>VXBR01004485.1:99998-138113 GCA_013400215.1 Cisticola juncidis
GCGGCCGGGCCGGGGCCGGGGGTGTCCCGGGAAAGGCGCTGCTTGCCCGGGGCGGGCACGGCACCGGCACCGGCACCGGCACCGGCCCTGCCAGAGCTCGGGAGCCTTGGACAGCGCTCTCGGCCACAGGGCGGGATGGTTGGGGTGTCAGTGCAGGGCTGGAACTTGGACTCGATGATACTTGTGGGTCCCTTCCGGCTCGGAATTATGTGGGTCGATACCGGCATATTTCTTATTGAGCTATTTATGCATCGGGGTAACACTCTCTTCCCCATGTTTACTCACTTGCTTCATTCTTTGTTGTCGTTGCTCTGTGGCACTGGTCCTGTATGGGTCCTGTATCAGTGCCAGTGATGTTTTTTGCTCCTCAGCTATGGCACATTTGCCATGGTGTTAACGGTGGTTTTGCCAGAAGTGCTGGATGCTGACAGCCAGGGTGTCATTCCCTGGCACAATCTGAAATCAGATCTTCTTGCTAAGATCCCCAGTGCCACTGGCTACTCCAAAGGGTAGCATCTCTTACTGAGGAGTGAAGTTGGCCTGTGACAGAAGGTTAACATGACAGGAAGGATGGTGGTGAGGCTCTAGCACAGGCAGCCAGAGAAGGTGTGGCTGCCCCATTCCTAGAAGTGTCCAAGGCCAGGTTGGATGGGCTTGGAGAAACCTCCTCTAGTGGAGGATGTCTCTGCCCATGGCAGCAGATTTGGAATTAAATGCTCTAGAAGATGTAATCCAGACCATTCTAGGATTCTATGAGTCTGTGACTTGCTTGTACTGTAGGAGGAAAGGAAGAGGGGAACATGCAGACAGACATCATAGCTTCTCAGAAAATTAGTTGGAACTGTTTCAGTGCCACTGCTGCTTCTCTATTCTCAGCTTTCCCTTCGTTTATTTTCTAGTCAATTTGTTTTCTGGCCAAACCTTTTCTTAAGCTTACAGTCAATACTTTGTACGCTCTATTCCTAGTCTAGTCTGTCCTGCAGGGGGAGTTAGTCCCATCACATTCAGAGAATGGCTTGCTCTTCTGGCTGCTCATTTAGTTCTGGTGGTCCTGTTGACACGTAGATATTTAGCTGTGGAAGTTCTGTCTAGACCATGTATATCCCCCTGCTAAGCTGAAAAGATGCATGTCACTGCATCTGAGTCTCCTCAACTCTTTTGTGTTGTTTTTGTGGTCCTGGGCCTTTTGGTACAGGGGCTTATGGCTTCCCTTGTTTGTAAATCAGTAACACTTCTGGTCTTCTCCATGTATAGAGGTGGATGCTCTTACAAAGGAACTGGAGGACTTTGAGTTAAAGAAAGCTGCTGCCCGAGCTGTGACAGGAGTGCTGGCCTCCCACCCCAACAGCACTGACGTGCATATCATCAACCTCTCCCTGACCTTCCATGGCCAGGAGCTGCTGAGTGACACCAAACTGGAGCTGAACTCTGGGAGACGCTATGGCCTGATCGGGCTCAATGGGATTGGTAAGCTGAGGGGAAGCAGAATGGCTCCCTGGAGCTTGGCAAAGGTGTCCTGCTGCTGAGGAGCTGGGCAGGTGCAGGTGGGAAGGGCTGGAAACCAGGAGGGCTGTTAGACAGGCATGGCTGGGACCCTGCAGTTTCTGTTCTCCCACATCTCCACCCAGGAAGGGGAGTTACAGGATTGCTAATAAGAGTCTGAGATTGTATTCTAGACCAGGACTGTGCTTTTGATCTTGTTTCTGTGGAGAATTGGGTGAGATGTCTGGGATCTGTTAATCTGCCTGATTCCTGTTTGCCTGATTAGCTTGGTAGAGGCAGTAAACCCTGTGTTGATGGTGTTGGTCAAAGAACTTGTATGGAGGAGTAGAGAATGTGTGGTTTGTCCTGACTAGGAAAACAACTGTACAGACCCTGGAAAAGTCCCTATGCAGAATGTGGGTGTGATGGGAGAGGTGCTAGTAAGATCTGGTTTCAGGAAAGTTTCAGGAAAACCCAGGTTGTTTACGGAATAGTACATTCTGTGTTGGAAGTCTTCGGAATCTGGGATCCTGATACCAGCTATCAGACCTGGTTAGACAGCAGAAAGTACAACACAGATAAAAGTTCCACAAATCTGAGCAAGGGCTGAAGTGCAGTGGTTTCCAAAAAAAAGCTTTTTCATGTCTTAGTCCTGTCCTTGGGGTGGTGAGCCTTAGCTAGGAGGGCAGCCTGTCCTAGCGAGGCAGTGGGCTCTGCTGTGCCTCCATTTCTTCTGGCCTCTTGGGAAAAAAAATCCCCAGGATTTTCTGAGTTTGGAAAAGGAAGGAATCACAGTGGGATCTGGGTGTGTCGCATCTGTTTCACTGTGACGTTTTATTTCACTGAATCCATCAATTAACTGTGATTCTCTGCACACAGGGAAATCCATGCTTTTGTCAGCTATTGGGAAGCGAGAAGTGCCCATCCCAGAGCACATTGACATCTACCACCTCACCCGAGAGATGCCTCCCAGTGACAAGACCCCTCTGCAGTGTGTGATGGAGGTGGATACAGAGAGGGCCATGCTGGAGCGGGAAGCGGAACGTTTAGCTCATGAGGATGGTAAAGCTTCTCAGAGTCCCAAGGGACATTTCCTCCATTTCCTTCCCTACCAAAGAAAATTTGGGTTCCTTGGGGTAGCACTCACATGTTGTGGTACCTGTTTCGCCCAGCTGCCCTGTACTAATGGATAGGGATGACACTTCTTTGGATGAGTTATTCCATGCGGCATCCCAAGAAGTGTCTCAGGCTTGGATATGGAGGGGGCTGAACAGGGGGACTGTGAGGTTTCCCAGCTGTGCAGCTGAGAGCCCGTAGTAGGCAGAGGTGCTGACTGGCAGCCTCTCTTTCAGCGGAGTGTGAGAAACTCCTGGAGTTATACGAACGCCTGGAGGAGCTGGATGCTGATAAGGCAGAAGCACGGGCCTCACGCATCCTTCATGGCTTGGGGTTCACACCAGCCATGCAGAGGAAGAAGCTGAAGGACTTTAGTGGTGGCTGGCGAATGAGGGTGGCTCTTGCCAGGTGAGTGGAGTAGTGCCAGCTGCTCCCCGTGAGAATGTGCCCGGCTGCAGAGCCACAGACAGCTCTGAGAACTCAGAGCAGAGCTGGGGGCCCTTGGGTTGCCCACACTTACCTGTGCTGTCATCCCTGCCCCTGCAGAGCCCTCTTCATTCGGCCTTTCATGCTGCTGCTCGATGAGCCCACAAACCACCTTGACCTGGATGCCTGTGTGTGGTTGGAGGAAGAGCTGAAAACGTAAGCATGGAGGAGTTTGCTGCCTCTGTGGGTTGTGCTTTTCTGCTTGTCAGCATGTGAGCATGAACATCTTGTCAGCACGTAAGCAAGTTCTGCAGGAGTAACTGTGTAGTTCTTGTGGGTGCGTAACTGTGTCGTTCTTGCAGCACCAGTGACGCCTTCTGCTTGCTGCTATGTGAGATTCTTTGATGCAAGGGTAAAGAATTCAATTGATTTCCTGTCTCCTTGGCACTGAAGAAATAACAAATGTTGGTTTGTACTCTCAGGTTAAAGGTGCTTCATTGAAAGCCAGGATCAGGCCTGGGCAGCCTCTGTACCAGCACTGTGTACTATACCAGTAGTGTGAGCTTTCCAGACCTGGCTCCCAGCTCATCTTCCTGCCCACCATTTTTCTGTTTTCACAGAACTGTAGTTTCTGAGAGTGTGTTGGTTTCACCTTTTGCTAGTGTGTGAGGTGACTGGTTTTCATAAGAAAGGTAAAATGTTAAGGTGTAAGGCAAAAAGCTTAGGAACAGTTAGGAAGGTGTGCATTAAAATAGCTGTGTTGTGAGAAGGGCTTTGCCTTTGCAGAGGTTTTTCCATCAGCTCTGACAGTTGAATCTTTTGCATCCTTGCTTTAGAAGTGAGGTGCTTTAGAAAAAAGCATTGAACCTCTTTTGGGAAGGCTTTAACCCCTGATTGTACAGATTTAAAGCAGAGCCAGATGCAGTGTGGGTAATGGACAGGAGTCTGTACTGAGGGGAAAGTAAACAGCAAAGGTTGAAATTTCTTAGAAATGTGATGCCAGTGGAGTCAGCTGCATCAGTGACACAAGTCACCTGCCACTTAGGCAGCCAGCTCTGGGCTTTTTGTGGTAACAGGCAAAGGCTATGTAATGGTGCTGGGTGTTTTACTACAGTGAAAATTGTTGGCAGGATTTACTCACTGCAGTTGGTTGTAGCTGCTTTTCTGCCGATTTTCCAGAGCATGCATGTAAAGCCTTTATCAACATCAGGGCCAATGGATAGGATTTCTTTTCCTAATTTACTCTAATAACTGACGTGGTGCCACAGGTTCAAGCGGATCCTTGTGCTGATATCCCACTCCCAGGACTTCCTGAACGGCGTCTGCACCAACATCATCCACATGCACAACCGCAAACTTAAATACTACACGGTGAGTGAGCAGAGCCCCGTGTAACCAGCACAGACAGGGGCTGTTCTCTGGGCACAGCTGATGTTCCATGCTCTCTTTCCAGGGAAATTATGATCAGTATGTAAAGACTCGCTTAGAACTAGAAGAAAATCAAATGAAGCGATTCCACTGGGAGCAAGATCAGATCGCTCATATGAAGGTTCCTGCCTAGCTGCATGAGCAGCCTCCTGCCCTTTTAGGGGGCATCCCTTCCCCTCCTCAGCCTCATCACTGTGGCTTTTGGCTGACTCTTTCTTTTGCAGAATTACATTGCACGGTTTGGCCATGGTAGTGCGAAGCTGGCCAGGCAAGCTCAGAGCAAGGAGAAGACCCTTCAGAAAATGATGGCTTCTGGCTTGACAGAGAGAGTTGTGAACGACAAGGTAGGATCAGACATGGGATTGCATCTAGAGTTCCATATTTGAAACATGGACTACAGGGGTAGAAGGGTCTTCAGCAGACAGCAGGAATGGCTGACAGAGCTGGTAGCAAGAATGAGATACCCCTCCTGATGCCCAGGATCCCTGTGCTCAGCATGGAGTAATGCTGAGCAATGAGAAGAGGAGGAGGAATTTTCTAGGGGAGGGAAATGGAGTTCTCATATCAATAAGGCTGCTTTGCAGATGCAGAAATCAGAAAGGAATGCCTAGGGCTCATAGGAGATGGGAGAGGATACTCAGTATGGCTTTTACTTGTGTAAAGAGTACAAATCCACATTTGTTTCAAAGGGAAAGAAACAGGAACTTGTTAGCCAGCATGAGCTTGCAAGCAGCCCATCAGAATAGATTTGGGTGAGTTGCAAAAAGGGCTTATAAAAAGTCAGAATCTCGTGCCTTGGTCTATAGCTGATGCTGGTAGTGAGGCATGGTTATACTGGAATGACTGGGCTGTCCTGTTTCCAGGGGTGTCTCACTGGGGCATGTTCTGTTAACAGACTTTATCATTCTACTTTCCACCCTGTGGGAAAATTCCCCCTCCTGTCATCATGGTGCAGAATGTCAGCTTCAGATACACCAAGGATGGGGTGAGTATGGGAGTATCCATACAGAGGCTGCTTCTATTCCTGCCTTGTTTGGGAGTGGGAGATTTCTGGCTGCGCTTCCTGAGGGGGCTGCCCTGTATGACTAATGGAGCAAAGTTCTTGGCAGTGCTAAAGCTGGGTACAGAGCATTACAGGTGCAGCAGGGGGGTTCTGGAGAGTATTGAAAAGGCTTAATGTTTCATGGTTTTTGTGGTTTGCAGCCATGGATCTATAATAATCTGGAGTTTGGGATTGACCTGGATACTCGTGTAGCTCTTGTTGGACCCAATGGAGCTGGAAAGTCAACACTGCTGAAGCTGCTCACAGGAGAGGTTTGCTCTGTACATTGTCTACCCTGCCCTGGGCCTTTATTTTTGGGATAGTCTTCAGCAAAGTGTGCTTTTTGCCAGAACACCCTGGTCAGGCCTTAGAAGTCCTATGGTCTTACTGAAGCAGAGGGTTTTTTCTCTCATATTATCTGTTCAGACTGCCTCCCCTGTGCCAGACTGGAGATGGCTGGATTCTGTATTTCTGGCATACTGCAAGAGGAGAGATTTCCTGGTGAAATGATTTTATCTTCCTCTTCCAGCTGCTGCCCACAGATGGGATGATTCGCAAGCACTCGCACGTGAAGATCGGTAGATACCACCAGGTACTCCCTACAGCAGCCCCCAGGGACAGGGAATGCTTAGGAAAGAGCTGTCAGGAATGAGGAACCTTCCCCCTCTAGTTCTGCTTCTAAGGCCTCTCCCACTGCTGCCTTCCTGTGTCTGGAGATGGGGGAAGGACCTGCTCCGTGGAATGGTCTCCAGCTCATGTTCTCACCCTGCAGAGAGGTTGGCTGTGGTCCTTCCTGTTCAGTCTCCACCTGCTATGGCAGAGCTGGTTGCCTTGTGTTTGGTGGTGGACAAGCCTCCTATTCTGGAGCAGCATTCCTGTTCCTGAAATGGAAATTATTCCCCAATAGTTTGGCGCAGAGCCTGTTCTGTGGGTGGGATTATTGGCTCATGTGTTCTGCTGCTCACCTGGTACCAAAGGGGGGCAAGGAGGGCAGGGCTTAGGGCCAGGGAGGAGTTGGTGTGCACAGCCTGAAGCTTTTCTTGTTTTCTTCTCTGTCAGCACTTGCAAGAGCAGTTGGATTTAGACCTCTCACCCTTGGAGTACATGCTGAAATGCTACCCAGAGATCAAGGAGAAGGAGGAGATGAGGAAAATCATTGGCAGATATGGTCTTACAGGGAAGCAGCAGGTGAGTATGGGCTGTTGAGGTTTGCCTTTGTTCATCAGGGGAGTAGAGGTTCTGTTTTCTGTTACTCTACTGATACCTGACAGTGTGATACAGTATGCAGCATGGCACACCACCACATCAAAATGCTTTTTCCATCTCTGCCTTTGAAATTGGAGAAAAAAAAAAACCTCACAGCTCATGGGAGCTTTCTTTGGATCACGGCAATGTGTGGATTGGAAGGGGTGATCCCCTCAGGCTCTGGGTGAAAAGAGAACAAATTCTGGTATAGTGCTAGACCTGAGCATGTTTTAATTATAATTTGAACTCTTGCTGCTCTCTTATTTCCGAGATGAGCACCAGGCAGAAGTGTTGGAAGATGCTCAGCTATTTCAGACCTGGCTCAGACAAGAGAGTGGGCTCACCTGTGGTGCTCTAGGTCCAAGCATGACATTGTCCTGTACATGACACATCCTGTGTGTGACAGTTCAGTCCACATCGCTGCAGTTCAGCATTGATAACATTGGTTTTCCCATTTGTCACCGCAGAAGTTGAGAGTAGTTTGATTGTTGTGTCAGTGGATACCAGGCAGACCAATTAACTGTCCTTACACACCCTTGGCACAAGCTAGGCCTTGCTGTGTCCAGTCCTTCAGAAGCCACTGGAATTCCCTTCTTCCCTGGGTGGGAGAAGGTTAGTGTAGGTATAAGGGTGACTGAACCCTTGTCTTGTGTCATGGAGCTGCTGGGAGCCCAAGGTGAGACCCCAGTGGTTTTGGTCGGGGTGGCAGGAGGGCACTGCAGAGCTGCCAGGGCACTGCAGAGCAGCCAGGGCACTGCAGAGCAGCCAGGGCACTGCAGGAGGGCACTGCAGAGCTGCCAGGGCACTGCAGAGCAGCCAGGGCACTGCAGAGCTGCCAGGGCACTGCAGAGCTGTCAGGCACTGCAGAGCAGCCAGGGCACTGCAGGAGGGCACTGCAGAGCAGCCAGGGCACTGCAGAGCAGCCAGGGCACTGCAGAGCTGCCAGGGCACTGCAGGAGGGCACTGCAGAGCTGCCAGGGCACTGCAGAGCAGCCAGGGCACTGCAGAGCTGTCAGGGCACTGCAGAGCTGTCAGGCACTGCAGAGCAGCCAGGGCACTGCAGAGCAGCCAGGGCACTGCAGAGCTGCCAGGGCACTGCAGGAGGGCACTGCAGAGCTGCCCGGTCACTGCAGAGCTGCCAGGGCACTGTAGAGCTGTCAGGGCACTGCAGAGCTGCCCGGGCACTGCAGAGCTGCCAGGGCACTGCAGAGCTGTCAGGTCACTGCAGAGCTGCCAGGGCACTGCAGAGCTGCCAGGGCACTGCAGAGCTGCAAGCTGTGTGTGTGTTGGGCAGGTGAGCCCCATCAGGAACCTCTCTGATGGGCAGAAGTGCCGTGTGTGCTTTGCCTGGCTGGCCTGGCAGAACCCCCACATGCTCTTCCTGGACGAGCCCACCAACCACCTGGACATAGAAACCATAGATGCACTGGCAGATGCCATCAATGAGTTTGAAGGAGGAATGATGCTTGTCAGCCATGACTTCAGACTCATCCAGCAGGTAAGGACAGTTGTGAGTTTTGTCAGAGCACCTTTCAAACAAAGTGTTTTCAACTGACTGGCTCTTACTCATCCCAGAAAGTTGGGTGAGTGAAAAAACCACTATTCTTTTACTGTGTTCATGTTAAAGAATTACTGAGCTAGCCCAGGAAAACATTAGGTACTTGAATAAAAACCACCACAAACATCAAGTGCTCATCTATCAGTTGTAGCTTTGTCTGCAAGTTCAGGTATAATTTTATTTTTCACTGTGATAGATCCAAGTAGTTCAGGTCAAGAACTACTTTTGTTTCAATTACCAATTTAGCAAGAAAGGCTTTTCATATTAATCCATGAACAAAATCAGAAATACAGAGTGGCCTAGGATTTTCAGTTCTAAAACCACCAGGGATTTTCAGTCCTAAAATTTTCAGTTCTAAAATCGCCAGGGAAGATGTAGATACTGTAGATACTTTTCTTTGGTAGTCTAAATGTGCTAGTTATCAAACTTTTCTTGCCAGACTTCAGAGAGTAATTTTTAGTTAACTTTATAATTTTGGTAAGATTATAAAATTTTGTGCTGCAAACCTCTCTCCTCCTCCCCCTCCTCCTCCTCTTCCTCCTTGTGTGTTTGCTCTCAGGTGGCACAGGAGATCTGGGTCTGTGAGAAGCAGACAATCACCAAGTGGCAGGGGGACATCCTTGCCTACAAGGAGCATCTCAAGTCGAAGCTGGTGGATGAGGACCCTCAGCTCACCAAACGGACCCACAACGTGTGAGCTGAGGAGCTGCTGCTCCCTCTGGCTGCTCTAGGATTGCTGCAATACTGCTTCCCCTCCACTTGCCTTGCACCTCTATGTCTGGACAGAGCTGTTCTCTCCTGATCTGGCTACATTTGGGCAACTGTTTCCTTATTTAGACAATGTCCCATCTGAGCCAGGCCTTGGAATCTGTTGGCTTGGGGTCATGACAGTGGCCAACGGGGTGTCCAAGCTGCAGTGATACAGAAGTGGAGACCCCAGCCCAGCTTCTTCTGCCTTTTCCTTCCCAATTTCTGCTTCAGTTTAGATACTTCACTTCAAACTCCTCTGGCCTTGGTTTGTTTTTAACTATTATTTAACAGTGTAATTAACAGATCTGCCCAAGAATCCATCAGTCAATAAAGAGAGAAAAACAGTCTTGTCCTGTTTTGTGAGCTGTGGTAGTTGGGGTGTGCTGGGGTGAGTCAGCAAGTGCAGAGCTTTGAGTGAGATCAGCCCTTCCTGCTGAATGTTCAGTTCCTGGTGTAACCAAAGCTGTGGCCAGAGCTCGGGACGTGCCGAGTACTGAGCAGTGGAGGCTCCTCACAGCTGGGGCAGCTCTGCCCAGCCAGACTAATGCTGCATTTCCAGTGAGTCACAGGACAAGCGAATGTTCCTGGTGTAGCCAGTGACAGACACAACTTGAAAATGTTCTGGAGATCAGTGTTAGAGACAGAACATAGATCTATGGAACACCAGTGCATGTTCTCACCAACACAGGGGCTCGGGTGTGGCTTTTTGCTTCACCTTTAATTGTCTAAGGATGAGACTCAATAATGCAGGAATTTTGGACTATGAATTAGTTCCTTCTTCCTTGCACATTTAACTAAATATTAATGAACTGTAGTTTAACTTTTATTTTTGTTCTCAATAATGGATTTTTGAAAAAGCTGGTGTTCAAACCTCACCCTGAGCCACAGAAGCTTGAATAAAATACATGTTTAATTTATTATTGAAACAGAGGGTACTAAAGAGAAAGGTAGGTAGCAAATCAAACCTAACAGCTTTTTTTAATCACGAGTCATCATTTTAATTACTTCTGACACATGAGAGTGGCAGCACTGGTCACAGGAAAGGTTCACATAGCCCAGCAACCCATCCAGCAGCACAAGCTGCTGAGTGAAGGGAAGGACAGGCAAAGGAAGGAGTTGTGCTCCCATGCAGTGCATTCTTCGGTGTCACCTGACTGCTTTGACTTTTTGAGTAGAGTATTTCCTTATTTTTCTTTCCCAAAGGGCCCATCCAAGTTGTGACTGCTGCTGTGGAAGCACTGAGTGTCTCCATAGGACAAATGTCACAACACAAGCTGCTTCCAGTAGATCAAATAGGACCTTCAGCTTTTTCACTGGTTCTAGCAATGATCTGAGAGGAGAAAAATAAAGTGTTTTCTGGGAAAATAATGCCAATTAGTATAAGTGCTTCCAAGTTAGTTCTGCAGAAAGGTCTAGATGGCAGTAAATGTCACTTGGATGAATATCTCACAGTGGAGGACTTGGAAGATAACCAGGTAAAGCGAGGGAGTAGAAACTCACAGGGAAGTGATTACTCAAAAGATTGGTGGGTCACAAGTTAAACAATAATAGATCAGTGCACGTCTGTTTGCTCTGCTCTCGAGGTTGCAGGAAGTGTTGGTGAGTTGGAAAAGGCTGTGAAATAGCTCTGAGAAAATGGTAAGGTCTAAGAACCCTAATTGAAGCTAGAGCTATTTGTCCTGTGCTTCTTTTCCTTACCAAAGGTTTGGTAACAATTCATTTCACTGCAGTTCAGATCTGGGGTAATAAATGCAGGATACAATCTTACACAGAGAACTTTGGGAATGGTAAATCCTGGGAATGGCCTGGGGACACTGGGATGATGGGCAGCATGATGGGCAGTGGTTGGAGCATTGCTGTGCTCATGGAGCCAAGGAGAGCACAATTACCTGTCTGCTGCTGCAAAGAGAGGAACTCTCAGGTGCAGACACCTCTCATGTATAAACAAGGACCAGATACACGATTAAAGCACGAGCAACTGTAGCTGCACGAGGCATCACAGGAGGCCAGGACTTGTAAACTGGAATCTGTAAATGTGCTTTATCAGCCTTGTCAACCTCGATTTGTTCTGTGGTGACCATTTGTTGGCTGTGCTGAAGCAGCTGTGGCAGACAGATGTCCTGCAGCACTGATCTCAGAGACAGCCACAAGCTGGGGCAGGGCCACTTCAAGCTGTTTCAGCTGAGAATTTTGTGGTTTTGCAGAGAAGCAAAACCGTTAATAAATTACAAGAATTGCTCCTTAGTTGCTAGGATGGTCATTTCTGTAAAAGAAGTGACCCAGCGCCTGCACAGTCACACTTGCCTGTTATCCAAAAGAAAGGCTCTGACACAGCCCCAGCCAGAAGTGGCAGGGGCAGGCTTGTGGGATTCCCTTGTGTGTGTGTTGCAAGATCCATGCACCACACACCCTGCAGCAGGATGAGCCAGCCCAGCACACAGCAGCCTCTAGCATGTGCAATCCAGGGAAGCAGATGTAATTCTCCAAACCTGAGAGTTCAAGCTGATTGCACTGCTCAGTGAACCTCCATCCTTGGTGTGTAAAGGCTCCCTGTGCCTGATGCTGAGTGACCCGTGGCTGCTCCTCCACCAACGGGGCTCCCTTCCAACTAAATGGCTTTTTTAGAAAAGACAGCTGTGTGTTTGTCACTGTAACGCTGTGTATCACAAACGGGGTGGCAGCTGGCAAGGATACAATAGCCCCCGCTCCTTCAGCACAGGAGTCCTCCCTGTGTGCTGTGACCCGAGCCAAGCTGACACAGCCCCCCTTACAAGGAGTGTCAGGAGGAAAGTCCCTCAGAGAGAGGAGCCCTGAACTGTTCCCTGACAATGCACGGCCCCTTATGAAGCACAAGTGGTGATGCCTCCTGCTCTTTACTCCTGTTTCAAGAGGATCCCACTGCCACATATCTTCACAGGGCCATTCTCCTTCACAAATCACTGACATGGCCATCCCCACCTGTACTGCCTGGTCACTGTTTCAGTTTCTGGGAGCAAGAACCTTGCTGTGGCACTGATGCCCCTCGTTACTGTGAAAGTTATTTGCACTGGGGGAGGGTGATCAGGTGCCTCCCTACGAGGACAGGCTGAGAATAAAACAATTCAGACACTGCATTGTTCTATTTCAAACAATTCAAGGCACTGTGGGCTGCACAAGCAGTAGCAGAATCCCTGACTGATGAGGAGCTCACTCTTTGGAAGATGTGATTTGCTCTGGGTGTGATGTGTGTACCTGAGCAGGAGACTCCACAGGGCAGCACAGAACCCCTGGCGTGTTCCCCACCAAACAAGCATCACTGGCTGCAGTGGTGTCCACTGAAAGGCCTCCTTTTCTCTCCAAAGCAGAGAAAACTCTGTTTTGTTCACATCTCTACTGTGTTGCTGCACGTTTTTACTGGCTGAGCCTAAATCCTGTGTCACATGTACCCTCATTAGTGTAATCACTGGTTTCCAAGACAGATCAAATCCACACTTGGGGTGTCAGCCCTCCACTGCCCCCCTCCTGACATTCCTGCCCTGTTGTGTGCAGCAGGTGGGATCCCAAGAGCAGGCCAGGTAGCAGGGGGAATTTGGCTGGTAGGATGTTTACACTGCCATTGTTCCACCTCTGGACCAATCCTTCCCGCAGTTACTGGGTTTCCCCTGTTATTCCCCTCATCCTCCCCTGCTGTTCCAGAGCACAGATGTGATTCCAAATCCACAGGCTTGCACTAAAGAGCCCTCCTGTCACAAAACCCCTTTTGGACTTGGGAATGACTCTTCTCTGGTAATTCTGTCCCCTGTAAATCAGATGCTTCTGCTCCTGCCTCTCTTTATCCAGGTTACATTCAAACTTCTCAGGTCTAGTTAAACTGAATCTGTCACTTCCAAGCTCCTCTCAGGCCAGCTGCTTTTCATTTAGTGCAAGGTGGAATCATCAGCCACTGGTGTGTCCTTGTCCTGCTCCTGGGGGGCTGAGGCAGGTTCTGCTGCCATATAACCAGTGCTGGTTGTGGTGGTAGCTGCTGGTGTGTTATAACCAATCTCACAGCACAACTCACAGGCTGCTCTCTTGGAGGTTAAGATGAGCTCAGAACCTCTGAAGAAACCTGGTCATGCTGCTACTTCTGGGGAAAAAAGATCTAAGAGGAAGCCTAAGAGAAAGGAAGCATTTTCAGTCTCCATTTGGATGGGGTAAAGGGTTTCTCTAATGTTTATAAACTATTTTTAAAGCTGTTCTTTGATTGGTCGTTTGGTTTTTTTTCTGATGGGCTGTGGGAATGGAAGTCTTTCCTTGTTAGCTGTTTTTGTGTTTTGTTTTTGTTGTTGCTGTTGTTTGGTTTGGGTTTTGTTGTTTTTAGTTTTATTTTGTTTTCTTCTGGTGAAAACTTTCTCCTTTTTGGCAGAACCAAAGCAAAATGAGCTTTGCTGACAGAAAAAACAAACTTTTCTTTCTAGACACGTGGCCATCCTCTCTACTTGCTTCCAGTGTCTTTAAAGAGAGCTTTATCTTGCAATATCTGAAGTTTGGCTGCTGTATCAAAAGTTTTATTACTTGTTTGTCTGAGGTATCACTTACAAGCTCTTTTAATGACCTTCAAAGAGGGTGCCTCATTTTCTAAAATAAAGAAGTTTCTGTTGTTGGACGCAGTTCAAACCTTTAATTTCCAAACCTCCATCTTTGAGGAGGCAATGGAGAAGCATTCCTTACTTTTCACTTGTTCAGTGCCGCTTACTCCCTTCCCACAGCTCTCCCAGCCGCGGGGTGTGCAGCCGCGCTCTCTGAGGGATGGGGAATGCTGAGGAGCATCCTGGAGCTGCAGTTCTCCTCCTGCCCTGGAGATGGATCTCTCTGACTACCACATCTCTGATGCATTCCTGCGGCAGCAGCCCTGCGCTCCCAGCTCGGAGCAGGCTGCCCTGGGGACCGCGCAGCTTCTCCTCCCCCGGTACCGCAGCTCTCGGCAGGCCCCGGCTGCCTGTGGGCATCAGGAGCTGATTGATGGTGGAGCGAGGGGCAGATCTCTGGTGGAGCATCGAGCACCGGGTGAGCCCCACAGGAGTAAGGATTTAAAGGTGTTTGATTGTCCAATACTCCACTTTTGCATCCTGCTTCGTGTCACAGCCCCCTTTCCCCCCCTCCATCCCCAACAAAGGCTTGAAGGATGCAGTTGCAGATTGGCCTCACATTCCTCTCACCAGATGCCTGCGTCTCCTCAGAGTTGTGACAGGTAGTGCAGATGAGAGACTGAGGGGCAGGAGGGGCTCTTGGAATGAGGGGGTTCTGCACTGGACCTGCCCACATTGTCCCTTTTACATTTCCCTTATGAGGAGTGGGTTCATCTCTTGCTGTGCAGGGATCCTGTTGCTTGTTTCCCCAAAGTCCTCCTGAAGCTTCCCTGGGATGCCTGCACAGGACGCCATGCACAGGATGCCATACAGGAGTGTCTTTTCCTGCCATACAGGAGTGTCTTTTCCTGAGGGTTCACCCTGTGTTTAGCTGATGAGCTTTGGTGAGGACCATGCCTCGGCTCAGCTGTTTTCAGACTGGGCTTGTGGCTCCAGTGAGATCTGGCTGAAGTTGTTTTTAGGTTCTGCTGCCCACTGGGGATTCACAGGGCCCTGGTCACTGCGAGAACAACTCAGAAGTACCCAGGTTATACTAACAGCAAAACTCGGAGCCAGTGCAGGCTCTCTCCCAAAGTGTCTTGGGGCTGCCTTGCTGCATGTGAGTCTGTCCAGGCCTGCCTGTGACTTCACAAGTCTCACAGCAAGTTTTTAGTGCTGCAATGCTGCAGCACTGTCATGTTGCATGTCCCTGGCCCCACTTCTATATTCTAATTAAGCTATGCATTTCTGTGGGCTAGAAACAATTAATTTTTTTTCTTTGTCCTTTCTTCAACCTCTCAAAAAGTGCACTATAGTGCTGAAAGAGCATTTAGGAAAGTATCTCCACTGCCTGTGTTCTTTTTTCTATTCTGTAGGAGAGCAATGGCTTAAGAGCATGTGGACCTTTCACACGGAGGAGGACTGGAGGCAGAGCGTCCCTAAGGTCTGTGATGAGGGGAGGGAGTTTTTGGCAGCAGTGCAGACCTGTGTGCTCCCCTCCCCGTGCTGTGTCCCTTGGCAGCCGTGCTGCCAGGTGGCTGCTCTGGTGCCTCATTAGCCACCGTTCCAAACAGCAGAGGCAGGAGCAGTTCAGCACACGGAGGAAAATGAGCTGGTGATGGATAGCCCTGGTGATGCCAAAGCTGTTAAAATATGAACCTCTGAGGTACAGCTGGGGTTGCAGCACTGGACTCTCACCCTGTCTGTGCTCAGCTGCTGGGGTGTGGGGACACTGCTGGTCCGTGTCCCTTCCCCTCTCTGTTTAGTCTGGGGTTGGCTCTTGTCTCTGAGCGCTGGAACTTGTGGTGGCCTCAGAATCCCTGCATGGAGGAAAGGAGAGGGGAGATGACCACAGGTCAGGCAGGCACTCCCCCACCAGCAGATGCACTCTTGTCTGAAACTCTGTCATCCCAGATGCTGCCAGTGCTGTAAAGGGAGCGAGTGTCCACAGCATCCTTGGAGCTGTCTCTGTGTTCTCCCCGGCAAGGGTTGCTACAAATAGTTTGTTTCCTTGGTTTTTTTCTCTCTTTTCATGCTCTGTGTACTCTGGATTCTTGGATGTAACCAACAATAAGGCTCCTTTCTTCATCTCCCCTCCTCAGGATTGTGCTTTGGGGTATGGGAGGTGTTTGGACTAACTGAAAAAGTAAATCTCATGTTGTAACCACAACTTCCAGGGCCATATAAAGGCGGTCAGGAGGCATCCTTGTTCTCATCCTTGTCCTCTCCCTGTGTAGCCTTGCATTACCTGGTGCCAAACTGGGGAGAGACAGAAAGACCTGCTGTCTGGTGAGGTGCTCGCTGGCAGGGAGCCCTGGGGCTCTCACAGTGCCCCTGGTGCCCGGGGCTGCTCTGGGGCTGAGGTCCCTGGGATGGGGACAGGAGGTGTGTCCCCAAACAGGCAATGAGCATCGGCCTGGGCTCAGGACAGCTGCCAGTGCTGCCCTCTGTGCTGCCGAGGAAGAGGAGGAGGATGCTCCGTGTGGCCCCATGCAGGGAGTGGGGCTGGAGAAGAGGATGACACGGGCAGAGTGGCCCCATGAGGAATGGCTGCTGCAGGCCACACGCCGTTTTCCCATTAGTGAGTGTTTAGTTCAGCGTTTTAAATAATTGTGTCCTCGGAATGATATTTAAAATCCATTTGGGAGGCAATGAGGCGGGAAAGTGCCTGTGCCATTGTGATGACGCTGCGCAGGCCGTGCCACACATGCATATTACAAACTCGTTACAGGCTCCTTTCCACGCACGCTGCTCCCTCCCCACAGCCTCCTTCTGAGGCTCTGAGTGCATCTCCCCCACCACGGCTGCAGTGCCCGGCCCTCTGGAGACATTCATTTGACAAGATAGACATGGTGTCCTCTGGGATGAGAGATAAGGCACAGCCAGGTCCTGGCAGTTGGGTGCTGTCCATGGGAATAGAGGTGTGTGGGGCATGTGTGGTGATGGAACTCTTGTCCAGGTGTCCTGGCCTTTGCCTCTGGTCACCTTCTGACCAGCTCTTGCACTTGTGTTACTGCAGGGTCGTGACCTGAAGCCCCAGGGCTTTCAGCTGCTCTGGGCACTGTTGGAGGAGTTTGTCAGCTCTTCTGGGCTGGCTCTGGAGCTGAGGACAAGCCTGTGCTCCTGAATGTCCGTGGGAGATGCATGAGGGAGGGAGTAGGTGTGAGGGAGCTGATGGAGGAGCAGCATCAGCAGCAGTTCTGTGGGTGCTGCTCAGTGCCCCTGCTGTTCTTTCTGTTCCTCTCTGACTTCTGTGTGGGCACCCTCTGCTGTCCCCTCAAGCCATCCAAGATAGAAATCCTGTGTGAGAGGACAAGGCTCCTGGTACCACTTTATCCTTGTGCTGCTGGCCTTGGTGGCATGAGTAGTATTCAGCCCTTATCCTCTTCTTCCTGATCTTACTCGGTCTCTCCTAGCCAGGGTCCCAGCTGTGGCTTTTCTCAGTGCTGCCTTGTGACCAAACATTAGTGGGGTGAGGGTGAAAGCCCCAGGTGCACTGAAGATCATGTTGGATTCTAACATTTCTGTCTCCTGCTCGCAGACCCAGCTGGGATAGGAAGTGGATGGCTCTAACACCCTTTTCTCTGCCTGCAGCTGAGGGCCCTCAGTGCCCTCAATGTCCCTCTGGACTTTCCTACTTGGCAAGTGTGGGTTCTGGGCTTGGAGATGCTGAATGTGGCTGCTTGTGTTTTGTAGGTGCGATTTTTTTTTTTTTTTTAAATTATTATTTGTGAGTTTTTGTTCGTAGTTTTGGGTTGGTTGGTTTGCTTGAAGTGGTTTAAGGTATAGTTTTTTGTTGTTAGCCATGGGAATGGGAGAAAATGTCCAGGGCAGCTGGTGCAGTCAGGAACGTGCAGACCCAGGTCTGTGAAATGCTGAATGTGAAGACACTGCCTACCCTCAGCCAATGTGCAGGGGGAATGGGGTGGGGGACACCTGCAGCCAGGGAATTCCTCCCAGGGGCCTCTCCTGGATGGCCTTGGGTGCATGAGTAGTGCTGAGTGTGAGGGGTTAGTCTGGGATTCTGTTCCCAAGCCTGTAGCTGGGGGACAATGATGGCATTGGTTCCAGTGGTAGGAACAGCACGAGCTGTAAAGACAGGTTGGAGAGGAACTAAGAGTTCTTAGTTTCTCCTTTTCCTCATCTCTTAGGGAATCCAGACTTCCTGTACTCAAAGTTCCCCAGGTCAGGGCTGTTTCTCTGAGCCCCTCACCTGGCTGGAGGAGACTCTGAAGCTTGGATGTGGATTCCACAGCTGCAGATGCAGCCACTGCTGTGCTCCCAGTGCAGCACCAGGGGGGTGCTGCAGGTGCTCATTGGCAGAGAGCACCTGTGCTGTGGCAGTGGGAATGTTTAACATGATCCCAGTCCTGGGGCAGGACTGGTTCATTGACCTTCTTCAGCTTCAAGGTTCTCACATAACTGTTTTCTCCAGAAACAGCTGCCAAAAGGGACACAAGCAAAGTCTGGCTCCCTGTTTGATCAGCACCTCCAGCCACACCACGAAGAACTTGATCCCAGTTTGGGACCTGTGCAGGATAACCCTGAGCTGCTTTCCTCAGGGCTCACCTCTCTGCCCTTCTGTGCCTGCCCAGCCCTGTGGGCAGCCAGCCTTGCTGCCCCAGGGAAGGGGCTGATTCCCAGAGCAGTGTGTGAGGGTCTCTTGGTCCCTGTGGAGCTCCCCGTGGGGAAGAGCCCTGTCCTTAGTCCTTTATGACTTCTGGCACCGAGTCTGATCCAGGCCTTTCCCAAGCTCCCCCTCACCCACCTGCCTCCCTGCCGAGGTTGCCCCCACCTTGCTCTGCCTCTTTCTCAGTGGCCATGTGGAACAGGGCTCTGTGCAGAGCAAACAAGCACAAAGAGAGAGTTTCCAGGCTGCCTGCCACCCCTGTCCTGGACCTAGTCTGTGCTGGTGATTGCACCTAGCAGCTGAAAGCAAGCTCTGGAAGAAGGGGAGGTGGTGATGGGGAGCTGCCAAGCCAGGCTATTTATACTGGGTGATTCAGGCCTGTGCCCGAGTCGAGCCAGATGCAGGGGAGCTGGAACCCAGGAGCAACCTGCAAAGGAGAAACCCTTGAGCAAGAGGCTCTTTGCTGCAATAGCTCATTTACTGTGTTCTCAGAGTTCTCAGGTTGGTTACCTGTGATGGACTGCACCTTCCCTCCGCGCTCTGCCGCGCAGCGTTCGCTGCAGTGGAAGCCTTCTCCCAGTGTGAGGTCCCAGCACAGTGAGCACAGCCTGAGCCCAGAGGGCTGGGGACAGCAGCACAGCCACCTGCAGCCGCTGGAGTGCCGGGACCTGCTGCTCCAGAACGCCCTCTTCACTGGAGACCTGGACATGCTGCAGAAGTTCTTCCCCACGGGTGCAGCCGTCAATCTCATCATCGAGACCAGGGGCGATGCGCTGCGCTGGACCAGCAGCAAACGTGGTGGGTACGAGGGACTGGCACGTGGGGGGGATGGAAATGCCCAGGATGGGGTCCAAAGATAGGGCTCAGGAACCTGAGAAAAATACTGAAAGGAATCCCCAGTAGTGGAAAAAGGGTTGAGGGAAGAAGGACTTGGGAAGAACAGCTTTGGTGTGATGGAATTTCCAGGGCTGTACAACAAATAGTAGCAGGTTTGTTGAAGGTGGGATGAGGCAGATATGCTGGGAAGTAATGAGAATAGGGCCCCTGAAAGAGTTACTGGAGAAGCACATCCTCAGGACTGTCATGTTGGAGATTACTGGGATGGATGTGAAATACGAGTGAGGTTGGAGCATGCATGGGTGGAAATGCATCAGAATGCTGTTCTGTTTCATGAGATAGGTTTGACAAGGGGAACAGAATTCCAGCCTAGGAGAAAGATGGTGGTAGCAAATGTTTCTCAGTGACAGGAGGTAGGAGCTGATCATTCTTGGTGTTTCTTTCCATCTGTACATCTCACTGTACCTGGTCCAGGCACATCTTGGGCCTACCACATATGCTTCCACACTCTCTGGTCCCTTTAACTTACCTTCTCATCAGCATCATCTATGAGCTCCTCAGTGAGCAATGCAGCTGTTCTGAAGGGAGAGGTGTGCAGGGCAGCCTGGATGTGCCCTTGTTCCTGCTGCTGTCCACTGGTGATGTGGTGCAGGCAGACCCCCAGAATTAAGGAGCATCAGGTGGGGAAGGCCCTTAACTCCACCACACTCCTCTACAGAAGGCTGGTGGCAAAAGCCACTCATAGCAGAATGGAGGAGCTGTTGATGAAACTGCTTTCCCAGAGGAGCAGGCCAAGTGTCCCAGAGCCCAGTCAGACCAACAGTGTTTTGTGGGATCCACTCCAGCAAAGACAAATGGGGTGCGTGGGTTTGCAGATGCATGTGCTGCTACTTGTGAGTGGTCAAGATTATTTACTGAGTTGCAAGATTTGTACAACCCAAGTTTTGAATTGTTACAGTCTACTTGGGAATGAAATCACTAAAGGTATTACCTGTTGTGTAACTGAGACCATTTGTCAGTAAAACAGGAACTGGGTGTTTAACTCTTGTCATTCCAAGCTGGCAGACACAGACACCCAGTCTCTCTGCTGGTAAAGGTCTGAGCCCCAGAGAGAACAGAACAGACAATGTAAAACAACCTCATGCAGAAATTTCTCTAATCAACAGAGTTTCAAGGTATGAAAAACCCAACCAAACAAAATCATTCATCAAGCACAGTGCAAAAATGTGCTGCCAAATTTATCAGATAAGAATACAGAACAAAAACCAAAACAAACCTTCATGCTACCCAGGACTTGTCTCTGTATCTCACTGACCGTGTAGGGATAGGTTCTCAGGACTGACTCAGTGACCTTAACAGTAGGCTCTAGTGACCTTGTCTTTCTCAGATCAACTTGTTGGTATTTTAAGGTGTTCAGAGGAAGTGTAAACTGTCTGGTGTCACTGATACTTACACAGCTTTCTGCCACCCTGGTGCGTGACTGGGAACATCAAACGCTCATGGGATCCCTGCTTATATCCTTCAGTAAATAGAGGGTGCCATCAGGTGAGAACATCTGCCAGGGGCTTCCCTTCCTTTGCACTTCTGCAGGCTCTGTTTTAGTTAGACAACGTGAAGTCTGCACAGACAGAGCAAACTGGATACTGTCAGCATAGAACTTGCTCATTTATTTTCATTACTGAGAAGGGTAAAGTCCCCTGGTAATTGTTGTTTGGTGGTCTATTGGGGTCACTTAACCGGTGTTTAGATGCATGATCTGAGTGATTCTGAGATACAAAAATAAACTGAAGGCTACTATATACCAACTGCACAGCTTTCCATGCAGCTGGACACGTTCTCTGGATCACATGGTGTGCACAATATGAACACAGTGCTGATGCCACGTGAGCAAGGCTCGCTCCTCTGTGGCCAAGCTGGGCGGGCTGGCTGCAGGAGCCAAGTGGGATCAGAGGAAATCACCATCTCAGGTGACAGGACTGCAGTGAGAAACTGAGTCAGGGAGTGTGGTAGGCCTGGAAGGAAACACTGAAACTATGCAGGAGCTCTGTGCAAGGTTGGATATCAAGAAAAAGGAGAAAGTGGGGAAGGTCTAAAGGATAATTCCCTCCAATTTTTCCCATCCTTGTACCTATTTCTGCCACTTCTTTGGCTTTGTTAAAAAGACCTGTCCTGTAGCTTCTTTAAAAACCTCCGTAGTGCCAATGGCTCAGGTGCAACTGCTAAATGGGTGTGCAGTGCTGTGTGTGGAGCCAAGGGGTGGACAAACCTGTGCAGATGTGTGTGGAGCTGCTGGAGTCATGCTGTTGTGGTCTGGGCAGCACTGGGCAACACGCTGAGTAGGCATGAAACCATTTCCCTCCCTATTGTCTCAGTGATGTCCCATCCCCATTTCTACACTTCAAGCTCCCCTGCCCCTCCTGAGGATTTTCCCTTCACAACAGGGCACTGCTGAGGTACTGCTGCCTGAGTGGAGAGACTTTATCAGCCTCTTGGCCCCAGCATTTGGTCACAAGGTTTCCCAGAATAGAACAGCTGAGACTTGAGCTGTGCCCAGCCTGAGCCAAAGAGAGGGGTGATGTGTATCCCCTCCCTGTGGAACACCCTGGGCTGCCAGGCAGACTCTCGGCCCAAACTCAGGCTGCTGGTGGGGCTGTGCCTGGGAGCCTCCTGGGGTTCACCAGCAGCTCCTGTGCTGGTCTCTGAGGCGGGTCTGGTTGGTTATTATGGGCAGCATCACAGGCAGAAGAGATGAGAGCCAGGAGCCCATTCGGACACGGCAGGTGGATGGCCCTGCCCAGGTGTTCTGGCAGGCCCTGCTGGCTGGGGATCACGGGACTGTAGCTGAGATCCTCGGAGATCCTCGGAACAACCTGAGCCCCAATGCTGTGTTTGACACCAGTGACCTGGAGGAGTGGAAGAGCTACTGCTCCAACCCCCGCGGGCTGAGTATGGGAGCAGGGGGGAGCAGCCTGTGCTGTGTGCTGGGGGCATGGCCATGGCTGGGGCTGGGGGTTACGGGTGCTGCTTGGGCTGCAGAGGAGTGGGGATGGCAACAGGAACATGGGGATGTGGACAGCTTCTCCTGCCTTCCTTGTGGAAGGGAATTCCTGTTTCTGAGAGCACAGGGTGCATCCAGGAAACCTGGTCTCTCTCAGAGGGATTGTCCTAAGTGCTTGGGAATTGCTCTGTGTGCAGCCTGCACTGTGCTGCCTTCTCCCGCTGTGGCTTGTGCCAGACTGTCTCAACATCCTTGAGATGATTCAGTTTGAACGTGGCCCTGGAAAACATAGATGACCACATCCTGCTTCTGCAAGAGGAGAATGAGAGCTGAGAGGATGCACTGTGGAACATGCCATGCGGTCTGGGATGTCTTCCAGCTCAGTCTGGGTAGGCAGCAAGAAGCACAGTTTAAGGAGCTCTCTTACTGTAGTCTGCTAGCAGCAGACTGCACCAGCTGGGTGATGGTTTGTGTTGGGTCAGCATCTTTGAGAGAAGGCACATTTCAGCCCCTTGCACTCTCCTAGGCCCCAAATGTCCGTCTCTGCTGTAGCTTGATGTCTGCATCCTGCTCAGGGCTTGTTTGAGTCCCCTGTGTGTGTGGCAGTTGGCTCTGACACCTCTCTTACTGCCCTGTTCCTGGTGTTTGGGGTGCTTCACACGCGGTTTGGCCCAGCCACCTCTCTGCCATCAGCACTGCTGGTGCCCCAAACGCTTCGTCTGCTGCGCTCCTGAGAGCAGAAACCCCCGTACCCACCTGAGCCACAGCCAAAGGGGGAAACCCCCGTACCCACCTGAGCCACAGCCAAAGGGGACACTGCCCAGAGCAGCCTCTGCTGCGGGCTGCTGCTCCCTGGAGCTCCCTGTCTGCGTGGCTGTGTGGCCTGAGAGCCGTCCAGGGAGCTCTGCCCTTGGCAGGCCAGTCCAAACACAGGGATCTTGAGGCGAAACACGAGTCTCTCAGGGGGATGCAATCAGGTACTTCAGGGAAAAGGGCAGGTCTTTGTGCACCGGGGCTGGATGTGTCTCCCTGACCTCTCTCCCCCTGCAGGGCTGTGGTCGCTGAGCTACGAGCAGGAGCTCACCACGCCGCTGCACATCACGGCCGGCCGGGGCTACACGGACTGCCTGCGGCTGCTGCTGCTCCGCGGCGCCGCCGTGGACTTGGCTCCGGGCGGCAGGACCGCGCTGCATGCGGCGTGTGCGGCGGGCAGCGCCGGCTGCGTGCGCCTGCTGCTCGGCGCCGGAGCTGACCCCGAGGCTGTCTCTGAGGACGGCTACAGGCCCCTGCACCTCTGCAAGAGCTCGGACTCCATCGAGTGAGTTCTGCTCGGGGTGGCGGGGGGGCACAGCCAGCCTCCCCCCCTCAAGCCTAATCCCATGTAGGAGGGTCCCTCCTCATCCCTGAAGGTGGGTTGGTGGGTGCAGAATGGGGGCGGCATTGGTGCCTGTTCCTGGACCAGGATCACCTCTGAGGTCAAACAGGGGACTGCAAGCTTGTGTCCTTGGCAGATGCAGCTGAGGAAGATGTTCACGGTGCTGTTCAGGGTGCTCCTGTGCAGACACACAGGTCTGTGCAGAGTTAGCAGATATTGGGGTGACAGTATCTCTGCTCACCAGTCATCCTGGCTTAAAACCACTGCTCCAGGGCGTGAGGAGCAGGGATTTTGGGGCTCTGGGGAAAAGCTGTAGGATAGTACAGATGTGAGGGATGGGAGGTGGAGATGAGAAATGGTCACCAAGTCACCCTGGCCCTCACAGGTGTGTCCGGCAGCTGCTGCAGCGCGGTGCCCGTGTGAACAGTCAGACGGAGGAGGAGAAGGACACAGCGCTGCATGTGGCAGCCCGGCACGGCCTGGCAGAGCACGTCCAGCTGCTTCTGCACCACGGCGCTGAACTGGAGGTGCAGAACAAGGAGGGGCAGACACCGCTGAACGCTGCCTGTGCTCAGCGCCACCAGCCCCAGGACATGGCCCGCTACTACCGGGTCTGCCAGCTGCTGGTGGAGGGCGGTGCCAGCATCAACGCCGCGGATCGGGACCGGCAGCACCCGCTCCACCTGGCCTGCAAGAACGCCAATGCTCAAATCGCAGAGCTACTGCTGGCCCGAGGTGCCAACGTCAATGTCATGAACTACGGCGGCAACACGGCCCTGCACAACATCCTGCAGGTGGCTGCCTACAGGCTGGAGCACCGCCCGGAGCTCGTGGTGCGAGCGCTGCTCAACCACGGGGCCGTCCGTGTCTGGCCGGGCTCCCTCCTCAAGGTGGGGCTCCGGTGGTGGGAGGGGAAGGCTGTGAACAACATCAGGGCCCCCGTGGGCCCTCCTGGCACAGCAGGACTTGTTCCATGGCAGCCTCTTTGCTGTCCTGCCCTGCTCTGCCCAGGGCCTGGGACGGGAGAACCGGCATTATTGGTGTGGGAATCCCTGATGTGTTCTCCTGGGGTGTGTTTTGCTGTAGGACTCTCCTGCTTCTGTCTGCTAAGCTGTGTGGACAGTACTCACCCTGTCTCCATAATTACTTGCTCTGGAAAGTGTTGGTCCTTTTCCTCTAGAGATGTTTCTTCTCAAGGGCACACCCTCCAGCTCCTGCTGTCTCTGCAAGACACCAGCAGACAAAGGGTTAATTTCCTGTCTTAATTCCTGAGCAGTGCAATAATTACCCAGCCCGGAGATCAGCAGATTGCTCTCCCCTTTGGGAAAATACAGGAAAATCAACAATTAACACTAATTAATCTCCTATTAACGCCAGATAATGAGGATCACTGGTACAGCCAGAATAGACTCTGACAGCCACTGCTGGCCTGGGCCATGGGGAGTGGCAGCCAGAGCCAGGGAAATCTGCCTCTGTGTGGCTTTGCCTGGTGGGCTGTGCTCCAAAGGCTGCACTGTTGCAGTACATGGCACTGGTGTGTCACCTGCACCCGTGCAAATGTGGGACACACCAGAGACGTTGTACAAATACCTGTGAAGTCTTCTGGGGTTCTGTGCCACCCTTGACATGGGCACAGCTCTGGTTTAGACACAGGTACAGGTGTCTCTGCAGCCCTGCACAAACAGCCACTGTCCTGCATCCCTGAGACCCTGGTGTGGCCCTCAGCAGAGGCCCAGGGTGCTGTGCTCTGGCTGATCACAAAATGAATGCCAGTCCCTGCCCTGGAATGGCTCCATGCTCTGACTACTGAAATGTGAGTAAGGAGCCTGGTGTAGAGCAGAGTGTTGGTGTTTATGAGCTACTTGCAGCAGTGAAGCTGATGGAGATCCTCATCCCAGCTATGTACGATGGGTTCCTGTGCCTTAGGGGAAGCTGTGGGGATTGTGCTGAAGGCAGCCATGCTGTGCATGCTGAGTGATGGCTCAGTCCTCCCCTTTGCAAGGAGGGATGCTCTGGTGCTTCATACCACAGTGGTTTTTCTCTCCTGGGTCAGCATGAGGGAAGGACAGGAGTTCACCAGATTTACCACATCTGCGTTGAGCAGTGCTTTAAGATGGGACAGTGGGGCTTGCAGGATCTTGCCCAATGATGGTGATCACCTGCTCTTGATGCCTTAAGTTTTAGCTTTCACATTTTCCAGATTCTGTATTGTATTGGTATGTAACTCTGAGCTTCATATAGTGTAAGTTCTCCTCACAGCTCAGTCAGACAAAACAATCCTTTTCCAGCCTGAGAACCATGGACACTGTTACAGTTTCAGGCCCAAAAAGTATAAAGAACAGCCAATTGAGGAGAGCAATCTGGCAGGATGGGACCTCATAACCTGAAGCTGTAATTGGACAATTAGCCCCAATACATAAATGGAACAAACCTACAGAAATGTGAAAACGTGTGATCTGTTGTCCATCTTGGGTCCATCTCGAGTGGAGCCACAGCCAGGCTGTTGTACTGCCCAAGGTGTGTCCTTTGAAGGCCTTTTAATAAACACCTATTTTATTCCTTCAGCACTGAGTAGCCTGTGTTCCAGGCAGCCCCTCAAGGCGTCCCTCTCTCCCTGGGCAGGTGCTGCGGTGCTGCCACTCCTGCCCGCGCGTCATCGAGGCCCTGGTGAACAGCTACACCCACGTGAGGGTCTCTGAGGACTGGGTGGAAGCAGTCCCAGGGGAGGTTGTACAGGTAAGGGGACAGATGCTGGCTGCTGGCTGAGGAGCACGAGCTCAGGTTCTGATGGGTTGCCAGGGACATCTGGGCCTGGAGGGCGTTGGGCAGAGCTGGGACTGGCCGTGCGGGGTTGCAGGACACAGGGATGGTGCTGTGGGGACAGGGAGGATGGTCCAGAGTGAGGCAAGTGGGTGTCTGGTTCTACCTGTGGTCCCAGGGTGATCTCTTCAGCTTTGCATGCCTCTGGTCCTTTCTTCTCTCTGTAGAAATACCCATGTTTCTACCAGTCCCTTTTCTCCCTGGGGCACAGACCTCGCTCCTTGCAGCACCTGGCTCGCTGCGCTCTCAGGAGCCTCCTGGAGGGCCGGCTGCTCCTGGTCCTGTCCCAGCTCCATCTGCCCAGTGCCCTGCACCAGTTCCTGCTGCTCGGCTTCGAGGACGTTCTCTACTAGGGGTGGCAGTTCCAGTCCTGCTGTGCCTTTCTGTGCAGAGGTTCCATCCCTGCCAATGCAGTCTGTGCTTTCCCAGCTGCCTCCTTCCCTCACCCCACTCCTACCCCACATCAGGCCCCTGTGCCAAGCCTGTTGCTGTGTCCTGGTCCCAACCAGCCTTGTGCTCTGCATCATGTGTCTGTTTTGGAGCATTCTGTTTGTCCATGTTAATCTGGAGAGACTCCATACTAACAAAAGGAGGCATGGGAATCGGGGCATTCTGTGGTACAAGAGCAAAGACACTGCATGGATCACAGGCTGAGTAACAGGATATCAGTTTCCCTATCCCAAATACTCTAGCCTGTACTAGGCAGCTCTGGTGCCCTGGATGATTGCTGTGATCCTGTCTTCAGTCAAGTTGCTTAGTCTGTACTCAAAGAAGTTTGGAATAAATGCTGTTCTTTATACCTATCTGAGCATGACTCCTACATTTCTTTGAAGACTGTCCTGACAGAGCTCACCTGGCATGCCATGGGTGGTGGCACTCACCTGCTTCTCAGAGGGAAATGTGGTGTAGGTGTTCCAATCCCAGCCCTTTTGCAATGTCTGGCTCAGAGCAGGGGCAGGATGGCCGGGCCTCCCTGGGTGAGGAGAAGGTGCCCTGGGGGTGACAGCAGCCAGCACACAGAGCCCATGCAGGGCCACACTGCAGCCTGGGCTGCACCACACCCCACAAGGTCAAGGGAAATGTTTTATCCTGAGGCTTCAACACACAGTTGTAGAGAAAAGGAAGCACTATCCATCCTTTAAAGATCCGCTGTAAGCAAACTCCATTTCTGCTCTGGCTCAAGGAGTACCTTGACCCCCACAGCTGTGGCTGCACGGGCAGCCAGGGCAGCAGACTGTGGGTCCCTCCTCTTGCTGCACTCGTTCTGCCTGATCACAGCCACATCAGCAGGAGGACTCTGCAACAAGCAGCTCTGGAGACAAAGCTGTGTGGCAGACCCAGTGCTGCTGTCTGTGCCCCTGTCTGGGCACACGCTGCAGCTCTGTGCCCTCAGTTATTGTCACGCCCTGCTGCTCTGAGGAGCTGAGCCCAAAATCACACTGAGGGCTTGATGGTGCTGCTCCTGATGTGCCTGCACTGCTGATGTGCCCCAGCAGGAGTGCTGAAGGTACGAGAGGATGTGTTCATGTGCTACAGGTGCACACAAGGTGCCTCATGCCTGCCTTTGTGGTGGCACTATTGCAGCACAGAGATGAAGTATCTCAGGAAAGTTTGACGATGTGGTTTGTGACATACAGAGGCAGAGAGGTGTTGAGGTGATCACAACGATCTGCAAAACTGGGATGAATTCTACAGGGGAGCCAAAGTTTTTAAAATACATGGACAATGGCCTGCCCTCTCCCCATGGACCAGTAGTGCATTTCCCTGGCACCAGTGTAGGAATGGAGACTGAAGTTACCTCCTTCCTGCTGGCTGAGCTGGCTTTGCTCATGTGATCTGTTTATGTGATCAGGGCCAGTGATTGTGTTCTCAAAGCCAAATCACCACTCTAGAGAGTCCATTTTTAGCCAGGTGCTGTCCGTGAGTGAAGGAGGAACAGAAGCAGGAAGGGTTTGTCCTCCTGGGTGGCAGCACAATCTGGGGTTCCTTAGCCTGAGCTGTGTCCTGGTGTGAGGCAGCTGCAGGGCAGCCTGGACAGGAACACCACCCTTCCCTCCAACACTGTCCCTGTGCCTGCAGGAACTTGTGCTCAGTAATGCATGCTCAGCCATTATATCTCCTTAAAACAGGGAGGGCTTGAATTTCATAATTTGCTTTATTTGGTACTTGTTACATTTGACTGTTGGGCTTACAGCTGTTTGCTGGGTCTTGCTAGTTGCTTTTGCCAGTTCTAAGGCTGCTCTGCATGATGAGGGCAGCTCCAGCTCTTCCAGTGGGAAGAGGTGAACCCACAGGGTCTGGTTTCTGCAAATGCAGGAGCAGATGGAGCTCTAGGACATCCTAGTCCTTCCTGGACAGAGGCATTGTGGCACAGACAGGCACCTGCTGCAGCAAAGGACCCGAGGATGGCTGCAGGGACATTTCCAGGGCTCCTCTCAGAGCCACCAGATATGCAGACAGACCATCCTAGTCTGCCTGGGAGGGCTGAGGTCAGGTGGGTGGCTGAGAGGAACAGGTCATGCCTGGCCACACATCTTCAGAAACTGAATTTTGTCTGTAGTCCTACCAAAACTGAAAGGGCACAAGTTCATTAGGCATAAGGATACCTCTGGGTAACTGTCTTCAAGGAATGTGAGGCTGGTAGGAAAAAGGGAGAACCTTTTACAGCATGACCATGGCAACTGGTGGGGAAAAAACTAAACCAAATCAAACCAGTCCAATCCACCAGAAAAGCTTCTGGGAACTCCAGCCCTTTGGCAAATGGAAACAATCAGAAAGGTTCAAGCTAAAATGCAGAGTGAGTGGAAATGCTCTGACTTCAACTCAGTTATGCTAATTGATTGGCAATTGATTTTCAAAAACACTTACAAGAACATATTTTAAAAGATGTAATGTTCCAGAGATCATAGTGGCAATTTAACGAGCTTTGCTATTTTCTCAGGTTTCTGTAGGGGAAGTTCCTAATGCAGCATTGGATATATCTGGGGGGAAGTTTGCCAGGGAAATTTACCCATTGTGAGTGGGGAGGCTGTGCTCTCCACTGAGCACACCGAACTTGGGTTGTTAGCACAGGGGCACGTGGTTCTGGTGTGTTTTTATCAGCTGGGGCAGGTATAGGCAGCTGCTGGGCACTTCTGTGTCCCGGGTTTGCTGGGAATGTCCCGTGGGCACAGGCCAGTGCTGGAGCTTCAGCACCCTCCTGGGTGTCAGCAGAGCAGTCATGGCAAGATGCTCCCTTAGGAGTGGCTGGAGCCATGTGAGCCTGCTGCTGCATTCTCAGTGCTCTGAGAGAGCCATCCCAGTTCCAGACAGAAGTTTCCATCCCAGCTGCAGCCCCTGGATCCTGCTTTGACCCTGGCTGTGCAGCCAAAGCCCTGCCCATCCCTGGTATCCCCTTCTGACAGAAACCCAGCACTCTCTGCAGCCCTCCCAGCCTGAAGCACCTGCTTGACTCTCACTCGATTTTTGCTGTCCCTCAGTAAGAGCATGAGAGGCCATAATGGGGGTTAACAGTAAGGTACTTACAGGGGAAGCAAGTAGAGAAAAGCTCTTTCCCAGCATGTCTCTCCCCACCCTGAGTTGTAACCTGCTTCTTAGGTAGTTTTGAGTCAAAAGGCATCTTGGTATTTTTTGGTTGTGGAGGGATTTTTAAAATTTTTTTTTCTGCCATAAATTTGACCAGTTAGTTTTTGGACCTGTGTATATTTGAGCATTCTGATGCCCTTGTGGCAAGGAGAGAAGAATTGCACAGTGCCTTGATCACCTCCCTCTGTTTCTCTTTCTGCTGTCACTGTTGTGTTTCATTTGATGCCATGTAAGAGCACATGGGCAACAATCGTCTGTTTCTCTTCATCATATAATTTTAAACTCTGTAGCTCTGTTTCTCTCCTTATTTGGGCTGGAATTGTGTTCAGCTGTGCTGCTCCTGCTCCTGCTGTCACCCAGCCCTGACTCACACAGGGTTTCCCTGGGCCTTCCCTCATTCAGTGCATCCCTGGAGATGGAGGGAGGACAGCACGAGAACGGGGCTGAGCTGTGATGGTGTGAGGGTGGTTCTGCTGTGGACATCCACACAAATGCTCAGGATTTGTGGGTTTGTATTTGCTGTGATTTGAGCATTTGCACAGCCCAGGGGAGGCCTGAGCAGTGATGGGCTCCGGTCAGCGGGGTCTGCTCAGACCACAGACGCTGCAGCCTCAAACGTTTTCCAGACTTGCTACATCCCTGGTGCCATCCCTGATTTCAAATGAAGCCCCATTCTTCTTACTTATACACTGCATCTTACACTTGAATGTAACCAACCAGGCTGCTCCTGAACCTGGTGTTTCCAGATTAGGTTGTCTTGAGCAAGGGCCACCTGTTACTCTTACCATCCCTACAATTCACTTCTATCCATTCCAATAATTTTATCAGCAATTATTTTTTATTTCTCCCTGACTGCTAATAGTATAAGGCATTGATATGTGAATAGAGCTAGAGATACCACTGTCAAGCAGCTGTGTGAGATATGTCTGCTCAGCCACCAAGTTCTTTTGGATTTGTTAATACTGAAGACACTAACTGCAGCATACAGCTGATTTTTCTTATTAGAATGCCATGCAGAACTTTGTCATATGACTTACAGGTTTCTAAGCATGGCCCATCTCTCTCATTAGTTCTATCAAACTTGCAAGTTTATAAAAAAGTTACATAAAATCACTTGAAAGTACCTCTTTCAAATTACGTTAAGTGAGGTTCTAGTTTTTACTAACTTACCTGGGACATTCTTTGTCTGCTTGTATGTGATTTCTTGGGAGGTATGTTGAACTAACTGCTGTGTACTTTTTAGGATATCCATGTGAACATATTTAAATGAACATATTAAACTGACAAGACATTGGTATTTTCCCCCCAGCAATCTTAAGTTCCCCTGTGTGCCATGATCTGTTATAAAGAAAAAAAAATAAATGGTTCAGTGAACTCATTAGCCAATTAAATACTCTTGGATGTAAGCTCTTCTCCTGCACATTATAAAAATTGTTACTTACACAGTTTAGCATCTTGCTTAATTACTGATGGAATAGAAAGTATTTCATTACCACTGTAAAATATGAATATTGCACATAGTTGTTTTAAATGCAGAGCAGAAATATTTACTGATTTATTAGTTTTCATTATGCAGGATGTGTGCTGCACACAGACACCTGGGGCAGGTGCCCAGTGCCTGCCCTGGGCTCTCTGCAGGCACCAGCCCTGGGCCAGGGTTCCAGGAGGTTTGAGAGAGGAGGGGCAGAGCAGCCCCGTGAGGGGTGAGGGCTGCAGGGGGAGCTGTGCAGAGCAGGGGGCTGCACACACCCAGGCTGCTCCTCGGGGTCCTGTGTGGGTGCCTGGCTCCAGTTCAGGGGTCACAGGGCAGAGGGGCTGAGCCCCCCCTCCCAAAGAGTGCCAGGGACCCCCTCATTGTCCCCAACACCCACTGAGACCTTGCTGTGCCTTCCTGCTCAGCCTCCCTGCAGGGTCCATCCAGCACTGCCAGGCCTTCCGAGGGGCACTTGGAGGTAAAACCAGATCCAGGGGCTGGAAATTGAAGCTGGGCAAACACATATTAGAAATTAGACATTTTTAATAGCAAGGGCAATCAATCTTCTAGATAATTGCATCTTAGAACAGGTTATCATGATGGATGTAGATGTAGAGGTCAGGGTTATTTTTAAATCACACGAGGATCTGCCCTAGCCCTGACCAGGGTTCGTCTGCATGGTCCTCAGCCCAGCCCCGAGGAGATCAGGCTGGTTAATCACAGATCTGTGAACCTTCACAGGGCTGCCACAGGCTGCTGTCACCACTGAGACTGTGCTTGGCCCCAGGATATTAAGTTCCAGTTTCCCTTCTCAGCACTGCTAACTCCAGCCACACCTCACTGACAGCTCTGACTAAACCCGGGTTTCCTTCATGATGACCCCACTGGTCATCATGAAGGAAATATAATAATAATAATAATAATTCTATCAGGTTCCTTGCTCTGAATGTGCTGCCTGCAGTGGTTTCTGAGAAAGACATTCTGAAATAAATGGGGGTGTTACTTTTATTAAGTTATTTAAATATTTGCTCTTACCCCACTGCTCTCACAAGGTTTAGTTTGAGGTCTCAGCTGTCTGGCAGCACCAAGGATGTTCCACTGGAGTGGGATGGGAGTTCCAAAGGACCCTGGGGCTGGATGTGACCCACAAAGGCAAACCAAGACAAACCCCACTGAAGCATTTCCCGGGGTTCCTCTGTACCCCTGGGGTGCTTTGGGTGAGGCAGCACTGGGGGTCTGGCACATCCCCACGGGCTCTGCAGTCCCAGCTATCGATGCCTTCAGGACAGAGGGAACAGCAGCACCAGCACGGGTCCTGGGGTTGAACAGAGGGGATTTATTCAGTGCATGGTGGGTCCAAGACGATTATCACCCATGTGCAGAGGGCTTTTATGCACACGGAAGGCAGAAGGGGTCGGGCTCAGGGTGATTACCCAATGAGGGCAAAGCATGAGAGGGGAATTCAGGGAACACAACTGGGTATATGCTAATGAATTGGGCAAGGAAAGGATTGCAACACCTGGACTGGACCAAAAACTGGGGAAAAACAGGGGTATGCTGGGTTGAACCATAAAATGAAAGTATAAATGGATAATTATGACCTAAAAAGTACATTGCAGTATCTCACCCTTTCCCCAGGACACGAGCACCTCAGGGGGTGCCCAGCAGCCCTGGCTGTGATTCCTCCCTGAGGAGGCGCTGCAAGGTGCCCTGATCGGGGCAGGAGGAACCTCAGTGTCCACCCCAAGCTGTGACCCCCGCAGCAACACAGCCCCCTCCAGCAGAGCTTTGCCGGGCTCATGCTGGGGGCTTCTGGTCCTTCTTTGTGAGGAGCACGACCCCAAACACTCCGTGCACTTCTGTTTCCATCGAGAGGTGCTGCAGCAGGGGCTGATGCTCCACAGGTGAACCCTGGGGGAGCAGCCTCCTTTGGCACTGATGCTCTGGGGGCTGCCGGCCCCGCTCCGTTCTCCGGCTCCTCTCTCTGCCACGGGTCAGCAGCGTCACCTGCAGGTGCTTACCGGGGGTGGGTGCTTCAGGTCGCTAAAGGAATCACCAGCAAAGCCATCAATAAAACAGGCTTGGTATAACTTTGCAGTGGTAGCAGAAGACGGCGAGAATGGTCAGAAGACAAGGAAATGACCAACAAAGGCCACCTCAAGGAGCTGGAGAAACATGAACAATGATAAAATAACAACATCTTAACATGGAAAAATTACCTGAGCACCTCTCCTACGAGGAAAGGCTGAGGGAGCTGGAACTGCTCAGCCTGGAGAAGGGAAGGCTCCGGGGGATCTCATCAGTGTGGGTAAATACCTGAGGGAAGGGCGAGAGGCGATGGAGTCAGGCTGTTTTCAGTGGTGCTTTTGACTGAGCCGTGCTCCCAGTTGAAGAAGCAATGTTGGTGTGCCAGCCTGGATTCTGCAGTGTTGCTTAGCCCATTTTGCTCTGAATCCTGCATCCTGCACTCTGAGAACACTGGCTTTGCTCACAGGCTTTCACAGAGGTGTATGTCTGTACAGTGACCTGCAGATGATGGATTTCTTCTGAATGAAAGGTCCTGGAGTGCCATGCCCACATAATTGCTGGGGCAGAGCAGTGCACTTGGAGAGAGCTGCTTCCGGGCTAAGCATGTGAGAAGTACCAGCCCTGTGCCTTATAAGCGCCATAAATTATGTAAAGAATTTAGCTAACATCACTCTCCCTGAGCAGGATCCAAGCACAGGAGAGAGGGAGGGCTTGGCTTTCCCAAGCAGAACAATCCTTAAAGAAATATGTAAAAGGAATGTGTGTGAACCTTGTCCAGGACTACAGAAACAAAAATCTGTGGTCTGAGATCTTGTCAACAGCAGACCCATGCACCTGGGAATGCTCTTGCTGTGGTTAATGAGGACCCTGGATTCTCATTGCTCTATCTGTGGCTCTGCCAGGTCCAGCTCTAAAGTACCTTCCCCAGGCATGAACATACAGACAGAATTCACTGCTGATGGCAGAAGTACCTGGGGCAGCTCTGCAGCCAGGGAGAGCCTGTGGGACTGTGTCTGCAGAGGGCAGCTGGGCCCTCCTCCTGCCCCTTGCACAAGAGCTGTTGCCCACCTCGGGCAGTGCGTGGCTGCAGAGCCTGTGGGACTTTGCCATGGGCACCTCCAGCAGCAGAATCTGTGCCTGGCTGGAGCCCAGCTTCGGTCAGACATCATGGACACAGCCAGCCTGCTCTCCAGACTTCCCAAACCTTGAGTAAATAATTTTACATTACTCTCGCTTTTAATATGTTTAGCAGCTATATTGCAGGAACACCTAGAGGCTGTGACCAGATTTAGTTCTGTTGTGCCAGATTCCATGCAGAGATAGTAAGTGGAGCAGGTAGAGGCATAAAGTTAAGACTGCATAGCAGTTTCCATTAGGAAGACCTGCTTTCATTTCCCAGTCTGTCATTACACTTTAACTGTTGCAGTTGTGGTTGCTGTGCTGTGTTAGTCAGAACTTTACCCATTACAGATACAGCAAAAATTAATTGGCCTGTATTTGGCCAATAGCTGGCGCATCAGGAATACACTCCACACTCTCCACCTCACAGAGGAGAGCTGGCTGGGGTGGTTCTTTTTCTGCCCAGTAGCACGGGATCCAATTTTTCCTAATTAACAACCTCTGAGGATCCCCCTTTGCCTGCTGTGAACAAGGACATTTTTAGAGGCTGATGGTTTTCCCCGGATCCTCTGTGCTGACCAGACAGGGGATGCCCCATCTCCAGGGCAGACTCTGTGCCCCAAGTGTTGAGCAGGAACTGCCCAGTCCTCCCCCTGACCCCAGAGAAGCAGGAAAATGGACCTGTCCTGTTTACGTGTCTGCAGCAAGGAATGGAGGAGTGGAGGAGGAGGAGGAAGAAGAAGCAGCCTGAGCAGTTCTAGTGCAGAAAACAGAGAAGAGAGGTGGTGAGCAAAGGAAACTGAGGATGGAGGAGATGGGCCAGGCTGGTCTGTGATCGCTGAAGGCGCTGCTTGCAGAGACTGGGCTTCATGAATGGACTTTGAATTCAGCACTCAGGGCCCAGCTTGGTAAGACTGAGAACAAAAACCACAAGCCATGACACAGTGACCCTGAAACAGGAGAGAGCAGGTCTCCTCCTGAGACTCTTTTTAAACTCAGTGTCTGAAAATGTACCTAGCGAGGTCCTGAGAGATCTCCATCAACAGCTGAGAGTGCAATGAGACTAGTAGTTCTACAAATTGCACACACAATTACTATTTCTGCTGTGTTGGACAGTCTACAGGAATTTTAAGAAAACACCCTGGCTCCTTGAGAGGGAGGGATGAAGCCCTTCAAACTGGAATTGAGGGGCTTTCTGCAGAGGTGTGTGGAGAGGGAAAGATGCCCAGGGAGCGTTTGAGCAGCAGAGGTCTGAGCCTCAAGTGGAAGCCATGGAAACTGCATTTCACTAGGCTGCAAGAAACTGTAGGTTTCTTGAGGTTGCAAAACTGAACCTGGGAAAGCCCATGGAAGTCCAGTGGGTGGATGTGCAACCCAGACCCTCTTTCCAAGTTGGCTCACCTGTGAGGATGGTGGATGTGGGAGCTCTGTCCCATTTCACATACACGTGAGAGTATAGCAGTACGACCTTTGCTTTGTTATTCTTACAACCTTTTTGTTTTCTTTCTGCAGTCCTTCAACATATCCTTCTCTGAATCTTTGCTTTACTATTTGCACATGAGTTTCTACCTGTACTACAAAGTCTCATGAGACAAAGTAAACAGAAATGGATTAAATTGTTGGGGCTCTGAGTACATTAAATTAAATTGGGGCTCTGAGTACATTCCCCCCTCCTGGACATTTGGCTCTCCAGGGTTAGGGCCAGCTCATAGGATGCAACCATCTGTCATCAGATCTGCTCTGCTCACCTTCCTCAGGTCCTGTGGGAATGCACCCTGGTCAGTGAAGCCCCTGCCTTGTTACAGCCCTTCCTGCCTGGCTTCCCATCCCTCTGGAAGCAGCCTTTTCCTGCTGCAACTAGCATGGAACAGAGACTCGGTGTTTGAAGGGAGATGGGGGCTGCAGGCAATGCAAGTGTATGATCAGGTAAGCAGAACCTTAATCCTGGAGGTGTCAGTCAGGACTCGCAGGGTGCAAGTGCAGTGCAGAGGGCGGTGTTGAGCTTGTGCTGCTGTCAGGCAGGACCTGCAGCTGCGGGCACGGGCTCCATCCTCCCTCGTGGGAGACACAGCTCACCCCCAGCTCAGCTCCCCAGCAAGGTCACTAATGAGAGCAGTTTCCTGTTGCTCTGAAGTATCTCAGTAACCTGTCTGTAGGTGTGAGGTGTGGATTGGTTACACAGAAAAGATTCATTGAACGAGTGATCAAATTATATTTGCTCAGGAGTCAGAAAGCTGCTTGCACAGCCTGGATCTGGGCCCTTTTGAGGGCAATCTTGAGATCCAGTAACACGTGGCTATGCTTTCACTTTCTCCATGGTCTGAGGAGTTTTCAAAGCAGGGAATGGATCCAAGCCATGTGGACTGAAGATGACTCCAACCTGAAAGTTCCTTTTCTACAAACATCTGGCAGGATGAGCTGGGGCAAGGACAGACAGATCTGGAGAGATCGGGACAGACCAGCAGCTCTGGAGCCATGTCCCTTATTGAGTCACAATTGGCCTCTGGTGGGATTCATCCAAATGCTTGTCACTGCTGTGTTCCTTCCCAGCATGGAATCGGGGCCCTAATCCTGGACTAGGGGCCACAGCCAGTCAACGGCCTGCAAGGAAGAGCATCTCTCACTCTCCAGTGATCCCAGGGCAGGAGGTGTCTGCATCAGAATGGTGACAGGGATCCCCTGTGCCAGGCCTCAGATTTATGATTCAGTGTTTGAGCCTGGATGATTATTTTACCATTCACTTCTCCACACCCATTTTCCTGTCTTGGAGCAGGGCTGTTCTTGCTGTAGAGGGACAATTCTTTGGGACCACAAGGATGTGCCACAGAAAAAGGTACAAAAGACATGAAAGAAAGAGGAGGCTGTGTGATGTCATATCTGGGCCCTGGGGATTCAGATTGTGCCTGTTTAGTGGAGGAAGGCTGAGTACCCCACTCACACATTTTGTCTCACTGAAATGCTTCACACAGGATCCGAGTGTCCAACTCCATGGCTGGGCTGTCATGTCCCACAGAAAACACACACTTCAAAGTGATGTTCCACACCTCCTGAGGGAGAACTGAAGGTGATGGTGGAGCAATCCGTGTGTTTATGCAGATATTGATGCCACCAGGGAGCCTGGACAGCTCAGCAGCCAGAGGTGCTGCGTCCCTGGTCAAAGGGGGATGCAGGCAGGAACACCTGGGGGACTTGAGGAGACAAACACCCCTAGGTGGGAGCTGGAGGTCTGGAGTGTCACTGCTCCACTGAAACTACAGTGGAGTGAGCAGACACGACTTCAGCTTGCATTTCTTGGCTTCCAAGCACTTTAAAAATCCTGATGCTCTTCCGAAGCAGGGCTTCAGTTTGCCTATTGCAGGTCTGGTGAGCAGCTCTCTACAGACAGAGGACAACCCAAATGCCGAGCTCGGGGCAGAAGGTCCTCTGTTTTAGCGTGGGGACTCCCCACAAGGGGCGGGCGATGTTTCTCCGGACACAGAGCACAGCGGAGCCGCGCAGTTCTCGCCGCGGCTCGGGAGCTTTCGGCGGGCACGGGTCTCGCCCGCTCTCCAGAGGGAGGGATGCGCGCCGGGGCCGCGGGGGAGCAGCAGGAGGGGGCATTTCAGGATACACACAC
>VXBR01004485.1:162859-174447 GCA_013400215.1 Cisticola juncidis
CCCAGTGCCCTGGAGACCATGGAGACCCCCCAGTGCCATGGAGACCCCCCAGAGAGCCCCAGGCTGAGCTGGTACTCAGCAGCAGGGAGGGCAGGGGCCGGGGAGCAGCGGGGCTCGGGCGTGGGGGGGCACACTGAGCTGCCAACGGGGACATACCCTGGGGTCCCAAAGGCGTGTGGCATGCGTGGGGAAGGACACTGTGTCAGCAGGAGCAGTGCTCCCAAGGGACACCGCAGGTAGGCAGGGGTGTGCAGGGGGATCGTACAAGGGTCAGTGAGTGTCATTTCTGTGTGTGTGTCAGGGAGGGTGCCATGTGGGGTGCAGCATGTGCAGGCCTGCGAGGTGGCAGAAGGGCTGGGGTGTGTGCAGGCATCGGGGAGGGAGGTCACAGGAAGGATGGCACGGACAGTGCAGGCTCCATGGTGTGAGCAGAGGCCTGTGGCAGGTCAGGGGTGCACACAGGAGGGTCTCTCAGAGGGTAACACTGAGCTGTGTAAGGTCTCCAGGAACCACAGACTGAGGGGATGGGAGCTGATGGGGACAGGAGACCAGCTGAACCATAGGGAAGCCCAGCACAGGCTGCCTCCCTCCCACCAGGATGGAACAGGGAGCTGCAGGGTCCGTAATGAGCTGGAGTGACTTGTTAGCACTGAATTAAGAGGCTTGGTGGAAGGAAGCGCCCGGGTGACACAAGCTGTGTGGGGCAGGCGGGAGCTGAGCGAGAGCAGCTGGAATCCCCAGCAATCTGGTGAGCAGGCTCAGCCTCACACTCCTGGCTTGCCACGATCGGCCTCGACAGCCCCTGACAGTTGGCATTAATCACGCACATCGCCCCAACACAACTCTTTACTGGCCATCAATTTCCTGTGGGTTTTAAAACTAAAAAACAAAGACAAAACCGCGTCGTTTGGCCGCCACTGAGAAGCACATTAAGGGGCTGTCAGCTTCTCGCCATGCACCCTGCATCACTCTTTAAGCACATGAGAAGTTCATTATCCCCGGAGCTCTGGCAGCCATGGGGAGGCTGGAGCAGGGAGCGTCGCAAAGGTGCGGCCGCCCTCAGCCGAGTCTGGTGGCTCTCTGGCCCTCCTGGCAGCCTGAACAGGGGCCAAGGGTGCAGGCACAGAGGAGTGTGGCTGCAGGGGGGCTGTGGGCTGCCCCTGGCAGGATGGTGCACTCCTGCCAGAGAGCTCTGCTGGGTTCTGATGAGGGCAGACCTTCCTGATGGCCCTTGCGGGATGACACCGCACCTACACCACGGGATGAGCATCGTCATCGTCCCTGACAGCCTGACACACATTTGCCAGCCTGTGGGTGCTCCCTGACAGCCTGAGCTGCACTCTCCAGTTTGGTGACATCTCCGGCAGCCCAATCCCACGCCTGCCATAGTTTGTGGATGCTCCCTGGCAGCCTGACACGGAGCTCTCTTTAACATGAGCCCATGTAAAAAAGCAACAGCTCGTTTGATTTATGATACTTCAGAACAACTAAGATTCAATTGCTCTGCACGTCCCTGGCTCTGATTACCTCCTAAATGAGATAAACTGATGGCAATTTATCCCCAGACCTCACCAACTTTCCCAGGATGCTAACCTGAGCTGCTCGTGCCTGGCTCACGGGCGTGGGGCGGGTGCAGGCAGGTGCAGGCAGACTGAGCACAGCCCAAACCTGCTCCCTCACATACCCCAGGGCTGCTCCTGCCCACAGGGACGCTGTGACAGAGGCTGAGCCTGACACCCTGCCTGGCCCCATGCAGATCCCCATGGAAGTTTCGGGGGGGTCCCTCCACAGCAGTCCCCACACCAGCACAGCCACACTGACACGAGCTAATGGAAAACAGCACTCCTTGCTGGATTGTCCTCATGCTCCTGCCAGGACAGTGAACCCTCCACAGAGGGATGAGCACCATGAGGGGACAGCAGCTCAGCCACAAGGGATGGCAGCTCTGTCACAGGGCCCGGCAGCCCTGCTCCTGGTGCAGCAGTTTCACACTTTCATTGTGTTGATTATGTGGAAGCAAAAAACTCAAATTACCCTGCTCTGAAGAAAACTGCTTTAACTGTTCAAAAGCAGCTAAAAAAGATTCAAGAGCTATCAGTCATACCTATGGACACACGACACAAACCATTGGCCATGCCCGTGGTGTGAGCAGTGCTCAGCCCAGGGTTCACAGCTGGACCATTCAGACATTGGGCAGGACCTCAGGGGGAGGCTCAGCACCTCCTCGTAGCTGGTGCCAGTCTCCTGCCAGCCATGCAGGACAGTGACTCATCAAGGGTGGCCCCCTGAACACCAGTCCCAGAGTCACCCCTCCTCTGCCTCTGCCCTGGGCTGCTGGTCCTGATGAGCTGTGGCAGTGTCCAGAGCTGCATCAGCTCTTGGAGCAGTCCCAGAGCTCAGAGCAGGAGAGAGACCAAGGGAGTCCCTCCCAAAGGTACCACGGGCAGAGCCCTGCAGCAGGCATGTGGCAGGCAGGGATGGAAAGGATGTGCAACCCAGTAATTCATACTGAGCACAGGGATGCACACGGTCCTCTCTTGACCAGGCTGTCCCCTCACACCAAAATGGGCACACAGCTCATTGCAGCTGAACTGGCTAAAACCAAGCTGGGGAGCTCTAAGAGCAGCAACAGCAGACTCTAAGCACGATTCTGCTGGCACAGGCACTGCCCACAGCAGCAGGTCCTGCTGATGCAGGGCAAGCTGGGAGCATGACAGAACTGACTCAGCCTCTGGAACTCCAATTCTGCAAGTGGCTCAAATTTCTAATATACTAGATTCTTTCAAAAAATAAATGCAAGTTCAGTTTGTCAATACCTGATCAAAAGCCACCATGCAGCAGCCCACAGCACCACTGTGCCCCAGCACAGGTCTGGGAGCAGCTGGTTCTGTCAGCTCTGCCCCACTGCAGCACTGAGCTGGCAGGGGCTGCACCCATTCACCCCCTGGAGAAGGACAAGGGGCATGGAAGGTCTGGATTCCCACTGGAGACACGGAGGATGGGCTGCCTGTGTGCCTGTGGGTCACGGCTGCCCCCTCTGCTGTGCTGTGCTCTCCTCACCCCTCACATGCTGCCTGCACTGCTCCTTCCCACTGGAACACCCCAGCAGCTCAGACACCTGCTGCCCTGCCCTTTGGCACCAGCAGCACTGCAGATCACAGAGGGGGAATTTCTCCTGCTCCTGGTACTGGTGCCAGAGGCTCTGGCAGCCGGAGGATCCGCAGTGTGCAAGGTCTGTGCAGTGACAGATGAAGTTTGGTAATTGACACTTTGCTCGTAAATGAAGTTCTGTGTCGATAAATGCCAAGGAATGGACATTGTAGGAGAAAGTTAAATTGCTACAACACCTGATAAGGCTTTAAATTAACCATATCAACATGAGACAGGTCCTGGGTGACGCCTCAGGTAAGACAGCCTTCTTCCCAGCTCACCACCACGACCAAGGACCAGTGCAGAAACAACAGAAACACCACGATGCCCTCACGCTCACCACCTCTCCACTCCCATCACTTCACCTTCCAGAGATGCTGCCAAACCAGGAAGGACAGAAACAATGAGTGTCTGAAAAAACATCCCTAAGTAATGATGGAAAAACTGGGATTGCTCAAAGACTCCTGTCCTGGGCACACAAGGAAAAGGGTGACAGCCCTCCAGCCCGTGCATCTGGGAGCAGAGAGCTGGGAATTGTGCCAAGCACACATGTGTTGTTGAAAAGGAACTAATCAAATTTTAAGACTTCAAGCAGTGGTTAGTCTGTGTTACTGCTTCATAAAAGTGTTCCCACATTCAATTACCTTTTCCACTAGGAAATTGCATTACATTCTGTGTAACGTGAGGTCCCAGCATCTGCACCTCTCACACTGTCAGCTGCACTGAGCAGCCACGGGCCCAGACCTCCTCTGCAAGCACTGACACATCAGTCCTGTGCTCCTTGGTCTTTGTTGTGGTCAGCTGAGGGCCCTCATGTCCATATCATAAACCAAATCACTGAGGTCAGCTTTGGGACCTCCTTTACAACTGATTCTTAGTGTTTTATTTACAGGATAGGGCACACTACTTCAGCACTGCCTTCTCAGTCTTATGTGTGAGGCAAAATCATCGCCTCCTTCACTATCCCACTGTTCATACAAAGAATGAGCCTCTCCTTTTGCCAAGCACTGGGCTGAGAACTGCAAACCAGTTTGGGAAGGGCAACAGTGGGTCTGAGGAGGCAGCACACACACAGAGCTAAAAACAAAGTGCAGCTACAGGCAACACTTCTTGCTATCCACGGGACAGCAGCTTGACAGACTCAAACGATGCTCCTCAGTCAACCAGTGCAGAGGGGAAGCGTGTCTTGGACGTGGTGCATTTCACATGCAGACAACTCCAACAGCAAAAAAGGAACAGCAGAGCTGCCCAACCCTGCACATCATCAAAGCAAAGACTCCAAGAACAGGAACTTGAGCTGTTCTGCTATGGGACATCTGGGCTGCTGGACTGCAGGCAGACACGTGATTTGGAGCAAGGTGCCAGGACAGCTGCAGCACCTTCAGGTGCAGACTAATATTTCCTGGTTTGTTTTGCAGCAGCTATTAGCTTCAAACACTTGTACTGAACCTTCCTCCCATCTGAATTACATCTTTACTTTGGTTCACTATAGAAGCTTATTGAGTGCTGTGGGACAGGACGACCAAGAATAAAGTCAAATCTCACTTTTTCCAGTGGCTAACCACAGATGCAGCCATTGGGGAACGTGGCTGTCGGGCTCATCTCTACCCCAACAAATCTGGTGTCCTTTCCCAGCAGAATGCTTCCCCATGTCTTGCAGCCTCCCTTGTCAAGCTTTGGGTCCCTCTTCAGCAACCACAGACACCAGAATTTCTCAACACAAAACCCGTCAATACTCTGAGCAGTACTGGGAGAACAACACACATGCCTTCAACTGGTCCTGAAGTAGACAAGCTTTTCCAAAAGACCCTTGGCTTGAGGCAGGTGCCCAGCACAGATCTTCTAAATTATGAAACTTTGGCCAATTTACAAGTCAACAGAAACAGGTCCTTGTGGTGGGAACTGTCTGAGAGCACACCTTAACCATATGTTGTGCTCTCAGTCTGCTACTGCAGTTAGCAATTTTAATTACCAGTGACTGTCTGCACACACACAGGCACGATGGTGGTGCTGCACAGCACTGGGAAATGGAGGGAAAGGCAGATCAGAGAGGCTTCTTGCTCCTTCCTGCCCAAGCTGCTTGGACAAGGAGTGTTCTGAGCCCCAAGTCACCACTGAGCCCTGCAGGAGAAGTGCTCCTAGCCCCAGGCACCCAGAGAGGACCCTTGGGAGCCTGGCACTCGGAGCCAGCAGAGCTGACCCAGGCAGACCCTTCCTACCTTCTGCTGCCGTGCTGGGGCCATCGAGCCGAGTTGTCCCTGTGCTCTTTTTCCTGCGATGCTTTTTCCTGTTGGCATGTGGTGATGGAGGTGGCTCCAGCTTTGGGCTGGCGGCGCTGGAAATGTTTGGGCTGGAGCTGAGTGAGTCAGCAGTACCATTAGCTGGGGACAAAAATAAGGCAAGTCATGTACAGTAGGGACAGTGACATTCTCCTCTTTCCAGAGACACCACAGTGTTCTGGAGCCAGCCCTGGTACTTGGCTGGCTCGACCCACACGACTCCATGTGACAGCTCCACAGCAAGGGCTGCTCCCACACCCACCCCAGCTCAGGGCTGGCAGCTCCTGGGCAGCCAGGCTGGGCCTCCCCGCACTGGGATCCAGGCAGCGTGGTGACATGGGGACAGCGTGGCACCTCCGCAGCCGGACACGCGCAGCAGCCCCTCTGCAGCAGCCCCTCTGCAGCAGCCCCACGCCCCACCCCCAAACCCACGTTCCTGGGGAAGCAGCTCCCTCCCAGGGCAGTGTCTCCACAGGCTGGACAGTCACAGAAGGTTTTGGCCCCTGTGGGTGCAGCCCCAGGCTCTGCAGAGGCTCTGCGGGAGCGCTGCCCTCGCAGCGCTGCACTGCCAGCCGAGGTGACTGGGGCTGCCACACTCAGGAACCTGAGCATGATGGGCTCAATAGGCTTCCGATACGGAGCTGAAGAAGCTGCATCCCCAGCAGCAACGCACCAAATTTATCCTCAATCATACTGTTCCTTACAATTAATAGCAGAATTAGAAACAATCAGGGAGCTGCCTAATTACTGTCAATTAGAGTGCGCTAATCAAGCTCCGATCACACACACACACGCTGCCGCTGCACTCACCATTAAATGTCAAATTTCATTAGAGACCAGCAACAAAATCAAAAGCCTGACATTCAATTTCAGCAGCACACACAGCGCAGGCTTCCAATCAGCATAAAAATGCAGACTCCGGGGAAGGCAACGAGGCGCAGGAGCCCTCACTGCACTGTTAACCCTCTCCTAAATCCACTCCTGCCTCTCCAGTGTCCACCCACCCCAGGACCTCTGCCCCAGGGACCTTGCCATCCTCTCTGCCGCAGCCCAGCGTCTCCCATCAAATCCTGACTTCCCATTTCCATGTTCCGGGCACCTGGAGTTAAGAAAGGAATCACAAGGGCAGCAGCTCCAGCAGTGGGGTGGCAGGGACCTGCCAAGCCTTTCTTCCACCGCATGTTCTGCTACCTTGGTTCATCCTGGTTTGGTCAGACTGGTTTTTGGGGTGTGGTCTGTCTCGACAAACACCAGCAGTGGGGTGGAGAAAGGCACAGAGGGGCACAGGCCAGGAGCTGCCCCAGGCAGGGAGCAAGGTGCAGCTGGTGTTCCCCTCACACAGCTGAGAGAGGCTGCAGCATTGGAGCTCTCCCAGCTCTGGTTTCTCCTGCACTGGCACACACCAGTAGGGTGTTTCTGCTGCTATTTATCCATGGGGAAATAGCTCACCCTTGACAATTAAGAGAGATAAATCTAATAAAATTAGACTCCAGTTTTCTAAATATAAATTACTGATCCTGCTACAGGACTGTGCTTAGAGCAGGTGTGAAGCACCTTCAGCTCCCAGCCATATGTCACAGGGGACCTGAACTTTCTTGTCAGTGGCTACACGTGGTGCCTCCATCCTCCCTCTGCTGCCCACCTGCTCACCAGGATGCTCCCTGGGCCAAATCCCACACTCTGGCCCCACTCCAGGCTCAGCGAGCGGGGTCACACATTCCTGCACTCCCCTCCTGTGGCCTGCTGTGAGCAGGCAGCTCCTGAGGGATCCCCACCCATGTGCTGCTCTTACTGCCCAGCAGCCAGCACCAGAGCTGGGGACTTGCAGGGCCCCCGTGGGATGGGGACAGGGTGGCAGTGGGCAGGGGGGCAGCACATGGAACACACTCCCTCTGCTAGGTCAGGCATTGCTCACTCTCCTCTTCCCCAGCAGGAGAACCGAACCCCTCTGACCCACCCAAGGACTTCCAGAGCCCCATCTCACCAAGGGAACCTTTCACAGGCACACTGGGACCTCCTGGGCACTTCTCCAAACCAGTCACCCTTAGGGGGGACCCTGGGACCCCAGGTGGGCTGCAGAGCTCCTGCATAAGGGACTGATATAGCACATCCTGGAGCATGTTTATATGACTGTATGGCCTCATCCCACTGCTCTTCCATGTACTCTCCAGGGCACAATCAGAGCAGACAGCCTGGCCCCAGGAGCTGGGATGGCAGCTACAGCCTTGCCCAAAATAGCTCTGAGCACAGGAAAACTCCTCACCTGCCCTGCCATGCAGGACTGGAAACACAGCAGAGAGATGGACTCTGGCAGGGCTGGGGTTCAGGTACAGGCCAGCCTCACTCAGCTCAGCCCCTTGGTGGAGGGGTGGTTGTGCTGCTCAGCTCAGCATACCCTGCCCACCCAATGGATGCCCCCTCCCTCGTGGCACTGAGAATCCACCTCTGTCAGCTGTGGCTGTGGGGGACACAGAGCAGGGACACAGCCTGGGAACTGCCTGGAGCCCCAGGCAAGTGGCCCTTGGTGGCTGCGGGCCCTGAGAACAGCTGGCCCTGTGCCATCTGTGGAGCACCAGCACAGGGCTCAGAGTCCAGCACAGTCAGTGGGACCTGAGGTGGGGAACAGCCACCAGCACGCAGGACAGCAGTGAGCACTGGGGTGACATCTCACCCCTCCTCGTCACTGGCAGGAGCAGCAGCACGGAATCACAGAATGGTTTGTGTTGGAAGGGATCAAACCTCCCCCAGTGCCACCCCTGCCATGGGCAGGGGCACTTTCCCCCATCCCAGGTTGCTCCAAGCCCTGTCCACCCTGGCTTTGGACACTTGCAGGGATGGGGCAACCACAGCTGCTCTGGGCACCCTGTTGCCTCAGCACCCTCTCAATAAAACATCTCTTCCTTATATCTAGTCTAGACCCAACCACTTTTAGTTTAAAATGATTATTCCTTTCCCTGCAGACCGTGCAGATCAGCTCCCTCTGAGTCTTCCGTTACTGTGCATAGAAGAGGCAGATTGGTCCAGGGGCTGTGAGCATGGACAGCTCCTCCATGGCCAGGAACAGAAGGACAGGGAGCAGAGGAATGGAGAGCAGAAGGACAGGGGACAGAAGGACAGGTGACAGAGGGATTGCTCTCCTGTGCCACCCAGGGAAGGGCAGGGCAGACCAACATACAGTATGGCTCCGCAGGGCTGGGGCAGGAGGGAAGTGGTGCACGGAGCTTCTCTCAGAGGGCTCGTGCCCCAGAACTCTCTGTGCCAAGGCATGTGCCCCGCACAGCGCTGCGGAGGGCACCGGGCCTGCTGCCCTGCACACTGGGGCTGGGGATCCCTGTGCCTGCGGGCCGAGCAGGGTGTGGGGCCTGTCCTGGCACGGGCCCGAGTGGAAGTGGCCGTGTCCAGCCCGGCCATGCCCTGCCCCGGCGCGGGCTGCCCGTGCCCCGCGCCCACGGCGAGGGGGCTGCCGGCGCATCCCCGCTCAGCGCTGCGCCCTTCCGCTCCCCTCGCCCGCGCTGCCCCATCAGCAGTAACAGTCTGATTAATTCGCTTCCAGCAGGGAGCTGATGGGGCCAATGATGGAGCCGCTGCATCAGGCGCGCTGAAATTGATAGTTTTTCACAGTTACAAATGAGGAGCCTCCTCAGCTGCAAATGGCGCCCGCACAGTCGGACTCCGGTAATGATCATAAAGAGGCTCCTTTAAACTGCGAAAGCCCCTGGGAGCGGGCGGGGGGGCGGCTGCCGCGCTAATGAGAACTACAAGGGGCGAGCAGGCATGGAAATGGCTCCTCCACTCTTGATGTGCATTTAACTGCTTTTTTAGTGCGGCGGCAGAGCCAGGAACGAAGGAGTGATGAATGCAGCACAAAAGCATTTATTTTCCAATTCGGCAAAGTGGCTACGTTGGGAAATGTATGAATTATTTTAATTCACTCAACTGTCCTGAAACATCACTGAGAGCGAGTGAGCGTGGGGGGAGGGGGCGGGCCGTGCTCAGTGTGTGCTCCAGAGACAGGAATCGCTCCTATTCCTTCAAGTGCCCCGAAATCTGGGAGATGGGGGTGCCAGCAAGGTGCAGTGATGGGGGAAAGCAGCGGTACCCCAGCACGGAGAGCTCAGAGCAAGGTCAGAGCAGAGGGCTCGGAGCCGTCCTGCTGCAGAGCAGTGTCCCTCGGCTGGAGCTTCTCCACGCCTTGCAGGACTGCTGCTCCCCGGCTGGGACACTGCCAGCTGACCCTCCCTAAGGGGGACAGCCCCAGAGAGCCCTGAGGCTGTGTCTGACACTCACGAGCAAACTCTGGGCTCACAACCACAGGGCAGAGCTGAGAGCTGCCCCGCTGCCGAAATGAGCTCCCCTACCTGCTGCGGCTGAGGGGAGAAGGGCAGGAGGGCAGGAGGGAACTCACCGGGGTTGGGGCAGCTGCCGGGGATGGCCACAGCCTCGTTCCACTGGTCTGCACTGGAGACGGAGTAGGAGCGCTGGTGCATCCCGTCCGGCTTGGAGCTGAAGCCCACCAGGTTGATGCCGCTGATGGAGCGCTCGGAGTGCAGGGAGGTGCTGCTGGTCGAGTGGGGAGCACCTGCAAGAGACAAACGAAGCACGGACTGGCTGCTGCCTGCAAGCACAGGGGGAGAAGGCAAAGCTGCCCCGCACCTGCTGTCAAACTCCTCGGGTGGCTCCACATGAGGACGGGCTCTCTCTGGCTCTCCTCTTCCAAGGGGGGCTGGTGCATCACCCCAAAGATGACAGAAGAGCCCAGCACACCCCACTTCCCAGAGGGATCCCCAGCTTAGTGGGTTGCATCCTCAGGATGCACGGCTGGGGATTCTGGCACACAGCTGGAGTTCACGGCCATGATTTTCACTACAGCCTCTGGCACCTGGGCAAACCCAAACCCACCCCACAACCAGCATACCCACTTTCATCTCTCAACTTCACTTTCCTGTGTGTCCCTGGCAGGAAATCCAGCCATGCTGGGGCACTGGGAGAGAGCATGAAATCACATGGAGGGTGTCAAAGAAACAAGCAGGGGAACAGATGCCTGTAAGGTGGGGATAGCGGGTGGAAGTTCCTTTTCCCACTAGCTCAGAACTACTGTAGCTGAGCCCAGGAACCTGAACCCCCAAGAGAGGAGTGTTTTTGGGACTAGAGGCTGTCACACAGAACAAGATCACTCAGCGATGCAAAATGGGTCAAGTGTTTCTGGATTATAGGAATCCCCAAAATGTCCAGAATAGCAAACGAAATGGTTCCGACAGGGAGCACACACCCTCCCATTCAGGCAATCTGCCACAGAGGAGGACACTGGCCCAAGGGATCTCACTGCACCTGCCCACACCAGCCCTCTCCCATGCTCCCCTCAGGCCATTCTGCTCCAGTCACTGCAGAGCAAGTGCTCTGGGAGCTCCGGGGTGAGAGAACAGCCCCGGCCCTGCTCCAAAGCTACGTCTCCTCCTTCCCTGCCTGGAGGCACAGACAGTGAGCTGGGACTCTCACTGCAGCCCACCTGGCCATGGCCCAGGGCAGGGTCACAGAAAGCTCCAGATGCTGCACACCCACAGCTCCAGCCCCGCAGTCATGCTGAAGCTGGGCCATGAGGAACTGAGCCACTGGTGCGATGGGACCGGTACAAGTGGGAGCCTTCCATGGATGAAATGAACACCTGGGGAAGCAGGTCCTGAGTGGGGCAGCTCCCCTGTCTACCTGTGTGAAACCAGATTCACTTGGCTCTCATGGATCTCGGTATGGCTGAGGTGGAAGGGAGCTGTGGTATCATCCTGTACAGCCCAGGTCAAGCAGGGCCCCCCAGAGCCAGTGGCCCTGCATTGTTTCTGATGAGTTTGGAGCATCTCTAAGGAGGGAGATGGAACAACCTCCCTGGGCAACCTATCCCTGTGCTGCGCTGCCCTCTACAACGAGCAGAGCCCCACAAAATCCCATGTGAAGCCCCAGAGTTCATACATGAACATGTATGTTGCTGTCCCTGTTGTTTCCATGAAAAACCCAAGGGATGCTACTCAGATGTGCCCAGGCACAGCCAGGGCTGCCGAGTACCTGACAGGACAGCTCAGGAGTCCCAGCACCCCTACAGAGGCAGGTGCAGAAAGGACGGGTGAGGTGCCCACCAGCCCTGCACCAGGCACGTCTGCCAACCACCAC
>VXBR01004485.1:174637-228288 GCA_013400215.1 Cisticola juncidis
CACCACCATCGCCCCCACTCCTTCAGCACCAGCATGGCAGGCACCTCCCACCCTCCTCTTGCCTGGACCCATCCCTTCCCTGCAGCGTTGTGCAGGGATCCCCTGTGAGCCTTGCCTGCAGATCCTGCCTGCCAGCAGTGCCGATGCAGAGCTTGCTGAGACACGGTGCCCTGCACCCTGAGCTGCCAGGACCTGCACCCTGAGCTGCCAGGACCCTGCACCCGAGCTCCTGGTGCCCTGCGCCCTGTGCTCCCACAGCCCTGACCCCAAGCTGCCAGGACCTTCCTTGCAGAGCCCTGCCACATCCCCTGCCTCCAGCTTGGCTGCTGCACGTTCCCCCTCCCTCCCCTTGTTCAGCGCCACAGAAACACGTGTAAAACCATGACACTGACTTTGCCTCTAATTAGCCCTTAATTTACAAGACACACTCGGAAGGGTAATTAGCTGGCGCTCCGCTCCTGACTGCTGCATCCATCTCCTCTCTGCCTCCTCGTGGGAGGGAGCCTGCTGCTGCTGAGGCAGGGACAATGCTGCTCTCCTGGGACTGGGATGAGCTTGGTCCTGGGAATGGTGCTGGGCTGGGCTGGGCCAGAACAGGAAGGGATGGGATGGGATGGGATGTGATGGGATGGCATGGCATGGCATGGCATGGCATGGCATGCTCAGAGCTCAGGCAGAGTCTGGCAGCACCAAGCCCCAAGCACCCCCAGCCCTAGTTATGGCCACAGGCATGGAGCAGAGGAAGGTGAAAAAGGGAGAGCAGGAACAGAGGGCCTGGGAGCAGCTCCTCCTGCAGAGGGGAAAGCCCTGCAGGGCCGTAGGGAGGGCAGATCTGACCCCTGCATCCCCACCCAGCCAGGCCAGGAGCTCCAGCCCACCAGGACATGCCCTTTTATCAGACTTCTGAGGAGCAGCACAGGCTGCCACGAATTCCCGTGTTTCATTTTGGAAGAAGGACCAGCTTCCATCAGCCTCTGCAGCCCCTGCAAGCTCCCTGCACCTCTGCAGCTGCAGGAGTACCCAGCTGTGGGGGAACTCCCTCACAGACCAGCCACGTGCTCACTGACAGACCTCACTGAGCTGAGCAACTCCAGCTCCTCCAGCAGAGCTGCTGGGTGGTCCCAGCAAGGCCAGAACTCTCAGGAATTGCATCCCTTTGGAAGTGACACCCTGGCAGCTGCTGGATATGTTCCCTGTAAATCGGGGGACAGGTGACATGTAAATACCACCTGCCTCTGAGCCAACACGTGCAGGAACTGAACCCCCAAAGTTCTGACAGTTCCCCAAGCCCCTCTCCTGTCACTGTTTCCTCAACACCCCCAAAGAGACTCACACACCTCCGTGATGCCTTCCCAGTACAGCCCAACTGATGAGGTGGCACCAGATGGAAAATCTGGAAAACCTACAACCAGAACAGCCTCTTCCTAGGCAGCCGGAACGCTGGGGTGAAACACCTGGATCAGAGCAAACTGGGAATTCTTCACAAAGGTGTGGCTGCCCAGGGAACACGATAAAGGGGAGTTAGCCAGAAGGGCACCACCACTTGAGAAGGAGATAATTTGAAGAGTCACTTCTTAGGATCTCTTTAATATTTTCAAGAGCAATTTGGCAAAAAACCCCCACAGGGTCTGGTGGAATTTTCTGGCGACATTATGCTGCTATCAGGCCCTTACAGTGTGGAGGAAACCAACTTTGGCACAGGGAATGGGCTATGCTGAATTTTAAAGGGGCACCAGCTGGAGAGCACTTTTGGGATCCCCTTGGGTTTATGGCCAAGTACAGGACAGGTCTTTCCTCTGGAGTGCCAGGCTCTGCTCCCTCACAGGCAGAGGGGCTGTTAGTGTGTGGCTCAGGATGGTGATGGAGGTGCTCCAGGATGGTGAGGACACCCTGGCATGGAGCAGACCCTGTTCTCTCTGGCACTGTGAGGCTAGAGCACAGTGCAGATTAATGCTATTGATGTCTGCCAAACGAGTCCCAAGGAGTCATCAGTCACTCTGCCCCTCAGCCACTTGAGCCAACATGTCCTCATTTATTCCACATAAAAACCAGGATTATTGTGAGTCACCTCAGTGTACTGGCTCCCCAGAGCCTGGCTGGAGCCTGCAGCTGAGCATGGCTCAAAGCCTCCCCAAAAACTGTGGCTACTGTGCAGGACCCTGAGCTGGACTGGAACACAACTCCAGCTAGTGGGAAACCTCCACTCCCAGAAACCAATCGGTTCCTGAAGGGAGGTGAGAGCCAAGGAGCCTGGAGGAGCTGCCTGCCTGTGCAAACCCTGCTGGGGAGGACATAACTCACCCCCTGTCAATGGGCCAGCAGCTGCCATGGCAGGAGGGTGGCAATCCTGGGAGCCCCTGTGGCTGCTGTCCCAGAGCCACCTGTGCCCCCGAGCTGGCCCAGAGTCAGGAGCCCCTGTCAGGTTGTGTTTCCAAACAAAGCAGAACAAGCTGTGACCTGGACACTGTTGGGTCTTTCCTCCTGAACAATTCCCATGAGCCCAAACCATATGGGCTGGCTCCTGGCAACCAGGAGCCCCAGGATGCAGATGTGTCATTTGGAAAACATCAACCTCTGTGTTCTCCATGCAGAGCACCCACACAGGCATGTGGGGCAGTTCTGGGGTGACAGAGGGACACGTGCTCCTCCCAGCTCTGCCACCAGTGAACGTCTGTGTGAGTCACTGATCCCAACTGTGGGCACGGAGGTTTCCCAGCCCAGCTCTGCAGCAGGGCCATCAGGACCTGCCAGCTTGCACACAGCAGGAGCCATTGCCTTTCACTGGGCCTCACAGATGCTCTGACACAGGGAATCTCCCTCCTCTCTCAGCACTGCCCTTGCAGAGCATGGGTTTGGACATTTGCACATGCTAAGTAACTAAGTGACACCCCAGCTCCTACCAAAGCTGACTTGTGGTGGGTACAAACCATCAGACAAAAAACTCTGCACGGTGCCAGTGTCTGGGACAACTGAGAGCCTGAGCTGGCTGTGGCAGCAGGACAGGGAGGGCTGGGGACACTTCCCATTCCCTGGCCAAAGCTCCAGGACACACAGGATGAGCCAATGCTTCTCCAGCCAATAAACCAATTCAGCTCTGGTTTAGAGAGTGACTGACCCCCTTACAGGCCCCAACAGACTGGAGAAGCCTGGGAATGGGTGCCCCCCAAATGCCAACCCCCAAATCCTGCACTGAGGGCACACTGCCAGCCCAGGAACTGCAGGCAGCTGCAGCACTCAGTGTCCAGTCTGAGCTGTGCCTGCACCAAGTCCCCATACAGAGCTCACTGAAGGCTGAGGCACCCCAGGTGTGCCCACGGAGCAGCTCCATGGCCAGGAAGGCCAGATATGCAAGGAAGAGGCACCCAGTGCAAGAGAATGGCAGACCTGGAGCCAGGGAGTGGCCAAAGGAGCCCCCAGACTGCCCAAACTTTGCTGCACAGCACAAAGTCACATCACAGGTCTGCCCCTCTGTCACTGCTGCCTGAACAATGACGGATCTGTGAGAAAATCTGATCCTGACTTGAATATTGCTGGTGCCAGAGAGATCACAGTGATGCTGGCTAAGTGGTTAATTGCCTTCACTGCTGAAATCTGGGCCTGATTTCTGGCCTGAGTTGTCTTCCTTCTGCCACTGTCACTGTATTCCAGTACATTTTATCTGATAAAGAGCTCTCTCACCAAACTTCTGTTCCTATACAGGTATTTACAGATGGTGCTGAAATTACCTCTTAACCTTTTCTCCAAAAAGCTAAATATATTGAGCTCGTCAAATCTTCCTGCAAGGTGATTCTGAGAGCACTTCCTGGATTTCACAACATTTCCTGTCCATCATTTATTGTCTCATCCTGTGGACACATGAATCCATTAACTTGAGCCCTGTGGAAGTCCTCTCCACCCCAAAACTGACTGTTACCATCTACATATGAAAAATGACCACATCTACAATTTCTGAATTAAATAATTCAGCCTTGCTGGTTCCAACATGTCCACATCTCCTACCTGCTGTTTAATTTGCTGCTAATACAGCTGGAATATGAAGAGTTCATCATTCTGTGCTGATACACCATTTTGCCTCTTCCCAAACACCAACACCAGTGTTCACTGAATATTTGCTTTTTTTCCTTATTAACCGTTCAATTATTCCCATACAGTAATGAAAGGATGCAGGGGTTAGGATTCAGTTCTTCCTAATTAACTTGGAAAACCCTTCCATTGTCTGTAACTCCCCTGGTTCCTGTTCTGCATCCCCTCGTGCAGCCATGGCAGTGCAGGCTCCCGTGCCAGCCAAGATGGAAGTGAGCTGGGAAATGAACTCCTGCTACCAGATCCATCCCTTTTATTTGTATGTTATGTGGAAACTCCATGGAACAGAAATAGTTGAGGATTAGAGGCGTGGTGAGACACATGTGCAGTGCCTGTTCTCACGACTCTCAGGCTGAGCAACTGTCACAGGTGAAGAAGCTCACCCAGCACTGGGCAAAGATGAATCTTTGGCACAGAATGGTGGTGAGGGAGACCACACTGCACATCCACACCAGGCTGCAGAGACCAAGACAGAGAAAGCAGCAGGGAGGACACGGGAGCTGCCCTGTGCTCAGCACCCGGAGCAGGAACTGAGACACAGGAGTTGAGTTTTTGCCAAGTAAAGCAGCTGTGAGAGCGATGAAAGGGAGGTTTTCCTCTGGGAGAAGGGAGCAGAGGTGAAGTGACAGACTTGTGCAGATATCACCAGAATGGGAACACGGGGTTCCCATGTCTCTGTAGGGTGGCAGTGTTGGTGTCCCCATCAGCTGGGACACCCTGTCCCCACAGAGAAGGAGAGGGGGGGTTCTCCCCAGCAGTTGCGCTGTGCTGGTGCTCCTACTTCATGGGTGACTTTGTTCCTAAATTCCTCATCACCACCATTTACCAAATGTTGTTTAACATCCTCCCTAGATGTGGTGGGCATGGAGCACGCCAGGCTCCCCGTGAGCCCAGAGCCAAGGGTGACACAGCCCTTTGTGTGGCTGCAGCCACAGCGAGGCTGGGAACGCAGGGAGCTGGAACCCTTCCCTGCAGCCAGGGTCACTCCGAAGGCTGCTCACAATTAATCACTCCTGGGGATGCTGGGCCAGGAGTGCTGGCACGGGCTGGGGGCAGCGGGAGCCTCCGGCGCGGCTCCAGCCGGCTGTGCCGAGCCAGGGCAGTGCCACCAGCCCTGCACGGAGCCCCCAGCCCCGGCCAGCACTCACCCAGTGCTGCCTCACACTGCTGCCCATTTTATCCTCTCACACACAGGTACAGCTGCCCAGAGCACAGCAGCACCGTGCAGCCAGCTCCCCCTGCCCACTGTTGCCCCTTCTCACCATCAGGACAGAGAATGAACCGTTCACATCTCCTCCCTAGCAAGACTGACATATTTTTAAGCAGTACAACCTTCCTTTTAACTTTCTGGTATTCAGTAAAATATTCTTTTAAAACTCCTAATTACGCTTCACTTTTTTTTCCTGTTTAAATTCCTTCTCCCAAAAGATCTGGCACGTAATTGCTTCCAGCTTGGTGAAATTGGTTCAGATACATTTTTGTGTGCATGTGTCTGCGCATGTGTGTATTTAATACTCTATTTCTGATCTGAATTTTATTCTGCCTGAACACCAGCACAATACAGCCCAGTAACTTTTACGTAAGGCACTGCTGCATTTGGTTTGGTGACTGGCTGAAGTGGGGGTGACAGTGGTGTTCTCCTTGGGAGCTGCTCTGCTGTTTAGAACCAGAATTCACAAAGTCCACGGAAGCTTTAGTGCAACTTACTAAAGTCCTTCAGTGACTTTACTACATTAATGTCATTTACTCTCTCACACGACACTAAGAATTGTCTCAGCAAACCAAGGTGCTGAGGATGAGCAGCAGAAGCGGATGAAGGAAGCATGGTCTGTGTTCCAGATCACCCTCCTGGTCTCTTACTGTGAAGAGAGGTGTCACTTGCAGTCCCTGCAGAAGCCTGGAATCACAAGCTGCAGGAAATCTGCAGGTACCACTGTCTGAAACACAGCCCAGGCCAGATCCCTGCGATCCCTGTGGTGGCACTGGGAGATGGATGCTCACGACAGGCAGCACGGACAGGGATCCACCTGCACGGCTGCAGCAGGAACCTGGGTCTGAGACAGAACTGCAGGAGGGAAGGAACAGAGCCAGAACTTTCTGGGCTTGCTGAGGAGTGTGGACGTGGACCAGCACTGCAGTGACCGAGGAAGAACAGCCCCTACCCCCAGCTACCTGGGGACACTGGAATTGCTGCATTTTCCTACGTAACTCCAGTTTCTAAAACCATTCACTCAGACAAGGCTTTATCCACCTCTGCCTGCTTTGTTCACAGAGACTCCTTGGTATGCAGCACAGCCTCCTGGGGATGGAGCAAGCCCTGCTCTGTTTGGAGAACAGGATGGCTCTGCCCCTTGCCTGCTGGTGATGAGCTTTTCCATGTTCCTCTGGCACACCTCCCTGTCCAGCAGCAAAGTGCACACCCCAGGCAAAGGCCCTTTGTGCCGATGGCAGAGGCAGGTCCAGATGGACTCACCACTGGAGCCACTGCCTGCAGTCAGGGGTGAGCTGGGGCTGTGTGACAGCAAGGATTAGGACTTTGGGCCTGTAACAATCACTCCCTGGCCCCTCTCCCTCCTGCAGCACTAAGCCTGGGCTGTATGGATGAGAAACCTCGGTTTGCTGGAGAAGGCTCTCAGTCCACCTTGGAGAACACTGCCCATACCTCCAGCCCAGCCCTCCCTGGCAGCACCAGGCAAGTTATTTACAGTGAGATTGTCACAGGTGGCCACTAACTACACCCTTGTAGCTTTTCCAGGTGCCCCATGCAAGGCCCCTGAGCCAGACGTTCCAGAACTCAGGATGCTGAGAGCTACAGCCACAGCCCCCAGGCCTGGCTATCTGCCCCATGCCCACCTGGGTGCCCTGTGCCTTCCTGGCTGCCCTGGGCACCTTGGCCAGCCCTAGGCAGGGCTCTGATCACCATGGCACTCTGCTGCCTTGTGCTTCTCCCTCCCTGCTCCTCGCCTCCTTCCTTTCTCCAAGGCCTTTTCCCTGCTCAGCCCTGCATGCACAGCTCCTTAGTGATCTGGTAAGGAATAAGTATATCAACTCCCAGTAATTATCTCTAATTAGGGTTAGTGATTATACTGTTGGGCTGGAGAAAATCAATCTCTGCTTTTGCACTGGGGAGGGCAGGTAGAGCTGGGGTGTGGAGGGAGGGGGCACCAGCAGCTCCCTCCGTGCTCCGATCCCCTCCGTGACCCTCTCCCTGCCTGTTCCAGGAGCAGGAGCCATGTGGGAGCTGTGCCTGCACAGCCCCCAGAACACAGCAGAGCTCAGAGCTGAGGGCATCCTGCACCTCCTCTGGGCACAGGGCTCACTCAGCCACGGGGCAGGGACTGCTCCCTGAGCCCAGAGTGCTCAAAGCCCCTCCAACCTGGCCTTGGACACGTCCAGGACAGGGCAGCCACAGCTCACCAGAGCCAGCAACTGGAAGGGCCTCAGGGCCTCAGAGCCGGGAATTTGCTTTGGGGACAGGATCCAACCCACCCACCACTGCAAAATCCCCAGAACCACTGTTCAGGTGACTTAGACCAACCCCTGCCCAAATCAGCCTCTAATAATGTTCCTCCTGTTCCTCCTGCCTGGGGCAGACTGAGCTCTGAATGACAGGAACGGTGAAAAGGGCTAAAAAAGGCCAAATTCTTGAGAGAGAAAAAGCAGTTCTTGGGCTCCAAACTGGGGGCACAGAATCAGCAGATGCTTTTGACACTTTTGGCTTCACCTTCTCTTTGCCCCTTAGAAAGGAATAACAGCTGTGATAATCAGGTTACAATGCCTGAAATATGAAATTCATCCTAACTGTAGTATATCCTAGCAAATTAAACCTTGAGCTGACCCAGCAGAACCTTGGCCCTCCAGCCTTCTGTCCAGCACTAGAACCAGGCACCAAGGATTGCTGATCCTGCCCCATCTCGTGTCATCCCCCTCGGCTGCAGCCATACTCCTCCTCTTCCCACTGAGTTCTGATAGTTTTTAGCTTCCACTTACTGCAAAACTTTAAACCAACAGCTGAAGCCTCACATTTGGATTCATCCTCCACCTTCAGACATGCAGATAAACATTGGTAAGAGGTTACTGTATGACTGTAATGGTGAATGTATAATATTTATAATATACATATGAATTTGCAGTATTTTATACATGATTCATGATGCAAAATATTAATTACAGATAAATTTTAGTAAATCTCTCATCTCAGCTTCATCTTCAGACTACAAACAACCCTTTAACATATTATTGGGAAGGGCAGAAGTCCCACACGGAGGAACAGACAGACCCTCACCCTCTTCCCTTCAGCTCAACATCCCCATGTCCGAGTTACAGAATTCCAGACTGGTTTGGGTTGGAAGTGACCTCAGAGATCCCCACTTGCAGCCCTGTCCTGGCCCTTGGCTGAACAGCAGTGACTAACACTGGACTTTTACAGCCAGACTCTACAGAAAGCCGAGTGAGCAAGCCAAAATCACAGCTGCAGGGGAGAGGGAGGGAGGGCACTCCCCACAGCTGGCACTGAACCAGATGTGCGTGGGCACTGCCCCACCCCGGCCCCAGGCAGCACCTCAGGCTGAGGGGAGGCACTGGGGTCCTGCTCTGGCTCCCACTCTACTGCCCAGCTCACAGGGACCTCAGCAAAGACAGGACAGGACCCTGCTCCGAGCAGAACCCACCCAAACCACCCCTGGGGGCCGTGGAGCCCCTCTGTGCATGGGTCAGAGCAGCCACGGGCTGCAGGCAAATCCCAGGGACAGCAAAACCCACCCAGCTTTCCCTGCAAAGTGGAGCACAGGTGTAACTTGGGATGTTCCTGGACACGGCAGGGAAGGGTGACAGGAGCTGCTGTTGAGAGGGAAGCAAAAGCAACTTTGTTTCAGAACTCAGAGCTGAGCTTTCCCTCCTGAGTACCTGGTTTCCATTATTTTGTAGGATATTAATGACCCTGCTCTGACCTGAAGGATCTGTTGTGCAGCCACAGTCAGGAGAAGGGTGGATGATCCACCAGCCTCCTGTCTGCCATGACCTGCACCACCCTGCTCTCACTGCTCTTCTTCCCTCAATGTCATTGTCCCCCACGGCGAGCAGCGGTGTGCCAGGGAAACAGGTTTTCCCTTTTCTTTGTTAATTCTTCCCTCATTACATTTGAAATTCCACAATCAGTGTGCACTGTAATTGTCGAATTTGATGCTAATGATTAATGAATTAAACATGGATCCATCAATTAGTCCTCGGAGAATAATTCTGCATAAAGCAGCGGATAATGTAATTACAGTAACAAAGATAATGAGATGTTAACATCGACGGAGCCCGACGTGACATGATCACAGCAGGCTCAGCAACCCCGGCCTGGGGGAGCCAATCCCTCACTCTGCAGAGGCAGAGCATCGGGGGGCACGGGCTGGCGGGGGGCGCTGCCACCGCGGCGCTGCCACCGCTGCCCCGGCCCGGNGCTGACCCAGCACCATCCCTGCCATCCCGAGCTGACCCAGCACCATCCCTGCCATCCCGAGTCTGGGGCAGCTGAGGCCAGCACGGGACCCTCCAGGGGTGGGCACGGTGCCACACTCTGCACTCACAGCCCCCTGGTCTGTGCTGTGCAGCCAGGGGTCGGTGCCAGCGCACAGAACTCGGCCCAGGGACAGCTGGACTGTCCTCACCCCAGAGCAAACAGGAGCATCAGCCAAGCTCTGCATCCCAAGCGGTGCCTCCCACCACACGCTCTGGAAAACTCTCCCTGGAGGAGATGCAGGAATGATGCTGCAGAAACAGAGGAAGAGGACTCCCACTGGCACTGGCCCAAAGCCACTGTCAGACCATGCAGTTCCTCGGGCTGAAGGGAAGGGACCAACAGCAGTTCCCACCCAAAACTCTCCCGAGCTCGAGCTCGCAGCTCCGTGCTGAGCCCGGCTGGCCCTGCTCAGCCTCCCCTGCGCTGAGGACGTGGCTGCCACCTCCTCTCCTGCACCCCTCAGCAGCACATCCCACAGGAGACTCATGGTCCTCAGGAACCTGGAGAATCCCCCATGAGCCCCCCAGAGTGGAGCAGAACTCTCCCCTTTAGCCTGCTCCCTTCACTCTTGTGCTCTGGTTACCCCACATTTGTTTCCTTCATTCCCACCTCTGCCTGCTGCTGGAAACACCTCCAATTGCTGCCTGCAACCACAAATATCTCTGCATTACTGCAGCCTCTTCCTTCTCTTCACTTCCCACTCCAAGGCAGGCTTGCTCAGCTCCTCCCTGCCCTCACTGAGCCGTGGTGCAGGGCTCTGTGCTCCGTGCACGGCCATGGCACAGACCCTGCACAGACCCACAGAGCTCTCCAGTTCCTCCCTGTCCAGCTGCCCTTCACTGACACTTTGGAGCAGCCCCTAGAATCTCTGTGAAGCAGGAGAGCAGGGCTCAGCTGGGCTCTTGTGCTGACTGACGCTGTCTCCTGTGCCTTCCTCCCTCACTGCAGTCCCTTCTCATCCCATCTGTGCTTTGGTACGAGCTGCCCTCGCTCCTCGAGGCAGACACACGAAATGCAGCAGAGCAAAGGCTCCATGACCCTGATGGACCACGGCAAGGGGGCCATGGGGGGCCATGGGGGGCCATGGGGGAGAGGGCAAGAGAAGTGACAATCCAGCAGGAAGAGGAGCAGCAGGGATTGGAAGGAGACACCTGACCCAGCAGTGCCCCACCTCCAGTGAACAGCTGCCCTCAGGCCATAGCACCTGTGAGCTCTGGCAGATCTGAGCGTCCCTTTCCTGCCCTCTCCAGCCCAACCACTGCAGTCCCGTCCCCTGCCATTGCAAGGGACACCTTCTCCCACACCAGGCTGCTCCAAGATCTGTCCAACCTGCCCTGGACACTTCCAGCAACAGGGCAACCACAGCTCCTCTGGCCAACCAGTGCCAGGACCTCAGCACCCTCACATGGAAGAACTTCCAATAGCCCATCTAAACCACCCCTCCTTCAGTAAAACATCATTCTCCTTTGTCCTGTCACTCCAGGCCCTGGTCCAAGCTCTCTCTCCAGCTTTAGACCCTGGAAGGGCTCTATGGTATTCCCTGGAGCCCTCTCTTCTCCAGGTTAACACCTTCAGCTCTCCCAGTCTATCTCTGTAACCCTTGGAGCATCTCCATGGCCTCCCCTGGACAATGAGAACTCATCCAACCCAAAATAAAACCAAACTCAACCAGTTGAGTTGCCTTTGTGGATGGTTTAAATACTGAGCCACAACCATGACTGAGCTCAGAGCTCCCATTGGTTTCACAAACACAAGTCCCTTCCTCATTCCTACTGTACTTAGCTTGAAGCTGTCTCTATCTGCTTTGGAGTTATTCTGAATCCTCACCAGAGCACTGCATCCATGTATTCCATCCACATGCAGGGCAAGGTGAGACTGTGTTTTTTTCTTCTTCTCCCCTCTTGTCCCTGGCCTTTCCTCACCCCAGGTAAGGACTGTAAGGTAAGGCCTGTGTGTGCAGGGGACAGCCAGCACCCTCACGTACCTTTGCAGAGTTCAGGTCACAGATGAACCACAGACATTGCTCTGAACTCTAACCACTGGCCACCTGGTTTTGTCCAGAGACTCCTGGGGCAAGACAGCAAATCCCTCATGTCTCCAAAGTTTGTGTCCTCTGAAGATTAATCTGTGGTTGGCAAAGAACTGCAAACTTTGTGCTTCCTCTCCAGTTCCTAGAACACGTGTCAAACAAGAGATGCCCAGTGGATGCAGTGACAGTCCCATCCACAGTCCCAAAGCTGGAAAAACTGTGAGGTCACTGCTAATTTGAAGCCAGGCAGATTCTCCATCAACCCTAAATCCAGCCCTAGGAATTGCATAGGGATAAGAACACATCACCTGGGAGGGTCTGTGTCCCATCAGTGCACTTGGTGACTGCATCCACTGCTACTGGGCTTGGAGGCATCAGAGAGAGTTAAAAAATTCCTCAGAGAAGCCTTTACTGATTTTGTACCAGAAGAAAACCCTTTCTGACACTGCAGGCACATCCTGAGCCAAGGCAGGACACACAACGTGTGCTCAAAGCTGCTGTCCCAGTGCTGAGCCCCCGTGGACACCCCCACTCCAGGCAGCCCAGAGCTCTGCTCTGCTCCAGGGCCAGGGCACAGAGCCAGCAGGGACCCCAAAGCCACAGACCCTGCAGGGCAGCTGCCACCAGAGGGACACACACAGGCCCAGCAACACCCACAGGCTGGACTGAGGCACATCTTGTGAACAGAAAACTGCTCTTATTCCCAAGGCTCAGGCACTGCTAAGTCCAACTGCTCTCCAGATAAACTATTCCAGCACTGACTTCCCCCTGCCAGGACCCTGCATCTCCTCTCCCGTGTGCACTGCTCCAATTCCAGCTCCAGCACTGCCCCTGCTGCAGCTCTGAGCCCACACTGAAGGGTCCCATGCTCTGCTCACTCCCTGGCTCTGCTTTTCCAGCAGTGATCCAGATCCAGGCCAGCCCGCTCCTGTGAGCCCAACAGGACCCAGAGGAATGCTGGAAGCAGGAATGGGGTTAAGGGAGCAGTTGGTCTGACACCAGCATAAGCTCCTCTGTGGTTTGAATCCCTCCCCCAGCTCTGATACCTCTGCTAAGTCAGAGCTCAGACAAGGCACCTCTGACCTCAGGTCCCTGTCCAGAATCAGGAACTGTCCCCACGCTGAGTGTGGGTCATGGTGGTGGTGACAGTCATTGCAGAGTGGAGATCCAAGGCAAGGAACAGGCAGAGCTGCACAGCCCTGATCAGGACAGACAGGTTATGCACAGATGACTTCTGACTTGACAAGAACAATTTGGGTTTGGGAGGGCTTGTGATGTCCTCCTTGGCACATGTGACGTTACTGTGCCCATCCCCTGCCCGTGTCTGTGTGTGTGTAGGACTCCAGCAGCCCCTGACACCCACCCCAGCTGCCCACCACCTCCCCTCAGCCCCAGGCACTCTGAGGTGCTGACACCTCTGACCACAGGGCAGAGCAGGAATGAACACGGCGGGGATGTGTCACCCAAGCCCACCCTCAGTGGCAGTACTGGAGCTGGAAGGGTTTCTGTGATCAGCAGCACCACCAGCACTCAGCATCCCAAACAAAGCCTTTTCCAAAACCTGTGCACCAGACTGTGCCAACAGCTGGCTGGGGAGAAGGCAGGTGGAAACTGCCCAGCTGGCCAAGGACACCAGCCCCAAGGATGCAGTAAGGATGCCCCCTGGGAAATGGGGGCAGGAAGGCCCCAAGCTCAACAGTTCCCCCAGGCAGGGTGAGAACCTCCCATGGCAGCAGCAGCAAGGATGAGCAGGGCAGGAACTCTGTGAGAGCAGGAGTGTGACAGGAAACCTCTCTGAGAGGCCAGAGGAGCAGCCAGCCTCCAGTCTCACCTCACCACAACTCCTCAATGTGCACACAGAGTGAGGATCCCAGACCAGATCTTCAGTATTTCTCCAAGGGAAAGTGAAGAGGAAATAGGGTCTCAAAACCAGAAAGAAACAGAAGACAACTTGTCAGGAACCAAGAGCTTGGGATTTCCTTTGGTTTAGGGAGCAGCAGCTTCCACCATGTGTAGAAGAGCACCAGCCTCAACACTCTCCTCTGGGTGAGGAAATTCCCACTGCCACTTAACTCCTTTGACATTCTTCTGTCCTGGACACCAACCAGCACAAAATCCTAAGGGCAGCTGACCCAGGACCTGCACAGAAACACTAAAGCCCACCAAAGGGACTCGCTGAGGGCGGTGAAAGCAGGACACTCAGAAGGGGTTCTGCTCTCTGCTCAGCAAAGCCAGGAATGGTGGAGGGGTGGCAGCTGCTGTGGCACCATGCCAGCTCTTACCTGTGCCTCCTGCCAGCTGCGAGCTGCTCCTGTCCTTGGCCAGCCCGTTGGCCTTGGGGCTGGCGCCGGGCGCTGCCGCCACAGTGGCCCTGGGGAGCCGCTTGCCCGGGACCTTCACCGTGGTCCTCAGCAGATCGATCTCCTTGCCGTGCACGTTCTGCATGTAGTCCTGCAGCAGAGGAGAGGGGTGGAGGGTCAGCCCTGCCCAGCCAGGCACGCTCAGCTCCCCCTCCTCAGGATCAGCACTAAGCCCTGTCGGATGCCAGGACAAGCCCATGGGGATCAGAGATCAGATGGAGCCAAAGGGCACGCAGGTGGCCAGCACTTCCTTCTCCCTATCAGCCCTTGTTTCATCTCAGCACTCAACTGCAACAGCTGATAATATAATATAATATAATATAATATAATATAATATAATATAATATAGTCACAGCATAAGCAATGGGATACGTAAAAATTCCCCCTCAGGTCACAGCCGGGGTAAGAGAAACCCAAACCAACAGAACTCAGGTAACTCCCTTGCTCATTCACCTGTAGAGCTCCCTGTTATTCAAAACCTGGTGCTTCCACCATTTCTTCTGGTAGACAGTGCATTATACAGCCAAAGCCCCACGTGCAGACTGTAACTATCACTCTGCTGTGTCTTCCAAGAGCACCTCAGCTTTCAGTCAGAGTGAGGGTGCAGACTCCCAATCTCTCCTGAGTACTGTGTCCCTTCCTGTGCCTCCCACCCTGCCCTGCTCCGTGGGGCACTGTGGTTCTTCCCAGCCCTCTCTGATGAGGCCAGGTCCTCCTCAGGCTTGTGCCCTCAGAAGGGGAAGGCCCAACCTGTGTTACAGAAGGGAACTGCTGGTGAGATCCTGAGGGAGCAGGGACCAACACGGGAGCTCAAGGCTCTGGGAGGAACAGGGAGCTGGGGACACCATCCCTGGTGTCCATCAGGAGAGGAGCCACAGCTGTCCAGGGAGAGCTGCTACAGGGGCTTGGGTTTACTCCAGCTTACAAGGAGGTCACCAAAAATATTAACTCAGAGATGGTCCCTGTTCGCTTCCACATCCAAGAAGATAAAGACATGAACAAGCTCAGTTTAAGAGCAACAAACCTCCCATTCTGGCCTCCAAACCAGGTGACAGGGGCTGCACAGGTCATGCTCTGTGCCCTAAGGTGTTTATTTGCAAGGGTCTAGCCTCCCAGCAGCACCTTCACACCTTGATCTGAACTGCTCCCTTTCCACTGACCCCCAGCAGGCATCCTGCCCTCACAGCACATCCTCCCAGGGGCTGGGCAGCCTCAAGCCTTGGCACTCCCCATAGAGCCCTGCCTGACTCTGACACCACCAGCCCAGCAAACACCACCCCACGCTGCTCCCAGCCCTAGAGGACCTGGTGAGAGCCCTGGGCAGGACCCTCGGAGGGGCTGCAGGATTTTCCCTCACTCAGCACAACCGGCGCGGTCGCCGGCTGCCTGCCGGAGCGAGCGGTCACTGGCGCTCGGCTTTTATTACCCACCATAAAACAGCAATTTCTTCCCAAGCCTCCTCGCTAATTACCCAGCCAGTTCTCTCATTTCATTTTATTACTGGAATTAACAACGAGTTCAAAGCGTGGAAAGCTATTAAGATGTGTGATTAAGCCACATTCAATTAGTTTCTACAAACAATTTAATTGATGTTGCAGATAGAATTAACAGAAGGTGATTGTGTGAATGGCTCCACTGGCTGCAAAATGGGAGCTGCTTCCCTGGCTCTGTGCGGCGCGGCCGGCGAGCCTGGGCTCAGCCACGCACCTTCCCAGCAGCACAACTCTCTCCAAGGCTTTGGGGAAGTGATGGGAAACTGCACCAGGCTCTTCACACAACTTGTGCTTTTCCTGTTGCTGAACACACTCACAGAAAGGTAGAAATAGAGATACAACAAGGAAAGCCCTGCTGAATCCAGGGATCAGACCCCAGCACGCCTGCCTCCATTTCCAGGCATCCTGCTCGTCCCTGAAGCCAGCTGCATGGGGCAGAGGCAGAGTGGAACTCAGGGCAGGAACCACTGACTGCCCCACAGCTCCCCACCATGAGTCTGGGCTGGTGGTCAGGGCAGGTTTGCTTCCAGCAGGAAGGCAATTCCAGGGCCAGGGCCTGCTCACCAGCACACATTTTACCAGCCTGTGTCTGCAAACCTGCAGTCTACGCCTGGCTCCCAGTGAGGAAACTTTCAAGTTGGGCTGGAGGTGCCATGATCCAGATCCAGAAATAGGTTGAGTGATGAACCCCCAAAAGCAGATGCAGAGCTCCACCAGGAAGCTCTGGTTGGTAGAATCAGCACTGCCAGAGCCAGGCCCTGACCTCTATCCAATGGGGCACCCTCTATCCTGGCCAGATGGGGACTGGAGCAGAAAGAAATTAGGGCTGCCTATCTCTGAGTCCCAACAGCCACCCCAGAAGGGTCAGAGAGAGAATGCAACAGAGATGGAAGAGAAGACAAGCCAGGAATTGCCCTGACTCATGCCAAGGAACAGCCCAAAAAGAGCACAAAAATGCTCTGGGGCATTGAACATCCTGATGGACAGGGAAGACTCCTCCTGCAGGGCTCAGCCTGCGCCCAGGGACCCCTTTGCTGCATCCAGAATTCCACCATCCCCCAGACACATGGCAGCACAGGTAGAAAAGAAGCTGGGACTTCCCATCCCATGGCAAGAACTGGATGCTGCACATCCCCTTGGCTGCTGCTCTGGGATTTGTTCTGGCCCACAGCTCCCCTCACTCCGTGCCAGCCAGCCTGGGATCTGCTGCCACACTGAAGTGACCGAAGAGCACATGCTCATCCTCGGGATGTTCCATCCCTAACTGTGCTCTGCTTGTGTCATCTTGTGAAGACATGGGAGCTTTGCCTTGGGCCACAGGGTACAAATCCATCACAGCACCTCCTGATTCACTCTGGAAGATGTGGAGGAGCAGATACAACGGGAGATCCTCCTCTGGGCTACCCCTTCCAAGCAGGTCATGCACCAGGTACCAGAGGGAAAGGGGGGCAGAGAGGCTTTGCAGAGCCCCCAGTACACTGCCAAAGCTGCAGGGCACCCTGGGGCACGAGGGTGGATGCCAGGGTCCTCTCCCCAGCTCACAGGGAGGCACACGAGCCCAGCCTTGCAGCAGACAGGCTGGGCACCCCATGCTCTGTGCCCACGTGTAATCCACCCTTGCTGTAGGTAAACACATCCAAATACAGCTCCTATCTCAGGTGCAAGGTCCAGAGTTCCTCGTGGAAACAGGAAAGGCACAACTGGCACCACCCTCAGCAGCGGGCTGCGGATCACCAGTGGCACCAGCTGGAAGCAAACCAGATTTTTTACTGGGGCAACGCAGTAATGAACTGAAACACTGACGTGCAGGAGGGAAAGCAAGTGGCATCAATCTTGATCATCCCCTGAGGAAGGAATGGTGAAAAAAAGGAGAGAAACCTGGTGTGTGGCAGTATCTGAGAGTAGCTAAACAACAGCCCAGAAATTGCTCTGCCTCCACAGCTGATGGTAAGAGCATGGTAATTTCCATGGTGGAAATATGATAAGGCCATACACACAGGTGTACAGGTGAGCACACATGCAGAGATGGCAGCAGCAGCCCCTCCCTCCTGGTTTGGTGCTCCCAAGTCCCAAAACCGGGGTTACAAAGTTAGAGAACTGCAGACCACAGCACAGTATGAGGATTGAGGACTCTAAGAAAAAGCTCCAACACATTAGAGAAAGAAAACGCAATGGTTGGGTCTGCAGTTCAAGGCCAGGAGGGTCCAGGGGCTCTGGAGCTGGATAACTGAGCATGGTAAACCCTGGAGTGAGGGTGCAGGGTTAGCAATGAGAACAAAGATTCTGAGGTTCAGGGCACTCCAGTACCACACACCTGGGGAGATCAGGGACAGACTGAGGGCCTGGGAACAGTCACAAGAGCTGCAGCTCCTTGTTCTCCTTGCAGTCCCCTAAACCACCCCATTCCCCCCACCGCCCGTCTGTCTGTCCTGTGCAGTCCCTGGCAGAGGTGCTGGCCTGTGTCACAGGTGTGTCTGTCCGTGGCTGCTGCTGCAGCAGCACACTGTGCTCCAGAAGGGACAGGGAAGAGCCATTATCCCCACGGTGGGGAGTGACAGAGATGGATGGGGCGGCAGCTGCGCCCGAGCCGCGCCGGGATCGCAGCCGCACCGACGGCAGCGCGCGGCAGCCCCGCACACACACCCCGTCCCCAGTACCCAACACCCAGCAGCCAGGAAAATTATTGCACACCCAAATGGCACCAGCAGACATGGCTGCAAGGAGTTCTCTGCCTGCTCCTCACCGGCTGCAGGGTGAATTGAATGGGCTGAGCAGGCAAACAGGAGGGGAGTGCAGCTTCCCACTTAACCCTGCACAAAGCGTGTTTCCAGCAGCCTAGCACTGAACAAACAGGAGATCATCCCAGCCTGCAGGAGAGAGCCTCCTCCAGACCCCCAGAAAAACCAGGCATGCTGAAAATGCGCCTTGGAGGTGGCCAACACTGAACTCCTGCACAGGGCAGAGCCCAGAACTCCCATCTGCTACCAAACTCTTCCCCAGCCCCTCTCTGAGGGGCTCTCAAGAGCACCAGCAGCCACAGCACAGAGAACACTACTCTGTCCCTGCTCCTGTCCTCAGCCCAGTACTCACGTGCAGGCTGGGGTGGTAGGTGAGGACCCCGTTGTCACACAGCGTCACGTACTTCTTCTTCCACTCCTTATTGAGGGACTTGCCACTGCGTTTGAGGAGAATGCCCTGAAAGAAAAGAGCACCGGGTCTCAGGTGGTGCTTGTTCCAGGCACCTCATGCTCTGCTCCAGCACTGCCCCTTGGAGACTGGTCTTTGAGAAGAAACGACAAGCAGACTCATGAAAACATCTAGGTCAGCTTTCCTACACTTCCCTGGGCTGCACCCTTTCCTCACCAACCCCTCAGCCCCCACAGACAGCCCCCTCCCTTTCAGGGATAAGGGTCTCCACATGTCAGTGCCAACGTTCAGGTCCTCTGAGGGACCCCTCACATCCTCTGGTGTCCCAAACAACTCCCTCGGAGAAACTCTTGCCATGCTGAAGGGCAGTGCCCACACAGGACAGGAGCCAACCTCACTACCACAGACACAGATTGCTGCCAGACCTTCTCCCACCACCCAAAGTACAGAGGGATAGTCAAGACAAGGAAAAGTGGGGACAGGCAGGAGCTGACTGAGAAACAACACTCCAAATGCAGGTCTCCCAAGGGATGCACATTTCCTTGCCTGCTTGTGATTCTGAGAGGTGCCAAACAGAGTAGGGACACATCCCAGGAGAGAGTGCAGGTCCTGGGCAGTTGAGAGTTAGGGTCATCCCTTTTTCTCATCAGGATTTTACCTGAGACTCACCCTGCCACCCTGGCACAGCACACTGCAAGGACCAGAAATGACTGCACTTGCATGTGCTGAACTCCCTCTCCCCACCAGGATAACCCTGAACCAACTCCACTGATCTGAACCAAGGCTCAGAGCACACATGGGCCTTATCCTCTTCCCATTTGTTTTTGCCTCCCCAGGAAATCTACCTCCAGCAAGAATTTATCATGTCTCAGGTAAGTACAAAGGTGAGAGGGGATGGAAGCCGGAGCAAGACACCAGGTGCAAGGGCTCTGGGGCAGGGAGAGCACATCAAGCACTCTGGGGCAGGGAGGCAAGCACAGCACCGGGGACAAAAGTAGGAATGAGGAACAAAGTCTGGGAAAAAGCTGGATCTAGCAACTGTCAGGCCTGGCCCCTCCGAAATTGCTGTCTGGACAGACACCCAGACTGCCTGTTCCTAATTTGGCAAAAAATCTGGGCCCCAGGCCAGCTCCTCCTCAAAAACCTGGGCAGAAAGTGTCAGCCCCGCCAGCCTCAGCATATTTGGGGGCCCTGTCCCAGTGCCTGGAGACTGAGCTGCTGCTCCTGCACGGGCCAGCAGGGAGTGATGGGGACAGCACTGCCAGACGTGACCGTGAAATCAGCAATGAATGGTGCACAACAGGCAGAAGTCCCCGTGGCCACTCCAGCTCAGAGCTCAGGCAGCAAACAGTGGGAAAAGGAACTTCCTCCTGCACATGCAGGGATGGAACAGCAAAACAGAGTGGCTGGGGCAAAGCTGTGTGCAGGCTGGATCAGATCCTTGCCCTGAAGAGCTCAAAGGACACGAGCTGAAGAACTCAGTAGCAATCAGAAGGTGCTGATGAGAACACGGCATGGAATGTGGCAGCTGACCAACAGTTCCTGCTCTGCCAAGGTCTGCCAGGAGGCAAGAAACAATCCTTGGAGTCACAGCTGGACGCTCACACCAAGCAAATCTAGGGAACAGCTATGGCAAAGAGTGATGGGCAAAGAACGAGAGGAGGGAAGAGCAGAGCAGCCAATGCCAGCAGTGCAAACAGGACATTAGAGGAGCCTGGTTCCCCCTTGGGTAAAACACAGTATCTGATGGCAGGAGTGACTGTGCTGACAAGTGTTTTTAGCTTTCTGTTGGGTCTTTAACTGAGCAACAACACCGTTAAACACCAGTTGTACAAAACCCATGGAGGCAGTAATGGATGGAATGAGAACTAGTCAAATGCAAGGTCTCAGAACATGTCCATGTCTGAGAATAAGCGTGGTTATAAATGGCAAACCTGTGTCCAATAGAAAGTCTTAGAGAGGTGCAGCCAACCTGCATCTGATTCAGACTGGTTCCTCTAGTCTTGCTTAAATGAACTCCACAAAAACATAAAACTACAAAAACCAAAGGTAATGTGGCAACTGTACGATGTAAATCACCACAGTGACTGGTCCTTAACCCCAGCTGCCTCCTATCACTGGGCAAACTGAGCTGCTGAGCCCAGCAGGCACAGTCCTGCTCAGGGCCAGGACCCTGCAGGGGCTGTTAGGGCTGGCCCTGCACAGGGACTGGGTGGGAGCATCCCACGTGTGAGCTCTTGGACTGGATGTGCCATCCCTGAGCAGCTCCCAAGCTCCCAGGGCAGCGTGGCCAAGGTGCCTCGGTGTGGCAGCGCCCATTGGGTCAGACAGGGCCCACAGGGTTAACTCCCACCTGTGGCATTGTCACCGCAGAGCAGAGCTGCAGGGGTGCCGGGAGGTCTGTCCCTCCCTGGACAGGTTCAGCTGTACCCTGTCACTCCAACCTCTTCACAAAAGCTGCAGCAATGGACACCGGTCCTCCCCACTGGAGATGGGATCCTGGTGTCCTTGCACCTCCAGAGGAGAGGGCAGCCATGCCATGCCAGGGGCAGGGAGCTGCCCGGGCCCTGTGTGCCATCCTCACACGCAGCCAGAAGTACCCGCGTTCCTCAGCACTGGATCTGACCCACCTAACACCACAGCTGGGCCACACATTTCCCACACAGAGTATGAAAATGGTGATTCCTCCTCCCACATAAAGCCAGTTTAACATCCACCAGCTCACCAAGGTAAATGGTGAATTCTCTGTAATTCAGAACATTTCGGTATCTTTCAAACAGATCTGCTGCAGACAGGGCTGAAGTTACAGATCTAACTCAAAGTCACTGTGTGGAATTCTCTGGCTTCTGAGCATGACAACTCCTTCTGGACACAGTGATCTCCTCTGGGCACGAAGATTCCTCCCGGGTATGTAATGATCCCTTCTGGGCATGGTAATTCCTCTTCTGGCCTTAAAGCCAGCTCAGTTCCACAGTCTGTCCTGCCCTTTCCTAGCATCCTGCAGAACAGGTCCTAGCCTCCCTTGATGCTATGGAACACTCACTTCAGCCCTTCCAGCCTGTCCCAAACACATGCTGCCTGCAGAGAACATCTGGCTGCAGCTGGGTCAGCCTCAAACCTGCAGCCTGGCAAACTGAGGCACAACCATCTCAGAGCTGGAAAGGAGGAGCAGCACTACAGCCCCTTTGTGCAGCCAGAAGGAACAAATGTCCAGAAGGGGAACAACCCACGGCAGAGCCCGTCCACCCATGCCCCCCTCGAGCCTCCCAGCCGGGCTCCCTGTGCCAGCAGCGCGGGCTCCTCAGCCTCCTCCGCACCTCGTGGGAAGACCTGCAGGAAAGAACTCTTCCCCATGTTTGTTCTGTGTCACCCACAGAGGGAGGAGAGCCCGGGCCTCTCCCTGTGCCCGGCGTCGCTCCCTTCCCGGCATTCCCGGCTCGGCGCCGCGCGGGGCTGTGCTGGAGCTCAGGAAAAGCTCAGCAGCAGCAATATGCAGCGTAATGAAGCAGGGAGTGGCGATGGCCCCCAGAGGACTCGTTTACTCCACAAATCTCCCTTCCACTCACTTTTTGCTAAGAATTTTAACACCAAACTTAATTGTGAAGTCGCGTATTGATTGGAAAATGCAAATGGCAATTTAAATGTAATCTAAGCTCCCAGCATGATCCCAGCTCCCAAGGAGGAGGAGTCACCCGCCTTGGGCCCTGCTGGAGCGCGTGGCCCGAGCAGAGCCAGGCCAGGGGCCAGGGGACCCCCGGGCTGCCAGCACGCTCCATGCAGCCTTCCCAGAAAGATCTGGTAGATGTGCAATTAGGAGCTCATTCCTGGTAACAAACAGCTGAGGAAGCTTCCTCTCCCGACCTAATTAACCCACTTCTCAGAGAGAAGCGTGCAGCTATGAGGGAACTCCTCCAGCCTTGCAGGACCATCACCAGAAGGACACTGCGGCACACGGACCCCGAGTTCCTGGCACAGAGCAGCCCTGGCAGAGGCACCGGCTGCCTGGAGGGTGCTGCTCCAGGTATGGGGGGCCCCAACACCCACAGTCTCACCTGTCCCCTTGGGGAGCTCCATCTTTTCCAGATGTGCATAAGGGAGACAGATCAGGTCACCCAGAGGTGCTGTGCTGCAGAAGGCAGTGACAAGTGGCAATCAGCACCCTGAAGTAGCAACACACATCCTCCTCAGCCAAGGCTCCCCAATGTTTCTCTTTCCACAGCACCCAGCCCAGCCTCCTGCTTCCTGGCTCCATGCAAACCCCAGGCCTCACATGCTGAGGGCTGCCAGAGCTTCCCAATGCTTGTTCTGTCCTCACAGACCAGGAAGGGATTGTGGATCCCAGTGCTCACAGCCATGGGTCACAGGTGAGCCTGCTGCCCCCGGCACTCGCTGCCTTCAGCTGGCAATGCAAGCCCAGAGCAGCCTCGATCTCCACACAGAGGAGCCCAGCTGCTCCCGAGGGGCCCTGCCAGCAGCCCCAGCACCCAACACGCCAGCCCAGTGGTGCCCGTGCCAAGGGAAGCCAACAGTCCAAGTTGGCCACAAAACCAGGCAGGAGATCCTGCCCATTTGCCACTCACAGTCCCAAACCCACCAGCTTCTCTGCTCTTATGGCTGGGCAGGACCAATGAGTACCCTAAGGGGAAAACTAACTAAAGGCCCCACTCTCCCAGTGCCTCTCAGAGAAAGCAAGCAATGAGACCTCCATCTTCCAGAAGGGGCAGGTCCATACCAGAGACCAGAGCAACCATCCCCTGTCCTGAATCTGTGATACAGAGCAAAACCTCCTGGGAGTCTTTGCTCCTCTCCCCACTGGTGGTACCAAGCATCACTCCCTGTGGCACAGGGCCACGACAGGATTGTGCCAAGCTGTAGTTCTAACCTCACCATGGACCCCAGACAGCCCCCTCCCCACAAGCCACATGTTGATATCTGCTGGCACAAGCCCAGTGTCCACCTGTCCAACACCACTTCCCCCATGAATGTTCCTGTAAAGCACTGCTGGGACCTCTGGCCTCTGTGACATTGCCTCTTGTGACTCTGGCTGCAAGAGGGGCCAGTCCTGAACCCAGCATGGACCTGGATCTCCCATAGTGGAATCTTTGCTCCAGGCTCTCCTTGTGAGCTGCTGCTGCCATGAACTGGTCCCACCACTTAGCCCCGAAGCAGGCAGCAGTTTGGCATCTCCTCCTCCTTGCAAAGCCCAGAAAGGATGTACAGGTTGTGTTTGCAGGCCTTGCCCTCTGCTGGTCCCAGTTCTCCCCATTTCACACATCAACAGCACAGAATGACTTCATCCCACTAAACCAACACAGCCTCTGGCAGACCAGCAAGGCCAGGCCCTGTCAGCAGCACGGAGACACAGGAGCAGGTAAAGCAATTATCCTGCCCTGCCCAGTGGAGGGAGATCCTGGAAAAAGGAAGCCAAAGGTTCAGACACAAAAGGCTGTCAGGTCCCTCTCAGGACCAGCACTCTGGCAGGCAGCAGCAGGAGCTGGGGAACCAAGTCAGGTCTCACTGAGGGCTCCAGCTTCTCTGCTCTGCTCAGCCTCCCCTACCTGACCATAGAATAGCCCCTTCCCTTCTGACCCCAAACCAGAGCATATGGGCACTGCCACTGCAAACAGATGAGCAAACACAATCACCAACCCACCTCATGGCAACGACCTACTGCACACAACAGTGTCCCACCACTGCACACAACAGTGACCCACCACATGCCAACAGTGACCCCTCATGCCAACAAACCCCCTGCACACCCACAGGCCCTGTGCTGCAGAGGGCAGGGCATGGCGCAGCAGCAGCTGGGCTGCCTCTTCCTGCTGTGGCTGTGCCAACCTTGGGCACCTCAGGAGCAGAGCCCCTCACGTGTGAGATGCCACAGTCCTCACTGGCATTGCTCTCCTGTCATAGCTCCCTCTGGCCCCAGAGCCAACCCTCCCAATGCTGCCTTCCCAACACCACCCTCCTTTCAGCACAGCCCCCTGCCCGGGGCACCAACAGCCCTGCACAGACCTGCCCCAGGATTACTCCATGGGCGGGGAAGGGCAGAGCTTTGGCAGCTCCAGCAGTGAGCAGGGTCTCTCTCCTCTCACCCACCACTTCACTCCTCAGCTAGCCTGGCCTCACTGAATCCTTCCCCATGGAATCTCAGCATGGAATTGCACCAGGCAGCTAGAACCTGGTGGGGATGTAGTTTGCTCTCCTGCCTAATGTCCCAGCACTCCTGCAGTGCAGAGACACAACTGGCCCTGTGCAACTCAGCCCTGGCAGCACTGTGGGGGTCACAAAGGGGCCAGCAGGGGGTAAATGGATCCACAATGGGGGCTCAATGTGCAAGGCAGGAGCACAACCAGGCACTGCCAGATCAGTCTTTCCCATAATGCCAGGAAATCCTAATAGAAACACCATCCAGCCAATCCACACCCCATGGCTCATTTGGATGTCACCTGTCACTGCTCGCCAGTGACAGACACAGGGGCAGGCAATGCTCTGGGTTGGATCCAGGCAGTTCAAGCTTCCTTGGATGTCAAGAGGCAGAAGCAGAATGCACTGCTGCTGGAAGCAGCAGAGTCTCTCTTACACTCCCACGGTTTGGGCACTGTGCTCACAGCTTTTTCCAGAAGGCCATAAAGAGGGCAATCCCCTTCTTGTCCTGCCAGGAGCAGGAGTAGGAGTGGAAAGGAACACGAGAGAAGAGGAGCAGGGAAGCAGCAGAGAGAGGCTGCGGCGGAGGCTGCAGCAGGGCATGGATGCCATCTGCTGGAACCGCTCTGCAGCCGCCGCTGCTCCCCTGCCACAGCCCCCCTGCAGCCCCCACCCATCCACGGCACGGGCTCCACACAGCAGCCCCAGCACCGCTCCTGCTGGGCCAAGGGGCACAGACCCCAGCCCGCAGCGCCCCGACCCTGCTGGGCCAAGGGGCACAGACCCCAGCCCGCAGCGCCCCGACCCTGCTCCCGCCGCGGGGCGAAGGGGGAGCATCGAACCTGCTTCATGGGAATGGCCCTCCCGCTGCCAATACTGTCGGCTTTACACTCCGGCGCCTTCTTGTCGCGCTCCGGGTCCGCGCCCTTGCGAGACTGGAAGAGAAGAGAGACAGGCGCGTTAGGGCTGGGCACAGGAGACCGAAAGGCACGGTCCCCTGTCCCCAGCAGGCTCCAGACCTGCCCGCTCTGCTCTCCCGCAGGCCAGCTCTCCCAGCCACAGCCCCTCTAGGGACACTTGGGACACTCCAGCCCAGCCCCCCGGCAAGCTCTCCTCTCCTGTCCTGTCCCCCGACTGCAAGCAGAGCTGTCCTCCTCCTGGCAGAGCGGGGCTGTGTGGGCCCCCCTCCCGTGGGGCACACAGGACCATGGCGACAGACAGAAATGGCATGGGATGCAGGTGGAGCATGGATGGAAGCAGGAGAGGCTCAGGCAGTGAAGGAACTCACACCTCTACTAATCCAACAGATTTATTCTGGTAACACACTTGCACCATACAAAGTAGCACAGGTCACCGGGCAGAGATACCAGCCCCTTACAAAAGAGCATGGACAATAAATATCTACCACACGTCTAGAGCGGCGAGAGCGGGACCCACCAGCGCCCGAGGGCCGCGGGGAGAGCAAACTCTGATAAATACAATATGAAATTTACAGTCTGTTGAGCAGAACTCATTCAAAGTGCTTAGGACAGAGGGAATACCAAGTCATACATGGCATGGAGCACAACCAATACATTCAGAATCACAACAATGGCAGGAGGCAGCGGCAGCATCTCTCTGGAGCGTCCTACACACCCCCTCAGTCCAGGAGGGCCCCCGTGTGCTTTGGATCAGAAAGGGACACGAGCCCCGCGCGCCTGGGACACCGATTCACCAGATTTTGGGCCCAGAACCAAACAAAGAGATCGAAAGAGAAGAAAACTAAAGAGACACAGATGGCTGCTCGGCTGCGAGGAGAAGAGGAGAAGGAGCAGGAGTCCATGCAGGCTGCAGAGGTGCAGGAGGGAAGGAGCGGAGCGCTAGCGGCAGGCGCTGCAGCGGCTCCCGCAGGCAGCAGCAAAGCGTCTTTCGGCCCATCCAGCTCCACGCGCGGCTGTCGCCCGGTCCCGGTGTCTGCAGGTCTTCCCGTCCCAGGAGGGTCGTCCGCCTGGCATCCCCGAGAAAGGGCAGTGCCTAGACAGCATCCAGCAGGCCCAGAAATGTCCCAGCTTAAAGTGCAGGCGCAGGCCGTCTCAGCGCTTCCTAGACTTTACATTGGGGGGATTTAAAAGGCTCCTGCGTGTCTCCGAGGGGGGGACCCATGCTGGCTGGAGGGCGGGCGAGCCTCTAATCTTAGATCAATCCCAGTGCCCATCCCTTATCCGGCCCTGGAGAGGCAATGAAAAGTGAGAGAATTTGTACAGAGGTGCCGTGTGTAACCACCTGGATCTTCTAATTTGGAAGGAGTTGGAAAGGCCTTTTTGTTGATGAAAAGTTGGAAACAGTGGCACATATCTGCAAATATCGAAAGAATAAAGAGTTTGGCAAGTTATACTCAGAACACGGACACGAGTCTGTCAGTGATGGGTGCCAGTGGACAGCACGGACAGGCCACGGAGTGGGCGCCGGCGGCAGCAGCAGTCGGGGCTGGGGCTGGGGTCAGGAGTGGGCGGGCACCTCGAGGCGCGGGTGGGTGCAGAGTTTGTCTCCACCTGCACACAGACCCCCGGGAGGGAATGTGATCCACTGGGGAATGGGAGGGGAGCAGGAGAGAGAAGGAGGAGAGTAGAAGAAGAGAGGGGAGGAGAAGAGAAGAGGAGAGGAGGAGGAAAAGAAGGAGAAGAACAGGAAGGAGGGGGAGGAAAGGAGAAGGACGAGAGGAGAAGAGGAGCAAAGGAGTCAGGCATATTTTGGGACTGGGGCTGCAGCGGCTCCTAGAGCTGTGCCGAGCACTGCACCTTGGAAAGGCCTGTGCCCACCTGGGGACCCCACAAGGATGAAGGCTGCTGGCTACACCTGTGCTACCTGCCTGGGAAAAGCTAGTGGCAGAAAACAGCCTGCCCTCTCCTTCCCTTCCCACCCTTCCTGGTCCTGTCCCACTGTGGGAGGTGTCGGGAGCTGCTGCTGCTGCCACGACCAGATGGGTGAAGACGTCAACGTGAGCCATGGATGTGCACCAGCACACGAGCAAGCAGGTGAGGTGAGCCCCAGCCCCGGCGAGTGAGCGCGCGGTGAGCGCGGCGAGCCCGCGGCGAGAGCAAGCGTGAGCCCAGGATGGGTGAGCGTGAGAGCCCTGCACGCACGATGAGATCCACAGTGCACAAGCGAAGCCCCGCAGCAGCCACCCTCCTCCTCCCCCAGCGTGTGCCCACCCCGGCCAGCCAGCACGGGGCTCCAGAGCGGCAACGGAGCGGGCGGCGAGTCCGACGCGGCGGCGCGCGGGGAGCAGGGCAGGGCACAGCGCCCGGCTGGGCACACAGTGAGCACGGCCAGAGCAGGGCTGGGGCGAGCATGGCCAGAGCAGGGCACAGCGCCAGGCTGGGCACACAGTGAGCACGGCCAGAGCAGGGCTGGGGCGAGCACGGCCAGAGCAGGGCACAGTGCCCGGCTGGTCACACAGCGAGCACGGCCAGAGCAGGGCTGGGGCGAGCACGGCCAGAGCAGGGCACAGTGCCCGGCTGGTCACACAGCGAGCACGGCCAGAGCAGGGCTGGGGCGAGCACGGCCAGCGCTGCCTGCAGCGGAGCATGGCCAGGGAGAGCTGCAGGGCATTCCAGAGGGCGTGAGCACAGCAGGGGAGGGCAGTGAGGGAACAACCATGCGCCGGGAGTGGGGATCTTTGGTGAGGGGCAGAGTGTGCTGGCAGGAGGGGTGGGGAGCACAGCCCACCCACAGCACACGGACGGGGTGAGCGCGGCCCTGGGGCGTGCACAGAGCGCTGGGGGTGCACGAGATGCAGCCAGGGGAATGCACGGAGTATTCGGGAGATCAGTGCAGAAGCTTCCAGCATGTCAGAAGCCAAGGGAGATGGGCACATTCCCAGCACAAGGAGTGGGGAATTTGGGATGCCAATGGTGCGGTGAGTGGAATGGGGCACAGGACACTGAATTTGTGTGGTCTGGGCTCAGAGCAATAGCGGCTGGTCACAAGGTGACATGGTGCAAACAGGTACAAGGACTGTGTGGGGGCTGGTTCCACAAACAGCAGACACAGTGTGCTGAGCAATGGTGGCTGGAAAGCACATTGAGATGGGGAGAGGAGCAAGGCCGGAGCCTGCACACGTACACAGGGAACAGAGGCTACACCTACGCTAGACACGGGACTGGGACACGTGTGTGCTCACAGCGAGGGGACACTCATGGCTGTGCTCAGAGCAGGGGTGAGTGTGAGGGCAGGACTGTGCACACTGTGTGGGCAGCGTGCAGAGAGGCAGGCTGTGAGGCAACCAGCACAGCTGAGGGCTGCAAATGTACTCTGCTCCACCTGGGGCCCACAGGTTCGCTGCCTCCCCTCTGTCTTCCCTCCCTCCACACCCAAAGCAGCTCTCACGTGCACTGCTCAAGTCACACAGGATTCAGGAACGGGAGCGAGTGGGGCCCCGTGTCAGGTGCTGAGCTCTGCACAGCACCACTGGGCACAGCATCCCCGGCACCAAAGAGGAGGCCCGGTGACCAGGGGTTCCGTGCCACGCTCGGGGCATGCAGCCCCAGGGAGAAGATGAGCAGAGTCACTGGTGCTGTGCACGCACAGCTGCACTCCCTGCAGCGAGCAGGAGCTCACACACACTACACACCCCCACGAGTGCACCCTGCACACTCCTGTGTGTGTGAGGCATGTCCTGCTCCCCATGCTCCCCATGCATGCACACTGTGCCTGAAGCAGCCTGCAGGTCCCTGACACGCAGGAGTCCCTCCCACACGCACACTCTGCAGCCCCGGCCCTCCTGCCAGCACAGCACGGGCTGCCTGCAGGGGAGCCTGTGGGTCACTCCCCTGCCCTGTCCTGAGCTGAAAGCCCACGCAGAGCTCCTGGTGCCGCTTACCGTGAAGATGTTGGAGCGCCGCTTGGACTGCTTGCGGATGGGCGTGGGCGTGTTGGAGGCAGCGATGGTCTCGATCCGCAGCTCCCGCTGGCTGATGCTGGGGGTGGAGGGCACGGACGAGGAGTAGTCACTGAAGGCTCCTCCCCCGTTGGTGGCCTGCAGGAGGAGAGAATGGTCAGACAGGCTACCTGGGACACGATTGCAGGAACACCACCTGCCCCACATGGCCCCGTGCCAGGGCAGGGAGTGCCGTGCAGGACTGGGACTGGGTGACACCCAAAAAATCATGGAATTGTTTCAGTTGGAACGGACCTTAAAGACCATTTAGTTCCAACCCCCTGCCACAGGCAGGGACAACTTCCACTACAGCAAATTGCTCCAGGCTCCATTCAACCTGGCCTTGAACGCCTCCCGGGATGGGGAGCTCACAACCTCTCTGGGCAATCCAGGGAGACATCCAATGCCAGCACTGCTGCTGAACAGAGGGGCTTGGAAAGCCTTTCCTCTCTTTCTGCTCTAGTTTTTTCACCAGTAAAATGCTTAAGTTCTGAAATCAAAGAGAAGGGCAGCAAATGGCCAGAGAAACCCAGCTGTAGCTCTTCCAAACACAAGTGTGGAACAAGGCCTGAGGCAGCAGGGTCCCACGTAGCTGTGCCCAGCAGAGAGGCACAGCGAGGGCACCTCCACCTGCTCCCAGAACACAGGACCAGGGTCACTCTCCTTGGGCAGTCGTTCCCTTTCTCTCCACTGAGCCCATCAGGCATGAGGCTGCGGGGCAGCCCAAAGCCTGCCCAGCTCCAAGTCCCACTCATCCATTCCCTGTGTCATGAAGACAAACGTGATGCCAATGGGGATGCACGTCCCCAGGACTCCAGCCTTCATCTTTCCTGAAGAATGGAGTGCCACACCCCAAGCTCAAGCTCTGTGTGAAACCCATCTCTGCTGCTGGTTTGGAGGTCTCTCTGAGCAGACTCTGAAGCGGGCAGCATCTCTGGTGCCCGCACATCACCATAGCCATGGCTGTGCCTGGGAACACAAGGGGCTTCGCTCACACCTCACTGGACTTCATGGCAACAGGAAGATCCAACCATGCACCCACATCAACAACACATCTCCAGACAAGGCTGTTCACTCCCACCCTGCCCATGCCAGCAGTGCAGGCAGCCCTGGACAGGGGCTTAGGGACATCCCAGAAACAGCACTGGCATGGAAGCATTTCAGGTCTGCAGCCCAGAACATCTCACGGTGACACGGCAGCCCAAGCTCCCTGGCAGCTCTGAACAGCATTTCAGAAACACATGGAGCTGCCCCCTGAAGGGCAGGTGAGCCCCAGCAGCCCAGAAGGGGCAGCCTTCTCCTCCCAGCTCCATGCTCACAGAGTGGTGGCATCAATGGCCCAGTGACTTCCTCCATCCTGCCTACACTCTGAGCAGGAATGGAGCCTATGCAGGGTGATGGTCTTCTGAAGGGGCTCCACGAGGGACCCCCATCCCCAGTGGGATCAGAGCCTTATTCTGAGAAAAGCTTTTCAGAGAAGTGTGAAAGGGGCTGCAGAGGCAGAGCAGTGACCACGACCCACAGCCCACTCTCAGAGAGAGGTGCAACCTTCAGCCAAGCCATGGATCCCCTCAACTTTGACAAGAGATGGGAGAAGGCACACAATGAGAACTTAGGAGAGGAAAAGCCACCCAAGCAGCATTTTAGCTTCCTCCTCAAGAAGGCAGAGCACAGAAAATAATTCCATGCTGTGAGCAGGTGGGTGCTCGGACAATCCCAGCCGGTCTGGAAACAGGAACGTTTCTGGAGTCCTGAAACACAGAACAAGAGGGAACCTGGTCTGGTTGTGCTTCTCCACAAGTGCAAGAGGCTGGGAACTCTGTCCAGAGAAGGGAATGTCACCTGGGAGCTCCTCTGCTGGGTGAGGAACCCTGCACTGGACAAGAAGGTTCTGCTGCTGAGCCCCAGAGAAGGGGGGACCATCACTGACACAGACACTGACACAAACGTGTCACCTGTCAGTGACCTCTGAACCCTCAGCAGAGAGAGCTCCTGTCAGTCCCAGCTCCAACACCCACAGGAGCTCACGGGTGCTGTGATGAAGGGAGAGCTGCAGAGAGCCAGGGCCAGGTGCACACATGCACAGTCTGTGTTGAACTGACTCATCAGACGTGAACTGGGTCAGAGAAAGTGAAATACTCCCAGTGTTAGGAAGAGAAAGAGGATGCAGCAGCACAGAGAGCCTGCCACATGGAACAGTGAGCTGGGCATGGCTGCCCCTCCAAGACCAGCTCCTGGCCATGCTTGGCATGTCTTGGCAGCACGTTCCTGATGCTGTGACCGTGGGGAGGAGCCAGTTCCGAGGAGGCTGCTGAGTCTGAGTTCCTGCCAGAGCAACTGGAACAAACCCTGTGGATGCAGGTGATGGACATTGAAACATCAAGGAAGAAATTTTACTACATCCTGGTTTATATTTTATTTACTCCCTGCAGTCCTGTGTGTCATTTCTGTCTGGCCAGAACAACTTTCCTTAGCCTGTAGCCTGCCTGCTTTTGGAGCCAAGGTGGAGGACACTGGCCTTTGAGCCTCCCATGTCCCACAGACCAAACCTCAGGAAGGGCTCTGGGGCTGGAGGATGGCTCACACCAGGCTAGGAAGGCAAGCTCCCACGAGTTTGGGGGCAGAGAAGAAAGTCCTTCAAAGATAGAGTGGCTCTGGCAATCCTGAGCTGCCAGCACTCTGCTGGAGCAGGGAGCTCCAGAACTTCCCTGGGATCCAGGGACACAGGAAAAACCTCAGGGATCTGGGAGAACCCTGGCAAGATGACAGGTCTGGGCTGGTACCATGTGTCTGCTGTTGGCAGGTGGACCTGAACAACCACCTGTGGTCACCACTGGAATTTAAGAACACGGTGGGAACTGGAAACTTGACAGAACACGTGAGGGAAAAATCCTTCCATCACTGTGTAACCAATGGAAGAGCATCAGCAGTGCCACGGGGAGCCTGGGAAGGACAGGATGCAGCTGGAGTTCAGGGGCAGTAATTCCTGACCTAACAAGGCCTGGGACAGAACAAGCAGCTTGGTAAGGGCTCTGAGTGGAAGAGCACAGACAGCAAACACCCCTCTGGTGTCTGCAGGAAGAAGGGAGAAGCTGGAGGAGCACATGGATGATGGAAAGTGGGCACCATGAGCTGAGCAGGCAACGGGACATGGGCTTCCATAGGAAATGCCAACACCTGCTGCTGCAGCTCCTGAATCCTGATGGGACGTGCCACAGCAGGCCAGTGTGCACTGTTACCAGCTCAGGTGAGCTGCCCTTGGGGCTTCATTTCACTTGCAAACTTTAATTTTCCACCTCTTTCATCTGCTCTCTCACTGCAGTCTGGATGAAGTGGCCCGAAGAGCCCGTGCAGGAAGCAGACTGGAGGAAAGCCATGACCAGGCAGCCCAGAGCACGGTGGGGATGGCAGCACCCAGTTCCCTCCACAGGTACCTGCATGGGGCACCTGTGCTACCTCCTGCCAGCTGCTGGGAACCAGTTTCCTGGCACAAAGACAAACTGCCATCCCACAGCAAACACAACAGTGACTCACCCACAGCCTGGGGAACTCCCAAAGGCATCCCAGAGGCCCTGAAGAGAGACTGAGAACGGGGCAACAGAAGTGAGGAAATCAGGTAGAACAACTCTGCAGGTGTTGCAAGCACCCACTGGCCCAAGGAACTCCCATCCTCTCCCTGTGGCAAGGGCCAGCAGCTGCCAGGAGGGAGCAAGGAGGGAGCCAGGGCCAGTGAGGGTGGGATTCCCAAACCCACCCAACCTGCTCACTCAGCAACAGGTGAGCAGGACACAGAGAGGAGAGCCTGAGGCAGCCTGCAGGAGCTTTCCCTGGGGCTGCTGGGTTCTGAGGAACACAAGGTCCCTGCTCCAGTGGGTGCAGACCACTCAAACTGGAAGGCCAAAGGGACAGATCTGTGTCCCCAAGAGAGTGCAGGACTCCACGGCTGGCCCTGGCTCCTGCTGTACCAGAATGATGCTGAACACAGTACCCAGGGTCAGGGACCTGCCAAGCACATCTAGTGACTCATGAGAGCTGGGGGAAAACCCTGACCAGGGCTGACCTGCTCCTGCAGCTCCCTTTCCCTCCCCATGCATGGAGCAATGTCCTCGAGGCTCCAGGCACCACTGCAGAACAAGAGAAAAAAACCCAAACTCCCAAAGGTAAAAATGAAACCAGGGCCTTTGACTGGTTCCCCAAATGATCATCCACTGTGCAAGGAGACCAGGACACATCCACAGCTTCCCTGTCCCAGCAGAAGGGACACATGGGCAACAAACCAGGGTCCTCTGGAGTCCCTCCTCTCCCAGTAACCACGCTGGACTGGTCCAGCTGACAGACCAGACCAGCAGTGGCCATTTCCAAAAATGTTAGTTTGGCTGAGCCAGTAGTGTCAATCTACTTCCAGAAGAGTTTGTGCCCACAAGAGAAGGGGCAGGGCTGGGTTCTCAGCTCCTACCTACCCTAAGAATCCTTTTGTGGGGCCCCCTTGTTCCATTCCAAGAAAAGTTGGCAGCTCCAGAGGACAGCATTGTCCCTGCAGCATGGGCCAGACCAGGCCAATCCCAGTTCCAGGAGCTGCTCCTGCCCCTCAAATGCCAATCCCACTGTTCCAGGGATTCCTCCTGCCCCCCTAGGCAGTACTGGAAGGGAAGGGGATCCTTCTGCTCACTGGTATCTGTGGCATAAGGCAAATGAAAGCTCCTAATTGTGTTTTGCCTGGCTTCTCTCCACCTCATCTCCATGTTAAGTTCTGTGCTCCTAAACTCTTCCTTGAGAGCCTTTTTCCTGTTTTCCTGTGCCAATTACTGCTCTTTGACTTGCAAAAGCAAATGGGAAACCCTGGTGAGAGCCCCAGGCACTCAGGTATGACAGAGCTCAGCTCTGCTCCACGAGCACCCTGTCAGTCTCCCCTTGGTCCCTCCTGCCAGGGCGGGCCTGTCACCCCCTCCCAGAGCTGCCCCACCACGGGCCAGGAGCAGGGGACACCAGGGCACTGCTCCCCAGTGCCCCCCTGGGCTCTGTGCCCTCCCACGGGGGCAGCCTGAGCACACACCTGAGCGTGGGGGCTGCTCTGCCCAGCTCCCTGCCAGAACCAGCAGTTATGGGTGAATTTGTCTCCCAAAGCCACTTGGATTTTCCCTGAGGACAGTGGGGAGCAGCTCCAGAACCTCACTTCTGAGCCCATGCAAGAACAAGTAATTACCTCATGGCATTTTAGGATCACTCAGCATTGCTTCACTATTTTTAGAAGGGTCTTTACTAATGGGGGAGAGACGTGCAAACACCGGGGCAAAGATCGCTGCACGGGTCATTGGCACCAAGAGCGTTTGTGGTGGGAGCACCAAGACCCCAGGAACAGAAATTGACTTTGATCACCCTCGTGGGGCCCAGGTTTGCAGAGGGCAGGAGGGGCAGGGCACTGGGCAAGCACAGAGCAGGCCAGGGGAGGGGGCAAGGCCACCAAGGCGCAATCCCTGCGTTACTTCCCTTCACAGCTCTGCTTCCCACCACAGCTCCCTACGTCCCTCCAGCCAAGCCAGGAGCACAGCAAGGTACAGAGAGCAAAGGTCTGTCCCCGAGCAGGCAGCCAGAATTCACCTCTACACAGACGTCGTCTGCAAGCCGTGCTGAGAGGGGCTCTGTGGGAAGGAAAGGAGAGGAAAGCAGGGACGGCTCTGAGCAAACACCTCACAAAGCTCATCACATGCAGTTAGAAAATTCTTCCAAAATTTGCTTCCCCACAGTCAGTCCTAAATCCACCCCTTTTGTTCAGTGCTGCCTTTCCTTAAGGAGCTCTTTTGTGTCACCCCTGTGTATTTTAGGTCAGGTTTGGCCTATCTCTGCACTCATTCCTCAGCTAAATCGGTCAAGGGTTTACTTTCCTTTCCTCCTGTGTTGGGGTCTCCTCCCTCCCACAGGTTTTTGCTGCTCCTTCAGGTTCCATGCACAGTGCTGTGAGTGACTGGACTCAGACCAGGGAACCCAGGGGGTCTGGCAGCCCCATCCCTCGCACAGGTAAAGACACTGCCTGCCTGGCACTGCCAGTGCTATGTATTTACCAGGACTCCTCTCATACTCTGGACATGAAACAAACACTGAACAAGTGTCCAGTTCCCCTGAGAAATGCTGACCTTGGCCATCAGCCTTTTGCTTCCCTTCCAGCACAAGTGGCCTCTCACAATCTGCTAATAAAACCCTCAAACTACCAGAGGCACTCAAATCTGTATTTCCCTGGGACTTTGCCCTCCACCTTGGATGTCTCCCATTGAAGTTGTCCCAGGTTTCTGGACACAAGCAGCTCTGACAGAACCTGGCTTTGCAGCCTTCCCCAGCAGCCCATCCACCTGCACACAGACTTTACCTGACCCTGCTGGTGTCCAGGTGACCCAGAGCACCAGGAGGCTGGCACAGGTCTCTGCACTCCCCTACTTGCAATCCAGCTTCAGAAGCCTCTACAGCCAGGCAGCTGGAGGCTGCAGATATGGCTCAGGTCTGTGGTGGGGGCCCAGGAGTCCTCCCTGGGCTTGGAGGTTCTGACACACCCAGAGTTTCAAAGGCAATCCCCTTATGAAAAACCCATCAGCTCCAGGTGCTGTCCCTCAGTCACAGGCAGATTTCCTGCAGTCCCTGTCACACAGCCTGTGACTCTGTATGCCAGCTGCTCCAGAGATGGAATTGTTGCCTTAAGTGCCCTGGGCAGCAACAGAGCCCAGGATCTCTTCTTTCTCCCTCACCAGTTGCCCTTCCAGCATTTCTGTGGGCACTGGACATGTAGCAAAGCTTGAATGCAGTGAGGTGGCTGCCTGAAGGATCTCCTTCCCCACGGAGCCTGTCCTGCCTCAGCCATGCTCCAGGATCATGGAACAAACACAGCACCAGCGTCCTCCCCGCACCGAGACCCCGACAACCCTCACCAACAGCACAGAGCCCTTCCTCTGGCTGAGGGGAGGGAACCCTTCCCTGTTCTGCTCCTTCAGATCACCACTGAACCCCCTTCCCAGAGGTACATCCCCTCAGGTGCGTGTGGGCACAGACCAGCAGCGTCCCGAGTGCAGGGGAGACAGGGCTGAGCAGCTGTGCAGGGGAGACAGGGCTGAGCAGCTGTGCAGGGGAGGCAGGGCTGAGCAGCTGTGCAGGGGAGACAGGGCTGAGCAGCTGTGCAGGGGAGACAGGGCTGAGCAGCTGTGCAGGGGAGGCAGGGCTGAGCAGCTGTGCAGGGGAGGCAGGGCTGAGCAGCTGTGCCCACCCCTGGGGCAGCCAGAGCCACCCTCACACCCCTGTGCTGCCCAAGAGCCCCACACTGCTCCCAGCTCTGCTGTGTCTGCCAAAGCACGGCACAGTCTGGGGAGCAGGAGCCAGACCCAAAGGTTTGGACGTGAAACTTGACCTCAGGGCAAGCATCAAACTGTCACACAGCCATAAAACCATGGAGTGCCTTGGGTTGGAAGGGACCTTCAAGGTCATCTCACTCCACCCCTGCCATGGGCAGGGACACCTTCCACTAGAGCAGGTTGCTCCAAGCCCCGTTGCTCCAACCTGGCCTCAGACACTTCCAGGGATGGGGCAGCCACAGCTCCTCTGGGCTGTGGAGGAAGCACTGGGGGGACACCACTCCTGCTCTTCCAAAGAGCCAGCCCAGAGCAGCAGCACAAGGCTGAACTCTTGGGTACTGAGCTGAGGGTGGAGAGCAGCAGAGGTCCTTGGCTTTCCCTGTTCCCAATCCCCACCTGGTTGATGTGGACAGAAGGGATGGAGGCTGCAGAAACAGATGAGTGGCTGGGTGAGTTGGGCAGGGACTTGCAGGGGCCGATGGAGAGCTGGTGCTTCTTCCGGAGAGCCACCACCTTCTGAGCCACTGAAAGGGAGAAAGGGACAGGTCAGGGTTCAGGAAGCAGCTCCCTCCACCCACAGATTTCTGGAGGGCCTCAGAGAGCCCCAGGCCCTTCCCCTGACTGATGTGCTGCCCTCACTGCTCAGGCTGGGTCCCCAGAGGCCACCTGTCCTCTGGGGCATCACACAGGACAGCAACTTCCCACGGACACCATGGAGACACCACGAGTCCAGGCCTGCTGCAGGACAATCCCTGGGCAGCCCACAGGAGCCAGGCACTGGGCTGAACTGCCTGGGCAAACGCCACCTCCATCAGTCTGGGCCTTGTAGGTCTGTGAGGTGACACCCTGAGGGGGTCTGTGTGGAATCCCTGGTGGGTCACTAGGGACCTTTGCATGCTCCTTCTCTGTCCAGACTTTGAGTGCTGGTTTGCTTTGGAACCCTGAGTGATGCTCAGGTGCTGGTGCTCACAGAGACCCTGGGCAGGGGGCTGCTCAGGCTCTGTGGGCAGGGCACACCTCACTGGCTGTACAGCAGACCTGTGTGTGGCATCCACAACAAAGACTGCTGCAAGTGATGGCAGGAATTATCCCAGAAAATCTGACTGATTCAGGAAGTGCAAGAGCCTGGGCCCAGCATGCAGAAAGATGAAGGTCTCCTCAAGGTGCCTCACTTCAGGACTGGGGAGATGTTATCCCTCCAGTGTGGTCTCCCTGGCCTCATTAGCAGCAGTGGTCTGGGATAACTGATGGGCAGAGCCTCTGCCAGGCTCCCTGCCCACAGCAGCAGTGCCTGAGGGGTTTCTCTGGCTGTTTCCTGGAGGCTGCAGCTCACAGTGTGCCCAGCCAGCATTGGGGTGGAAGCTGTTCCCAGGCAGGGGATCCAGAGGCTCCCTGGCTGGAGCCTGGCCCTGCAGCCCCGTGTTTGAGGGAAATGATGGAGCAGCAATGCCACCAGCACCTCAGCCACAGACCCTGGGCCATGGAGCCACTGGCTGTCCCCTCCTGCCCTCTCCAGTCCTCAGGGCAGAGGAAAGGCAGGAGCATGCACCTGGGATCTGCAGCAGAAATGAAGCTCAGGAAGTCACCCACAGCACAGGGCACGCTGTGTCCTGCTGCTGTCCCTCCTGTGCCCTGCAGCCTGGGGCTGGGTCAGTCCTCCTCAGGAACATCGCTAAGGTGATCATGGCCAGGGGCTCCCTGACCTTCTCTTGGTACAGAAACACCCTTAAAATGAAGCCAAGAACTGAGCACCCCGACACTGATGGCTCCTTGCAAACTGTCCTGGCATCTGCTGAATCTGAACCTCAGATCTCTGCCAAAAAGAATTGTGAGGGCAATCCTGAGAATAAAGTTCTTTAACCAGACCTCTTTGGAGCCAAGAGGGCAGAAGGCACATTCCACAGCAGCCCCCACCTCAGTGGGGCTCTGCCATGAGGGGACCACGCCAAGCACCCCTCAGGGCAGGCCCACCTCAGGAGTCCTGAAGCTGAGCAGACCCTGCAGGACACAGCCTGGCCTAGGGCACTGTGCCCAGCAATGCCAAGGTCCCACCCTGTCACTGCAGGCATCACTGTGACATCTGTGCACTCGGGAAGGATGGAGGAGCACAATTCCCACAGAGCCAGCAGCACCTGCAGGGGCAATTCTACCAGGACATGAGAAACCAGCAAGGAGGATGCAACCCCCATTCTCCTGCCACGTGTCCTTCTCAGGGTGCCCTTGGGCTGCCCAGACACAGCCTGGGCCACAAAGCCCCAGCACCATCAGGAGCACAGTGCAACGTGCTCAGTGCAGACACAGCACAGCACACACAGCTGCAGGCTGCAAACAGGACACTGAGCCCTGCTCTGAGGAACGGGGCCTCTGCTGCTCCTGCCCGGGCTGTGGTGGCACAACAGCTCTTGGAGAATCCCTGTGCAGCTGGTGAAGATGGAGATACCAGTGATTCTGTCCTGGAGCCCTCCCTGACCCTGCAGCACCACGAGTGTGACCAAGGGGCAGGGTGGTCACTGCCCCACGCTCCCCACATGGACCTGCTCCCCACAAAGGTCAGGGGCCACAGGCTGTGAGCCAGGACAGGGCAGGGAAGGGCTCTCCAGGAACAGGGGTACAGCACACACTCCACACAGCACAGGTGAGCAGCTGTGGAAGCTGCACTGAAAGCAGCTCTTCCTGCTGGGGAAGCAGAGATCCTTCCCAGCCTGCCCGGGTAGGTCAGCCGGGATCCGGGGTGGCAACTTGTGTGGAAGAAGTCATATAAAGACCAGGTCTGATGGAAACTGGATTGCAATGTGAGGCAAGGTCCTCACAGGGTCTGTGCTGCCAGGACTCCACAAGATCCCAAACCAGCTGCACTGGGATCCAGCAGATGCCAAACCAGCTGCATCATGACCCACCAGTGCTCACTAGGAAGAATTGCTTACCCACTCCAGAAACAGCACATCCCATCAGCTCCAGGCCATTCCCCCTTGTCCTGTCACTAAAGGGAGCACACAATCCCCTTTAGGGTAAGGTCACAGTTTATTTAAGCAGACTGCAAACTCCCAGGAGATGGTGCAGGTTCCCTGTGCCCCTCAGCAGGGAACAGCCCCTCACTGTGCTGCAGACTCCTCTCCAAGCCTAAGCAGGAAGTCTCACACTGTTCCCATGAGGAACAGCTGCCCCATCCAGCTGTTCAGGCACTGCTTTCCTCCTGCGAGGGCAGCACAGACTCCTCTGTGAGCCCCCTGCTCCCCCCTGTGCCCAGACCCCCGGCAGGGCTCAGTTACCATCCTGGAAGACCCTCTCCACGTTTTCCTAATGCAAGGGCAGCACAGACTCCTCTGTGAGCCCCCCCCTGCCCCACCATGCCTGGACCCCCCTGCAGTTACCATCCTGGAAGACCCTCTCCACGTTCAGGCCGTAGGTGGCGCAGGTCTCGTAGTAGGTGCAGCGCTTCAGGTCGTTCGAGAGCTTCCGCGCGCGCGAGTCGTCGATGACGCGCGGGTTGGTGGCGCTGATGGCATCTGCAAACCCAAGGGACAGCAGGCTGAAAGGCAAGGACCCTGTCCCACCTATCCACAGGTCCCAGGACACTTCTGACCTCCTCCCTCTCTTCACACAGAGGAACCACCTCCACAGCACTGCCCCAGAAATGCCTGAGATCACTGAGTCTCATGTTTGTAGAAAATTGGATGAACCTGATTCAATTTCCCAAACCTCCAACATTCCAGCAGACACAGGCAGAACACCTGTGGCAGGTGTGGAGACCAAGGTCAGGCAGCCCCAGATGACAAATAAAATAGATTTGTCAGTCTCCACCATTTTAGGGCTCGTGGCTGAGCCCTACATGTTAAAAAATCCAAGGGAGAAGTCCTCCTGGTTTAATAAGAAAGTCATCTCTGCTGGGGCATCTCCACAGCAAATGAATTCCTGGACAGCTCCAAAATACAGGCTGTTTGTATCCCAGATAGCCACCAAGTTCTTCCCTGTTTTGGAAAAACTTCCTTCCGAAGAGGAATCCAACTCCTTAAAGGCAAGCCAGGGACAGGTGGGGGCTGTGAACAAACCTTCTCAGGTGGGACCTGCACTGTGAGGAAGCCCTCCTCAAGCTCTTCAGATGGTTGTGGGCCTGAACCAAGGCTGGGACATCACCTGGCTCTGTGTCTGGGACAACAATGGCCACTGACCCTGTTACCTGTCCCACTCCTCCACAGTGCATGCTGCCACCCCATTCCTGAGCCAAGATCACTCAGTCCTAAAATTCATTCCACAATCCCTAAATATCCAAAGTTTAACAACTTTGCTCTGCTTTTAATACGGGTGTCTGGAGTAGACTCCTTTTGACTCCCTTCCACTGCTCCTGTCTGCCTTCCTGGCCTTGGAGCTTCGTCCTGGCCAGGAAAAGGTCACACAGTGCTCAGGAACCGTCCTGCCAGGACAGTTTTTCCCTACATCCATGTCCTGCTCCCACTCTCTACTGTCACACAGAAAACTCTTCACCCAGGCTCCTTCCTGCCTGTGCTGGCAGAGCTGGGGGAGGCAGGACCAGGGAATCATGCCATTTCCAGAAGGAAAGTGGCTCCATGGAACGAGGCAGCTCTCTGTGGGGAAGCTGAGAGGGTGTGAGCAGGAACTCCCTCCTCAGGGCCCTGGGCTGGGGCTGCAGCTTTAGGGGCTCACAGGATCCCCCCAGGGCTGGCACCCCTGCCTGAGGCTGGGCACATCCTCACCCTGTGTGCCCACCAGCACCATGGGCACCTCCGCCGTGTTCCGGTAGCTGCAGAGCCGCAGGTAGTAGTTGTAGACGGTCTGGAAGCTGATCTCATCCTCCAGGCTGAAGACAAACACCACTGCATCCACCCAGGCAGCAAACTGAGGAGACGGGGCAGGGTTACAGCATGGACAGGCAGCTGCACAGCCGAGCCTGCAGCAGCCCCCAAGGGCAGCCACACACCGGGCTCAGCCAGCACACAACCATCCCCACAGGATGGGGGGAAGGGACCACGGGCAGGACACCTCTCCTACCTGGAGCTCAGGGGGGCCCCCTTCATCCCGAATCAGCAGCAAGTAGCTCTGACCATCCACCACGATCTCCTTCTTAAACCGGCCACCTTGGGGAGCAAAGCTGCCATCAGCAGGGGGGGTGCAAGCAGGGGACACCCCAAAGGAGGGCCAGGGGCACTGCAGAGCTCCATGACAGTGCTGGAGGATTTGCAGGGACTGGGATGGAGAGGAGTGAGGAGCCAGCCCATGCCCAGAAGCAGCCCTTACCCTCTGGAGACTCCTCCTGCACGTAGGTGCCGGTCAGGTAGCGGTGCACCAGGGCCGACTTGCCACTGGACAGGTTCCCCACGATGCCCTGGAACAGACACACGTGTCAGCTGCGTGCCCAGCACGTGGCCCTGCACACGAGGTGACACCACCAGTGCTGGGGCACACGCTGATGAGAGGCAGAGGTGTCCCTGAGAGGACACAGGGATGGTGTGACCCAGCTCAGTATTTGTGGGAGGCCAGGGGACTGACTGGGCTCAGTCAGGCAGAGAGCAGCTGGCACTGGGGCACAGCCACCCAGACAGAGGGCAGTGAGTACTCCTGTCCCCACCTGGACAGGCACAGCCCTGTCCGAGCCACATCAGCTCTTCCCACAGCCCTTCTGCTCCTCGGGGAACACTTGCTATCCCAAGTCAATTGGAAGGACAAAAACCTCTTCTCCCAGCCCGCACATCCCCAGTTCTGGGGTGCTGCAGCTCTGGACAGAGCAGCCAGCAGAAGGGGAGCAGAGCCCAGCTCCACGTTGGGTGCAGGCCCAGGGTGTGCTCAGCCCGAGGCACCAGCACAGTGGCAGCCCCTGCGTGCACCTCCCAGCAGAGCCAGTGGTGCCACCCACACACAAACACCCAGCACCAGTGCTCATCCAAACCAGAGGACAAAGCTACCGAGCACCGAATTTAACTGGGCAGAAACACATCTGACTGCAGCACCCTCAGACTGGCTATGAAATGCAGGCAGGTGTCCTGGGAGAGTCAGTCAGAGAGCCCAGCTCTGCTTGTTGTCTTCCTGACCGTTTAATGACGCTTAATTGTGGGACCAGGTCTGTACTGAAGGATCTGGAGCACAAGTCTGATGAGAATTGGCTGAGGGGGCAGGAGGGGCTCAGCCTGGAGAAAAGTAGACTCAGGGGGAACCTTCTCATTCCACAGCTCCCTGACAGGAAGATGCAGCCAGATGGGGATCGGGCTCTGCTCTCAAGTAACTAACAACAGGAGAGGTAACATCCTCAAACTGCATCAGGAGAGGTTCAGGCTGGATATCAGGGAGCCCTTTTCCACAGAATGGGAAGGGGTCGCCTCAGCTGAACCAAGTCACTACCCCTGGAAGTGTTCGAAAAATGTGGATGTGGCACTTGAGGATATCGTTTAGTGGTGAACGTGGTGGTGCTGGTTGATGGTTGGACTTCATGATCTTAGAGGGACTTCATAATCTTAGAGGGCTTTTCCAGCCCTGATGGTTCTGTGATTCTGTACAGCTGCACTCACATGGCCACACCAGTGCTGAAGATGTGGGGTGAGGAGTGGCTACGAACACTAAAGCTGCCTCTGCCTCCATGGAAGTTTACAGCTGAACTTCTGCAGGCACAGGGATGAGCCTGGCAGCTGAGTCACCACCAGGCAGGTTCTCCAGCTCTCATTCCTTCCTGGAAAGGACTTTCCAGCCCTGGCACAAGCTGTCCATGGCAGGGGTGGAGTCCCCATCCCTGCAGGAATTTAAAAGCTGTGTGGATGTGGCACCTGGGGACACAGGGATGGCCTTGGCATACTGGGGAAGCAGCTGGGCTCAATGACCTCTGAAGGCTTTTCCAACCCAAATGATTCTGTCACTCTAAACTCCAAAAGGCCTCAGGCTGCTGGAGGAGCTGCTTGGGCCGATCAGATCCCAGAGCACCACAGATCCCCAGAGGTCATGAAAACCTGGGGACAGGGCTGAGCTACCTGAGGAAGAACCGAAAGCTTTAGGATGGTTTAGCTGGCAGCATGGCTTAGCAGTCTTGCAGAGCCTCAACATCAGGCAGCAACACTCAAACAGCTGCAAGAATGTTTTTAAAAATGTATTTCACAGGTAAACTAACAAACGAATATTTGAAGTTTGGTTTGATTCTCACTTAACTGCAAGTAAGAGACACCTACAGTGGCAGGACAGTGCAAGAAGAATTTTGTTCTTTTGTTTCTTGGATTAATATTGAAAAAAGGTAATTTTGCAAAAGCTGAATGGAGAAAGAACCGAAGCACACACGCCAGGAGCCTGTAAGGAGAGCTGGGGGCTGGCACAGAGAGCACAGGAAGAGCAGGAGGAGGAACTGATCCCTGAAGTACCTGCAGCACCCTGCCCAGCCCAACACCACCTCCTGGCCACCCCAGAGCCCACAGCACTGACCCTGTCCCACTTGGAGGGGCTGTGCCAGGGCAGGAGGGGCAGGGGAGCCCTCTGACCACAGAGACCACAGAGACCACAGCCCACAGGGAGCTGGTGAGCCTGGCCTGGGGAAACCCACCCTGCACAGAGAGCTGGGGACCCTCACCCCTCAGTTTGGCAGAACAGAGCTGAGGGTCATCCTCCAGCTCCCCTGTGGACAGGGACATCTCAGCAGAGGCAGGAGGAGCAGAGCAGGGAGCAGTGAGGCTCTGAAGGAGCAGGGACACCTCCCATGTCAGGAATGCTGCTCTGGGGGTGACCACCTGGGATCTGCACCTGCCCGTGGTGCAGCAGCCTGAGCAGCAGCACCAGACCAGCACCACAGCCCTGCCAGGGCCAGCAGGGAGGCTGAGCAGCTCAAATCTGCTTTTCACCTGCACATCCAAGTGCTCTCTCACATCAGCAACCTCTGGCTCCCCCCTCAGAGCTGCTGAGAAACCCCCGCCCCTCCCTGGCACGGCGGCAGCCCCAGCTCCCCTCTCCCTTCTGGCTGAAGCCTCTGTGTTTCCATCTGGCCACACGAAAATGCAGGGTTTTCTTGAGGAGCTGAGGAACCAGGGATGTCCCAGGCACAAGCCACAAGTACTCACCACCTTCAGCTCAGGCACTGAGCGACTCAGGGTCCATTCCTGGCTGTTCACAAATGAATCTGCAGACAGAGGGAAGAAATCATCAGGTTACCCTCAAGATCCCAGCAAGGTCCTGCTACACTCTCCCTGCTCCCTCCAGGCAGATACATGGTTCTTATGGTTCTTCCCACCCTTCTGCTCCAGACACACAGAGCTGCATGAGGACCCAGCACGCAGCCAGAGCTCCAAATGGGGAGGAGCAGCCGAGCCAAGGGCAGCAGCATTCGGCAGCAGAGAGGCTGGAACCCTCCCTCCAGCCCTGCAGGAGCACAAAACCCTTCAGCACCCCCTGCCCGAGGCACTGAGGACAAGGGAGGCACTGGGGGCCAGACACCCTTTTGGGGAGCACTGGCTGCACCAGACCCCAGAGCTGAGGGCAGTGCCTCAGGCCTCAGGCCGTGCAGCAGTGGAGCTGGCAGGGTATCAGCCATGTCCTGACTGAACACAAACACAATTAATTAATTATTGCACATTACGGGATTGGCAGACGCTGCAATAGGCTTAGAGAGGCTGTGGCAATCCAGCAGGGCTTGAGGAAACATCCCCACTGCCACAGAGCATCTGAAGGAGGAGCAGGAGCTTGGAGGACATTGTGAGTACCAGAAGCAGCCAGCAGCACCTCCAGACAAACCTCAGTCCCTCCCTCGCCTTGGCGAGGTCAGACCTTCCATCCAACACCAGCTCCAGGGCAGGACCCACAGGAGCAGCACCTCCTGCATGTTTATCACACACAAACAGAAAGGATTTCTGGAGACCTGACACCTGTGGGAGCCCTGCATCTTCAGGAGCCTGGAAACCTGCCAAATCTGTGGCCACAGACTCGCAGGAACAGGAATCTCAGATGGGCTCAGAAGGGTAGCAGCAAATCCACCAGACCCAAAAGTGGGCAGCAATCAAACACGGTGACCTGGGCACTGCCACTGCTCCAGAGTCACCCAAGGGCATAGGGAGGGTGGCTCCAGACCTCCCCCAGCAGCCCCAACCCCACAACCACAACTCCAAGTGCCTGCTCCAGCAGTCCCCAAACCACCCTCACAGCCAAGAATTCCTCCCCAGTCTCCCACCCAGCCCTGCCCTCTGGCAGTGGGAGCCATTCCCTGTGTCCTGTCCCTCCAGCCCTTGTCCCCAGTACCTCTCCAGCTCTCCTGGAGCCCCTTCAGGCCCTGGCAGGGGCTCTGAGCTCTCCCTGGAGCCTTCTCCTCTCCAGGGGAACATTCCCAGCTCTCCCAGCCTGGCTCCAGAGCAGAGGGCTCCAGCCCTCAGAGCATCCATCTCGTGTTGGGGGCAGCACTGGGCTCACAGCCCTGCCAGAGCCCACAAGGACCTGCCTTCACCCCAGCTCATGTTCTAGCCCTCATAACTCCTTAAGGGAGTGTGGACACACAACAGCACCAGCTCTTCCTCCACCTCCAGGCTAAAGCTCCATCTCACCTCTCTCACCTCACTGGGCAGCCCAAAGCCATGGGGAAGAGCCCACTCCTGCTCCCAGTGCCAGAGGGATGAAGCTGCTCAGAGAGCTTGAGACAGCAACCATGACCCAGCACTGTGCCCTTGTCCTCGTTCTGTGCAGCCACCAGCACCCACGGGCCAGGACATTCATCCATCGTGTTCAAGAAAGGTGCCAACACGGTGCTCCTACCTGTAGTCTGCCTTCCATGGCTGATTTTGCAACACTCCTTTTCCTAGAGTTACAGATAAATAATCCCCTAGTCTGCTGCAGGAACACCAGGTTATTTATAGCCATCCTGAGGAATCGTTTCTCTGCGGTGTCTTTCACCTGCCCTTTCTTTTTTTAGGCAGAGGTAATGTTTTTATTAAAACAATTCATCAGCCAGGAGGAAAATGATACATTTTTGAGCCCTTTCCAAAAGACAACAGCACACCTGTATTTTCAACTGCATCACTGAGTCTAAAAATAGCTGTCACCTCCAGTTGGGACTTCTGCCCTGCTCAGCTTCTCTGGCAGGTAATGTGGCAGATAAAGCACTGTGCAGGCCCTCCCTGACCTTAGGTTCCCTGAGGGGAGCAGGCAGCACACAGGTTTTTGGCAGGTCCCAAGCAGAGCACAAGGCACACACACTTGGTGATCCTTGGGAAGGAGAGGCAGGGAGAGCCCTGGAGAGGGCTGGATCTCTCTCTGGATCTGCTGGAGGATGAGCAGGACAAGCTGTCCCAACATTTGGCTGCCTCCTGCCCCAACTGTCCCAACAGATCCTGGTTTGGTTTTTAAGCCAGGTTAAGAGTTTGCAACGCTTTGATTTTTGACTTGCTGAGAAGGCCCCTGAGTAAACCATAAATAAACACTGACAACACGAGGCCAACAGGACTGTACCAGTCACACACCACGCCCTGCTCCTCACTGCCATCAGCCACCAACCCGGGCACCAGGCACGCCTGCAGTCTGCCCTCCCCTCCAGCACTGCCAGGCTGAGTGCCAGGACACCCTGGTGACCCCTCCAGCACTGCCAGGCTGAGTGCCAGGACACCCTGGTGACCCATCCAGCACTGACAGCCCGGGGGTCCCAGCACAGCCCGGGGGTCCCAGCACAGCCCAGCACACTGCCTGCACCCACACTGTCACCACTCAGCACCGTGCCAGGGTGTGAGCACCACTTTACACAGTGGAGCTGGAATCCCCTTCCTTCCCAACTGCCTGGGAGTTACTGAGATGCAGATCTCGGAGAGGCGTGGTCCCTCTGAGCCCCTCCTGGAGACAGGGTCACAGATGTCTGGAGCAGAAGACCCCCGTGTGCCCCTGACCCAGTCCTGGACACACAACTCTTCAAGTGAGTAACAGCTCGGTGAACAGACACGCCTCCTGCTCAGGGGGACATCCCACCATGACTCTGAACACCTGCCTGGAGCAACACTTCCACAGCGCCTCCAGCTTCTCTCCTGCCTCATTAGCTGCGTGGGAGGGAGTTTCCTCCTGCACAGACTGATTAAGGATGAAGAGGGCAGTGCCTGGCAGGCAGAGAGGCCATGCATGTCCACACTCCAGAGCAGGCTTGTGTCCTCTGCCTGCACCCTGTGGCAGAGGGGAAGCTTCCCTCCTACCACCTGGACAAGGTACTCTAGGCCATCTGGCATGGGCAGCTCCACTGCAAAAGGTGGAAATTCGGGAGGTGTGGCGGGCAGAGCCCCTGCCATGCAGAAGAGCAGACAGGGACATAAAGAAGGCACTTTGTAGCTGATGTCCCTTGGTCAGCTGGTCATCTTGGACACCTTCAGGACCTATAGAGCAGACCCCAGCTGTGGGACAGGAGTGCCGTGCACTGAGGAGGCAGGACCAGCACCCTCCATCCCAGAGCTCGGACACTGTGCCTGAAGACAGCTTGGAGAGGGTTCAGCCACAGACCCAGCTCCCAGCACCAACATGCAGCATGGAGGCTGGGAGGGGAAAGAGGCTGGGAGGAGAAGGAGGCTGGGAGAAGAAAGAGGCTGGGAGAAGAAAGAGGCTGGGAGGAGAAAGAGGCTGGGAGGAGAAAGAGGCTGGGAGGAGAAAGAGGCTGGCCAGCCAAATTCAACTGCTCACCCCACTGCTCACTCCATGGGATGATGCGCAGCAGGTTCACCTACCCTGTGCTCCAGAAGCGCCAGACACATCTGGTCTGCCCACACAGCAACTAATAATTAACCAACTCATTATCCCAGCCATGGGGGAACTGCCTCGGACACTGCAACCCTGGACACTACAGCCAGCCTTGAAACCAGGTCAGAGGCTGCACAAACACAGCAGGGGCCACACAAACCCAGGCCCCTCATGGCCACACAAACCCACCTGAGCGCACACACAGATCAAAGGGAGGCAGAGGCAGCATGCCTGGGCACAGCCACCTGTCCTGGGCACAGCCACCTGTCCTGGGCACAGCCACCCCTCCCCAGCCAGGCTGACAGAGGCTCTACCCCAGCAATGCTGGCAGGAGGGGGATTTCTTCAGGTCAAGGACCAGCACAGGCACAGCCAGCGTTCCAGTCAGCACTGAGCCAGCACAGGAACCCACTGCAGGACGTGACCTTGGCAAGGATTATGTCAGCAGAGCTTTAAACACTCTGCAGCAGCAAAAGGAGACAATGCTGTGTCTCTCTGGGGAAGGGCACACTTAGGAACTGCCACCCTTGCTTTGTCATCATGCCACAGGTGGCAGCAGCAGGAGTCACTGTGCTCTGAGGTCAGTGCAGACTCTGGAAGATCCAGGCATTTCAACCTCTCAGCACCTGCTGCTCTCCAGCCCCCATCCAAACACTCAAAGACCCAGACCAAACCCTGCTGTGATGGTGGGACAGGGTCTGCAGGAAGGGAGAACCCAGCAGAGAGGACATGGAAAGACAGATAACCTCCCATCACAGCACTCCATGGGATCCACCTCACCAGCACAAACCTGTTCCCAGTGTGCCTGACCTCGGCTCCAGCTGTGCAGAGCCACCAGGGCTGGCAGGTGAACACTGCAGGCACAGGGCTCCCTCTCCCTAAGCTGGACACCTGTGCACCCACCCTCTGACCTCGCCCAAAGAACTGAGCCCCCCAGAGCTGTCCCAACAGCTCCCTTCCCGACACCTTCCAGAACTCTCAGGCTTTTCCCATGTGCGAACACCAGACTGGCCTCAGCATCTGCAGCATCTCTAACCCCACCACGACACCTCTGCCTCTCACCAACACTCCCAGCTCAACCTAGGCAAGTACCAACACGAGGTGATATTTATCATGACCTACCCAGCTCACTATGCAAACTTCACCAAATCCATGAGAAAAGAGCCCCTGTCTTCTCTCAGAGCCTTCCCTCACATGCCCTGCACATCAGTGCTCCAAACACGAGAGTAAAGGGAGGTACCTTAAAGAACCTCAAAAATCAGGGCCTCTCTGGGAGAGGGGGCACAACTATCATCACAGAATCGTGGAATATCCTGAGCTGGAAGGGATCCACAAGTTTCACCCCTGTCCCTGCACAGACACCCCAACAATCCCACCCTGTGCCTGAGAGCACTGTCTGAACACTCCCTGAGCTCTGGCAGCCTTGAGGCAGTGACCATTCCCCAGGGAGCCTGTTCAGTGCCTAACCACCCTCTGGGGGAAGAACTCTTTCCTGAAATCCAACCTAAGCCTCCCTGAGACAGCTCCATGCTCTTCCCTCAGATAAGGAATGCTCCCTTAGCCATCAGAGATGCTGTACCCATCACACAGTCCCTTCATGCACAGGGACCACTCCAATTCCAAAACAGTCCAGTTTCCCCATGACCTATCAGAGAGCCTCTCTGGAATGGCACCAGCCAACACCTGGATACCCAGAAATGCTCTGAACCATTGACCAGGATCACCTGGGTCAGTCCAAGCTGGCTGGATTCTGTGTTGACTTTGTTCTCTAGTCCCAAGGGCTTGCCCATTACACAAGGATCAGCTCTTTACATCTTTTTTGGGCAACAAACCCTGAAATCCCCCATCACCCCCCTGAGTGCTCAATCCCAGCCAAAGCCCTCCAGGGCTGGGAGCAGCACTTGGAGCATCCCCCTGGTTTTTGTGGGTATGTCTGGATGCAGATGGTGGTGCTGGGTGGGTATCACAGCGTGCTGTAAACAAACCACCCCAGGTTCTGGAAGCAGAGGGAGCCTGCCTTGGCTCTGTGCCGGGACTCCCACATCCAGCGTTTCCAAGGGCCGATAACCGCAGCTGCAGCTGCACCCCCAGGAGGGCAAGCTGGGGCTGCACCAGCAGCTTTCCCAGGGCAAGGTGGGCAGCGCCCACACAGAGCATCAAAGTCTGTGGTTGTCAAGCGGGTGTTTGGAACACCATGGGCCTGCCAGGCTGGAACAGGAACGGGGCAGAGACCTCCTCAGCAGCCCTGTCACAGCAGCACTAAGGCTGTGCCCCTCCAGCCCTGGCTCAGAGACCCACAGCTCCCACCTGAGAAAGCCATGGACCAACATTCTGAGCACTGAGACAACAGGGAGATGGGGCACAGGAGAGGACAAACAGCAGCTACTTTGCTATGCAGACTTCACAGCAAAGTGAAGGCCTTTGCACACCTCACCGTCCCCAGGAGGGCACAGGGTTGGCGGGTACAGAGGCTGTACCAGGCAAGTCATGAATGGCGTTCTCAGTGTGACTAAACCCAGCGTGAGCTTTGCAGCACCAGCAGCTCCTGCCAGGAGCCACAGTGCCAGCGGCAGCCTGGAGAGGTCAACACCTGAGCCTGTGCCTCCCGCACGAGCCACGGTGCCAAACACTAACCCTGCAACAAGAGTGGTCCCGCATGGGCTGGCTGGTCACTGCTGCAGGGACTCCAAGCTGCCCACACCACTCCCCACAGAAGCCTCAGCAGGGTCTCCCAAAGATGGATCCCAAGGGAGCTCCTACCTGTCTCATGGAGGAGCCAGGTGAGAGGCAAGGACGCCAACCAAGCGCTCAGCCTCGGCTGCTCCTCTGGGAATGCGGCTGCCGGGCCGGCTGCTGCTGGCGCGGCTCCCACTGGAAGCTGCAAGCAGGAACAGGCCCCCCGCTGCAGGGGCAGGGCCCGGCCCTCCCTGCCCGCATCCACCCACATTCCCCAGCCATGAGCGCAGCCTCCCCTCTCCTGGGAACCTCCCGCCACCCAGCCGGCAGCGCACACGGCCCGCGCTGCCCTGCCAGCACCGCAACCCCCGGAGCGCTGCAGCATCCCGGCCTTTGCCTCATGGTGCACGGGCAGCCCATCAGAGCCTCCAGAGCCTTCCCCTGGAGCCCAGCAAGCCTGAGGGACAGAGGGAGCTAAAGGATGGAGCCCCCTGAGCTCCCTGGGCAGCTGCAGAGCTGCTCCTGTGCTGATCTCTGTGGCCCAGCACTCCCGGGGAACATCCAGGCATCACACTGCCCTGGACAGCCACTGCCTCAGGAACAACCAGGTTCCTCAGGAGCACGGGGGTTCCCTGGAGAGCCTGCCAGCCCTAGGACATCCCTCTGGCACACAAGCCAAGCACAGAACTGCCTCCACAACACCCAGATCCAGAGCAGAGCCATGGAACCCAGCAAGGCCCCCCGGGAGCGGCGGCGGGGCTTGGCCCAGCCCACAGCTCCATGCGTTCCATGCCTTAAAAAGCTGTGGATGCTGCTGTCGCCTCAGCTCCTGCCAGGCCACGGGGCTTGCCTGCAGCTCCTTCCACAGGGCCTGGAAGCAGACACAGCACAGAGGCACAACCAGCACAGCCCAGCTGAGGCCCCACAAAGCCCTGGTGCCAGAGAACTCCCCACCGCCATCAGTCGAACACCCGAGAGCCACTTCAACTGCCAGTGCCCATTAAATGCCCAGCCCCGTGGGGGTCCTGTCCCCCTGTCCCATCACTGGTAATGCCACGCGTGCTCTCTGCAGGCTGCCCCATACCCAGTGAGGGTCCCTGTGCCCCCAAACATGTGATCTCTGCCCAAGGGACCTTGGCTGGGCTGAGCATCCCCCAGACAAGGCCTGGCACCAGGGAGTCGCTCACAAGAGGGGGGTGCAGGCTCATTTCTGGGCTCCCAACCTCCTCTGCTGCTCCACGCCTCTGCTCTGGCAACCTCCCAGACAGTCCTACTTGCCTGGGAGCCCACCAACAGCACTGCTCTCCCCATTCAGTGAAAGGCTCGGCCCATCCCGCCCTTGATGGGACACCACCAGGGCAAGCAGGACACGCAACACATGCACTTGACTCCCAGGTGTGTGGTCAGCAAGGGAACCAGACCCCGGAGCAAGGGAACCAGACCCCAGAGCACATCCTCCCAAGCAGCCACACCACGGCTGTTCCAGCACCATCGATGCTGGCAGTGCCCAGGGCACTGGAGTGTGACACGACCCTGCAAATGCTCACGCAACCTCGCTGCAGCCCAGTGCAAACCCGGCAGAGCACTGGGACAGAAACAGGTGCCCGTGCACAGCCCAGAGCCCCAGGTGGAACAGGCCACAGCCACCCATCCCTGCAGGCCCTGTCAGTACAGGGGCTCTCGCCAGCCCAGCACCGCTCCTATGCCTACTCACCCAGAGCCCGCAGAGGACCCCCACCCAGCAGGACAGGCTCAACACTGCCGTGGGGATCCTTGGGGCACACGCTGCCAGTGCTGCCGCGCTCTCGCCTTCGGAAGCGGCTCGTGAGGAGTTTCCACAGTCCCCCCGTCTGCACGGGGTCGGGGTGCAGCCGGCCCCCGGCCCTGCTCAGCTCCGGGTACAGCAGGTCCCGCTTGCTGGGGCAGGTGTGCAGGGAGCTGGCGTCGCCCTCGCTCTTGGTGCGGAGGCGCGCGGGGCGCAGGAGCCCCCCAGACTCCGACCGCCGCAGCTCGTGGCCCCGGCGCAGGCGGAAACTGAAGCTTTTCCGCAGGGAGCTGAAGTTCTTCCTGGGGCTGGAGCCGCTCCAGCCGCTGCCCCCGAAGAGGTTCCAGCGGCGGCTGCCCCACAGGGAGCCCCCCCGGAGGAAGCCGGGGCTCTCGGCGGGGTGCGGCGGCCGGGCGGTGGGAAGGAAGGTCATGCTGCTGGGGCGCGGGCGCTGCGCCTCGCCGGGGCCGTCGCGCTCTCCCTCGGGGCTCTGCCTGCGGGGCGAGCGCAGCCGGAGCAGGTCC
>VXBR01004485.1:229479-256957 GCA_013400215.1 Cisticola juncidis
ACCCCTTCGGCGGCCCCGGCTCTACCCGGCCCTTGCGGCATTCCCGCTGCCCTCCCCGCCCGCAGTCCCGCCGGACGTCCCTCAGCCCGGCCCGCTGCCTCTCCTCTCCTGCCAGGACACCCCGCTGCGGGTGCCGAGATCCCCGGCCCTGGCCCTGCACCAGATCCAGCTACCTTCTGCCTTCTCACCTCTCCCAAACCTGTGATGGGGCAGCGAACCCTCCAGCAGATGCGTGATGCCCAACAGCCACCCTGTGCTCAGGGACACATGAAACCCATCAGTGTGGACCCCAGGGGCCCCGGCAGCCTGGAACACCCACACCCCCAGGTGCACAGACCCCCAGGAGCACCGACTTCCAGAGCCCACCCGAGCCCGAAGCAGAGAGCACCAGGTTAAGTGTGACCACCTCAGCCAGAGCTTCACTGCTGTCTAGTTCCAGGGCAGTCATTTCCTTACACCAAACCTTCCATCACTAAGCACTGACCCTCCCCGGGCACTGCAGTCCTAACTGTGGTAGCTCCTCCACCTCTTCCCCATCACCCCCCATTGCTGCTTTCAGTCCCTGTCTCCAGCATCATCCCAGGGCGCTCATCCTCCTTCTCCTCTTCCTCCTCCTCCTTTTTCCTCCACACCTTTTCCCTCCTCCTGGCTTTGCTCCTTCACATTGCAAGTATGATCTGTGCTCCCTCTGGGGAGGAAAAAAAAAGATGCCTGACTCCCCCTTAAACTATTTTTACCTTACTGAAAGCCCTGTCTGCTGAGCCAGCCCAGGTCTCCTGCTTCTCCATCTCTCTCCAGGGAACACCTCAACATCAAGCACCTCACTTTCCCTGATCTTACACAGGAATCTTTGACTCCACTGCCTTGGACTCCACTCTTCCAAACTCCCATCACCTTCTTGGACTATGCCTTCTCTTTGAGCCCTCATCCTCCTCCACAGCAGGCCTCATCGTCCTCTCCAGTTTCCTGGATGCACCCAAGCCTCAGACACAGCCCCACCTAGAGCTCTTCCCCTCCCTACTGCACAGCCAGCACCTCGGCTAAGCCCCTTCCTTCTCCCTTCTCCCTTCTCCCTCCTCTCCTAAGCCCACAGGTCCCACTATCCACCTCGCCTGCCACCCCTGTCAGTACCACAGGCCCCATCACGACATGCAGAGGCAGAGGCCCCACCCAGAGCCTCTCCTGGGGCTCCCTGTCCTGCTCCTCCCTCAGGTGTTCGCACCCCACGCCGCAGCTCCCTCCCGGTACCTGTGCCGAACGCACAGAGCTGCAGCTCAGAGCCGCCGCTCCCGCGCCACAGCCGTGTCCGGTGGCAGACAAGGGACACATCCCGGCCCTCCCTGCCCAGACAACGGGACTGAGCCTGGCACTGAGCAGCTCTGACTGCCAGCCCTCCCGAGCTGCGGCGCTGCCATCTGTGCCAAGGTCACAGAACACGCGAGCTGCCAGACTGGGCCCGACCCGCGTGCACAGCATCTGCCAGCCCGTCTCCCGAGCAGCCGCACTGCAGCCAGTCAGGAATTCTGCAGGAAGCAATTACACGGGAATGTCTTCCAAAGCACTGAACCCCAGACAGACCTGGCTGTCAGGGCCAGCCTGTCATGGGTACCTCAGGCACAGGTACCTGGCACTGGGCAGGGAACCAGGGCACGACCCTCACAAGCTCCTTTCCACCACGCCGGGCACAGCTCTGTGCTCCCGTGGATGCAAAGTTCTTCCTGTAGGGAGATGGCACTGTCTATATGCATCTCTTTCCAAACCCTGGGTTTAGCACATACTCCAACAGCACCAGATGGTTCTCCTTCCACATGAGTCTCAGCTTTTTAAAATATTCTGGCAGGTTCTGGCTGTGAGGTTTCACTGAATCACAGACTGTCTGCTGGAGAGATGCTGCACCTTGTGCTGCCCGCTGAGGCAGGACTGCACATGCTGGATCACCCCAGCAGGGTCTGTCTGACCCATCCCTACGACCTCCTCAAGCCCCCTCCAGCCTGTGACCTCCTTCCTGCTCCTCCTTCTGTGACTCCAGCCAAATTCAGATTAAACCTACTGAAAAACATGGAGAGCTCCCCTTAGCTGATGACATCCCTTCCCTGTCCTACCAGGGATCATATTTTTAAAGCTATTTGTGTTTTTAAAGCATTGCCAGTTCTCTGCAGTTGGTCTCCACCTTTCTTAAACACAGTCAGAACCTGGTCACAACACTCAACTGGAACCTCCAGCTGCCTAAGAAGAAGTACAGGTACAACACCTGTCCTACTGCATCCCAGTAAGACACCAGTCTATACCACAGTAACAGCATAACACTGTTCTTACCTAATTAGGCTGTTCTGTGGCAGAAGTTTCCACATGCTGTGTGCATTGATATGTATATTGACATGATCCTCTCAACATCATTCCAAAAAATGTCTGAAATAGGCTAAAATGGAGCCTTAGATTCAAGTCCTGGGGTTGAGGGCTGCAGGGCACCTGCACACAAGAGAATCTCTGCCCCAGGATGGGTTCAAGCCGCGCCAGTCTCAGCAATACATGGGCTCCAGCTGCCTCAGCCCTCAACTGATGGAGGAACTGTTCTGAGAACGAGACCAGAAAACACCAGGGTTTGAGGAGAGCCATCACTGAAACTCCCCACATGTCTTTCATGTATTTCTTCTCTGGCATTTCACACCATAACCATACTGGGTTGGACTGGAGCTGTATCTGTGTCTAATGCAGATGACAGGTGACAGCTCACCTGCTCACAAGGTGGGCAGCAGATTGAGTGGAGTCCCCAGGGCTATGCAGGGCTGCAGAAGCATCTCCAAGAGCTGGCAAGTAACAGGGCTTTGGCAATCTGACCCAGAGCAGGTGCCTGGGGACAGTAGAAAGTTGGTCCCTTATCAGCCCTTCTCTGAGTCACATGCATGGTACAAACATTATGGCCATGAATATCTGGGTGAAATTAATATAATCCATGAGAGGCTTAACAACAGCTGCATGGGAAGAGTCCGAGAGCCAGGGAACATTCCAGTGCTGGTTGGCCCTGGTGTGACATTCAGGGTGGAGCCCCAAAAATGGAAAGGAGTCTAAACTATGGTCAAATGCTCCACTGTGCTCCCCAGAGCCCGTGACAGTGGTATCATTGGCACTGGTGTGCCTGTGTTCCCCCACACACAAATAGTATTGCTGCTTCAGATGCCCATTGGGAGGATGGGACACCTGCACTCCCCACCCCTCCTGGGGTCAAAGGCGCTGTCCCTCTGCAGAGGGGCCTGACTGGGGGCCCACACATCCATGGATGAGGGACTGGCACTGCCTCGGCAGCCAGGGCAGGATGAGGTTCCCATGGATGGCCCCAGTGGTTCCCAGTGCCCGCACAGAGGGCAGGTACCAGTGGCAGACCAGGAGCACGTGAGGACACCAGGCAGCTCCATGCCCTGTGTGCCACCAGGGCTGCGAGTGCTGGGGCCGGCAGCCCTGCACAGACCGTGCTGGCGGTGGGACTGGGGCAGTGAACCCGGCCATGCACCACTGCCAGGGACACAGCCAGGACAGGGTGCAGGACAGGTGACACACCGCCCCTGTGCCGGGCTGCAGGGCACCCAGGGCTGGTGCAGCTGGAGCAGCGCAGCAGGAGGGCTCTGCGCAGTGCCAGCGACAGCAGCCGAGCCCGCCCGCAGCTGCAGGAGGACCCCGAGCGCTGTCAGGACCATGCTGGAGCCACCGGCTCTGCAGAGCAGCTCCAGCCGGCTGTGCCACGCTCCCGGAATGCTGATGAGGCTGTGGCAGCCCGGAGCGCCGGGGGCGCAGCCCGGCCGCGGGGAGCAGCGCCGCAGCCCCGCGTCACCGCCCGCGCCGGCAGCGCGTCAGCAGCGCCGTCACTGTCACTGTCACTCGGGGGCGGCCCTGCCTGCCGGCCCCGCGGGGCCACCACGGAGCCACAGACATCCTCGGCCCAAACACGAGGAGGGAGGAGACAGAGGCGTCCCCTGACCCTGAGCACAGACACGTTCGCGTTGAGTCCTGCCACAGGCTCAGCATCCACCGCAGCGCCACTGCACACCTCACAGCTCCACTGTGGTAACCTTTGCTGTCAAAGCACCCCAGCTACTCCTTCTGGTCACCCGAACCACCCTGGTCCAAGAGGCTGTGTCCTCCTGCTCTCCACTGACAACACCCCCAGCCCCTGCACATCCCAGGGTCTTGGGACAGAGAGATCTGCTCCAGGTCCCAGCTTTGCCACAGACCCTCACTGCCAGCTGGACCCTCATGCCCTGCCCTGTCCCTGCGCCCACCACAGAGCCCTCCTGGGTTTGACACTTGACAGGCTGACTGACTTTTCACAGCCTCTTGCCGAGAGGTGCCTCAAAGCAGGTTGTTCCCTACAGTTTCCATGGAGAGCAGGAACAGGCCAAACCAGCAGAGAGTTAACACCAGCTGGGAAGTACCAGTCACAGGAGAGCCCGACTCCAGCAGCAGCTCCCTCCCTCCTCCCACACTGCACACCCCCAGCTCAGGTCCTGCCACGAACCTCGAGCTGCTGATGAGGAAATTGCCTCCTTCTCCCCCCTCCCCGGGGTGCAGCACTGAAGGAAACGCCTCCCTCCCACACACGTGAGGTCAAGCCTGTGTCACCCAAACAGGGCACGGCCACGCTCTCGTCCACCAAGGAGAGAAGCTGAGCACCGAATTGCTGCCAGCTTTTCCAAGAGAGCATCCTGCCATGCACCCTGTGGAGGAGGCCATGCCGCAGATCCTGCAACCAATTGCTGTAAGTCAGATGCAGGGAAGACAGATGCAGGGATGATGCTCCTAAGCCGGTCCAGCCCCTGGTGCCTCAGGGAAGCCCTGGAAGATAACCCTTTGGGATGTCACCTACAGGGTGTAATACCAGATCAAGGCAGGAGCAATCACTGCTGCTCCCTAAGCCAGCTCCAGGCACTTGTGGGCGCAGAGACATCCATGCCGGTGTCCTGACTACATCAGAGGCAGTCTGGTACCTGCACTGCCAGCAGCCCTGCCGTGCTGCCAGCCATGCACCGGGCTGGCCCCAGGCACCAGGCTGATTCCAGGTACAGGGATGTTCCCATGGAACGGGGCTGTCTCCAGGCACCAGCATGTTCCCAGTTCCCAAGCTCCCCACTGGTGATGCAGGTATGAGCAGCATTGGCATGATTAGGCCAGACATTGTGAAATCTCCTTGGGATTTTAAAATCCAAAGACAAAAGGCCAGGTGAAAAATTGGTTAGAGGACTAAACAAGGTGTCCTCAGGTCCTGAAGCCTCACTTTAAAACGTCTCCCATAACCATCACTTAAACAGTGAAAATCCTCCAGTTTATTCCAGAAGCAGCAAACAAAAGAAGAAATGGCATGAAAAACAGCAACAGGATGAAACTGAGAAGTGAACAGTGCAGCAATGGAACTCAGAGGACATGAAAATCCACATGGAGATCAGGAGGAGAACAGGGCAGAAGATGGAGGAGGCTGGAAAATCCCTCCAGCCTAGACAGAAAGGTAGAGACCCCATAGCAGCCTGCAAAGGATGGTCCCAGAGCTGTCCTTTAGCTGGACCATGGAGCTCCTTCACTCATGACTGCACTGTGGTGATGCTCCTAAGCCCAGTGGATACAGGATATTCCTGTGCCCAAGCAAAGCTCCCACCCAGCCCAGCAGCAGATGGAGCCCAGGCCTCCAAGCCCGGCCTGTGCTGATGGACACAGCACCTCCCTCACGCCCCTCTGCTCTGCACTCGTGGCATTGCAGACACCAACACAAGAATTTGGGGAAGAGCTGACCCTAGCAAAAGGCAGGACTGGAGGGTCATCAAGCTCCACAGAAAGGGGAGCAGCCCAGAATCCCAAAGGGATGGTCCCAGCAGTGCTTCCCAAAGGTCTCCAAGACCACTCCTCCCTCCCTGGGAAACAGGCAAAATAATTGAAGCCACAGAAAGATCCCATCCTTCCATCCTGTTCCCCAAGGCACCTGCTCAGGAACAACAGAGCAGGCAAAGGAAATTATCTTCTAAACACAAGTTAAAAAGCTGCTGAGGCTTTTTAACAACACGGGATGCTCACGTGGGCCTGAGAAAACCCCAACAAAAGCCGTGTTAGTGCTGCTCCCACCTCGTCATCCTCTGAGGCAAGCAGTGACTAACAGCATCTGCACACACAGGCAGAGATTGTTCTGCAGCAAACAGCAAGAGCCAGTTGTGAGAACAGTGTTGGTAACATCTCTGTATCCCACCTGGAGCAGGGGGACTGCAGTGCTCCAGCCCCAATAACCTTCTTCAGCTCCCTCATGGGGGACAGGCCCCAGACCCCATAGGGAACTTCGATGCTCACAAAGAATGGGTTTACAGAAGGAAATACCAGCTTTGGGATGTTAAAGAAATAGATGTCACCTGGCACGTGGAACTCACCTTCACAACAAACACTGTAGGTAAGACTATTCATTTCAATGAACCCACTCATACCTCAGGTACTGCCCCCAGGTCCTGGAGAGAACTGGAAGCAGCCCCAGCCTGAGGGACCTGAGCCTGAGCCAAGGACCCTGCTCCAGGCGGGCCAAGAGTTTGATGTTTCCTGCTCTCACTTTGGCACGAGGGTCCCATCTCTGCCCCCTGGAGCAGCCCCTGCTGGAAGCAGCCTCACCACGCCAGCCCTTTCCATCAGTGCTCATCTTTACAGACCTCAGTGGCCCAAGGAGCCTACCTGTGTCTAACTCCGGTTTCAGGTGGTTTGGGTTGCCCCTGAGGCCTCTGCACAGAACCCAACCACCAACCACAGGACAGCAGAAAAACCCAGAAACCGAAAGCCACAAGCCGCAGCCGGAAGGTGGGACGGAGGTGCAGGTCTTGCCCTGGTTCTCTGTTCCCACCAAGGCTTCCCTGCTGCAGCCACAGACACCTCAGCCTGCACGGGCTCACCCTCCAAACGGGAATGTGTGCCAGGGCTCACTCCAGGGACCAGCAGGGACAGTCCCGGTGTCACCTGCCCGGCTCACACCCTCGGCCTCAGCAACCCTCACCCCGCGCCTCCCACCAGCGCCAAGACCAGCAGGGTCCCGGGGGTCCCGGTGCCTGGCCAAGGCCCAGCAGGGTCCCAGGGGTCCCAGGGGTCCCAGTGAGTCACAGTGGGGCCTCTGCCTGACGTGACCACAGAGAGCAACAAGGGAGACCTCAAATGCCGCAGCACCAAAACCAACTTCCCATGTGGCTGGGGCAGAAGGGGATGGCTTTGAGTTCCTCACACCACTTTGGATTTGGCAGGGAGAACCATTCCTGATGATTTTTCCAAGACCCAATACAGACACTAAATGCTCACAGGAGAGGATGGATCCCCAGAAATCCTCCTAAACCTGCCTCAGCCCAGTTTGTGTTCACAGCTACACACTGAGAGCACCGGCTCTTACTCCTACTTCACACATCTCACGTTGACCATTACTCTTCCAGTTTCTTCCTGGGGTCTCTCTGGACTAACTCAAATACCACAAAGAAGCTACAAGGTATTATTTAATCACTAACACCTTTCACTAATCCCACTGCTCGAGAGCTGTTCTCAATGTCATGGAAAGTAGATCCCATCAAACTACGTCACTCAGCACCCACTTCCCTCCTCTAATTCTCCACTAATTCGGATTATGTCAGGCACTCTGCTGCTCTCTCAGGGATCAGTACCAACCTAACAGTATCCTAAATACCTGAGTCATCCATGGATCCTGATGAAGGCTGGCATAGCATCAGCCCACTCCAACCTTGCTCATCTTCTCACAGCCAGCTCGCAGGGAGCTCTGCAGCCAGCTCTGGGTGCCAGCTGCCCAAAACTGGGAATCTGGAAACACCTGGCTTTGGCAGCTGCTGTTCAGAACTGAAAAACCATTCCAGAGAAAGGATTCCACCTCTCCAAGCAGGGATGGAGATGCTTACACTGCACAGCTCCCCATACCCCATGTTTCAGACAGTACAAACATCACAGCTAAAACCACCCCTGTTCCCAATAAACCTCCCCTCATGTTCCACCTCTTTTGCTCACTTCCACTCTTGGCCTGTGTTCTGTAACACCAACTCTTCCCCTGTTTAGGATCAACTCCATGCCAGTCCTGCTGTTGGGATGCGCCACCCGCTCCATGTGCCAGGCTGGCTGTTGGCACAGCCTCCCTCATTAATGGGGCTTTATTGGTTTGGGCACAAACATGACACTCCTTGGAATTATTCTATTTGAAATTTGTCTTGTCTCTCCCAAGTCCTGTGGCTCATCATTTTATTGTTTTTTTGACTTTAGTGACACCAACCTCCAAAACCAAATGGCAACAGCATTACCCAAACACCTTGCCCAGGAACAGCATCGCTGCTCCACATTTGCAGGACATTATGGGGGCTGTGAGGGACAGGGAACATCCCTCCCCATCTGCAGGCAATCTGGTACCGAGGAAAGGGCTGGGATGGCTCCCCAGAGATGGCCTTGGTGGAGATGAAACTGCTGGGAACCTCCCTGGGGATGCCCAGGGCTGGCACCAGACCGGTGCCACTGTAACACCACCAGTCCTGGTAGCTCCAGCATTCCTTTGTGCTGCTGCTCACCTCAAAATCCACAGCACAACTGGGGCACCTGTGTATTGCCTGGAGCAAGTCCTGGGCAAGGCTGTGGGGTTCATACCTCCACTGGGCTCTTTGGATGCAGCTGGTTCTGTGCCGTGCTGGGGAGAAGGTGGGAATGAACAGCACTGAGACATCAGGGCCAGAAAGGGCTACCAGGGAGCAAGGGCAGCCACTGTGGCAGGAGGGCTACCAGGGAGCAAGGGCAGCCACTGTGGCAGGAGGGGTACCAGGGAACAAGGGCAGCCACTGTGGCAGGAGGGCTACCAGGGAGCCCAGCACGCACTCCAGGACCATGGTGTGTTCCCCAGGACCATGGCAGCCCTCCCTGGGAGAACTCTGCTTTGAGAGGAGGTGGCTGCAAAGCTCTGCCATGCTGTGCTGCTACAAGATCAGCAAACAGGACACAGACACACAGGGAACAGACAGCTGGCTGGGGAGAGCTTGGGACAAGGGACAGATCCAGTGGTGCTCAGACCAAGGCTCAGGCTCCAGGGGAGCTCTGCCTACCTGCTGGCCAGACCACACAGCTCTCACAGGCAGGGCAGCCATGGTCTGCAGCCCTGGAACTCCAGGGGAGGAAGGTACAGAAAAAGTATGGGGTGTGTGAGAGGCACAGGAAGAGTACAAAGCAAGGAAACACCAGCAGCTCAAAGCATTACTCAAGGTGGGAGAAACAAAGAGAAAGAGTGGCAAAAGGACCTTAAAATACCGAGTGTCCAGCTGCCAGAACAGCAGGTGACCGATGAGAAGTGGAATAATCAGAAACAAACAATTCTGATTTTACATCTGCAAAAATAAACTGCAAGTTCTCACCACTTGGACGAAGTCCTGGGGTTATTCTCAACAGCTCTATGAAAACATTTCCCAGAGAAGCTGTGGCTACCCCATTCCTGGAAGTGCTCAATACCAGGTTGGACAGGGCTTGGAGCAACCTGGTCTAGTGGAAGGGGAGTGGAACTGGATGGGCTTTAAAGTCCCTCCAAACCCAAACCATTCTGTGATTCCATGATTCCATGATTCTGTGAACATCAGTTCACTACTCGGAAGCAAAGAGCAAAGAAAGTCCTAACCATTACTAGGTAAAGCATGGAGAACAAGAGACAGAATATCCAAACACTCTTGTCCTGACCCACAGTGCCCACCAGATACTAAGAGGAGCAGGAGAGGACTGACAAGATAGAACAGCTACTGTACAGGGAGCCTGGAAAGGAAGATGGCAGAGGGGGAATGAAGTTTTCCATGCCAGGAGAAGAAAGGAGGAGGCCACCAGGGAACAATTTGTTCACTGTTTCTTCTGAAGCAGGAACTTGGGGACATCATATCCAATTAAGCAGGTCCAAAACAGGAGATTTTTTCACATAAAGCATCACTGTGAAATGTCTCATCAGGGCTGTGGCAGCGCTCAGCAAACGCGCACTCAGAGGACGATCAGCCAAATCCAAGGACAAAAGCTCCATGCGAGGCTACAGAAACACAGGACACAGCTTTGGGCTCAGGAATGGCTGCCTGGGAGCAGGACAGGCCCAGCCTGGGCAGGGCAGCAGCACAGGGAGGGCCCCTTGCCCCTCTCCCAGTGCATGCCCCGAGCGTGGCAGCGCCTGGTTGGGGCTGTCACAGCGTCCCCGCGGCGCCGGGCCCGGGGCTGCCAAACCCACATTCCCACTGACGTTTTCCATGCTCGCTCACTGCATCGGGGTGGTATTTATAGAAGTTTCAGCAAAAGCAATTCAGACACTTCCCAAAGCAGGCTGGGGGAAAACACGGCAGCTTGGCCAGAGCTGTACATTTTTCAAGCTTTGAGTGAGGGACTGAAGAGCTGATCGACCTCCCAGCTCTAGGCTGAAGCCCTGCACTCTAGACTTTGATCTGCCAAGCCACACCCAGCAAATGTTTCCTGCACCTCCAGTCCCAGCATTTCTCAGATGAAATCTTGGGGTTATTCTCAAAACTCTATGAAAACATTTCCCAGAGAAGCTGTGGTAACACCACCCCTGGAAGTATTCAAGGCCAGGTTGGATGATGCTCGGGGGAAGTCTAGTGGAAGGTGTCCCTGCTCATGGCAGGGAGTGGGACCAGATGAGCTTTAATGTTCTGTGTTCTATGACCATGGTGACTGTGAGATTTCCCTTCAATGCATTACCTCAGACAGGGAAGCAGCAGAAATGCCAAGGCCATTCAGCCAGATAAGAGAGCCTGGGGACCTGGGAGAGGAGGGATGCACACCCCAGTTCCCCAGCCTCCCCAGAATGGATGTGCTCTGCAGAGCCCAGTTTCCCTGGGCAGCTCTGCAGGGAGAGGCCCTGCTGAGCCCCACCAGCCCCATGTCCCCTCGGCACCACCACGCTGTGCAGGAGGGTGCCAGCACTAAAGTGGGTCCCATCACAACTCTTCCTCCTCCTCCTCTCAAGCTGAACTCCAGCCATCTGCGGTTTCCAGCTCCGGATCTGATCCAGCACCCTCGGCTCTCCCACAGCATGGAGAGAAATCAGCACTTCTGGTGCCCAAGTCACCCAACCTACTTATCACTCCTACTTCAGCCTGGGACCGGTGACGATGACAGGGAGCCTGGGGGAGCAGGCTCAGGTGATGTCAGCTCCATCCCTGACACTGCATTAGCCAACTCCCCCACTTCTGGATCCCACAGTTTCCACAGAGGCCAACCCACTCAGTCGACACAGAACGAGCAATACCACGGCTCAGTGCACCTGAGGAGGTTCTGCCAGGATCCTTGGGCCAAGGAAGGGTCTCCAGACACCTTTCTGAAGGCAGAACCCAGATGCCATGTAAGGGCAGAGGTGTCTCCTCTCCCAGAGAGACACGATCGAGGGAGCAAACGAGGACCTGCAGCACTGGAGGACCAGAGAGCTGCCACCTCAGCCTCACATCTTAATCACAAGATCACTCTATTTCCATGGAAACGGCAGAATTAGAGACTTCGACAGAACGACAATTACCAAGACTGGGAATTTAACTGTTAAACCTGTCACACTCCCGTCCCCAGTGCCAGGAGAGGAGATGGTGCTTGCCCACTCCACTGCCCTGCATCTGGCCCCAGCACCATGCTCAGGTGTTTGCTCCTGCTTCCTCCAGCAGCCAGCTGGGCTTGCAGAGAGCCTCCCATGCCAGCACACCAGGGATGAAAGCTCAGGATTCACGGGGCTCAGTCCAGTGCCGACTTGTCCTCAGCAGCTGGTCCTGGAGCACACACAGGGATCCTGCTGACCAAGGCTTCCCCAGGGCCTCAGCAGCAGGAAAAGGCTTTCTGTGCTCCTGAGTCACTCAGGGAATTACAGGATGGCTCCAGGCACTACAGGGAGCACTGGCCCAGTGCCTCCCAGGGTAGGCCCTTTCCCTGACATAGAGAAGCACCACAGTGGCTCTGGTCAGCTAATGACAGTGAGGAGCCGAGGTGCTAATTACCATCGCTGGCACAGGGCATCCTGTCCCACCCCACTCTCATCACTCCACTGGGCAGCCACAAACCTTTCCTGAGACCAAAGCTGGGAAGGGCCTGGCAGCACCCTGGAACTCCCCAGACTCATATCTTGGGTTTGCAGAACTCCACAATGTAAAATGCAACCCTGAGAGCATCGGCAAAGCTGTTGAGGTAGATGTGGGGAGCTCCCTGTGCCCAGGAAGGCCTCAGCTAACACAGACACATCTCCCAGAGGAGGAGAGAAGAGCTGCCCCTCTGCCTTCTGTGCAGACAGGGGTCCACTTTGAGAGGTCACTGCCCAAAATCCCCTCCACGTGCTCCATGCCTTGGCCCCACTGTGGTCAGCTGATGGGCCCAGACTCCCCTGGCTGTTACACCCAATACAAAGATTGAAATTGCTCAGGTCCCATCACACAGACAGTGGGCAACGTCCTGATGGAGAGGAGTTTTCCATGGCACGAGCATTCCAGTGCCCTGCCCATGCCTGGAAGACAGCAGACACCTGGCCATGCGCCCCACTCCTGCCATGATTACAGACACACTCCTAAAGCCCTTCCTGCAGGTCTGATGTCCAGCTTGATGGACAGTGATGGAAAGCAACTTCCCACCCACAGAAAATTCCAACCCAGCTCTGAGAGCCCAGACCTAGGGCAGCTGGAGGATGTCATCTTCTACACTGGTGTCTGTGGGACACAGCGAGTGCCTGCTCCAGCAGGAGCTCACACGGAGATGTCCCCACCCTCAGACTGGCAAGGCTCCAGGGCTGAAACTACTTCAGCTAATCTGCCATGAAAGCAGGGTGTGCTCCAGGCCAGACTCTCCTCCAGCCTCTGGAGAGACTTTCCTGGGGCACAGCTGCACACACCTGCCCGCCCAGAGTGCCTGTACAGACAGGTACCAGCAGGGAAGAGCCACGGTCACCTCTGGTCCATCCTGAGCCCATGGGCACCCCGAACCCTGCAGTGAGTTCCTCGTGTCACACAGGCAGCCCTGCTGCTGCCCCACGTCACACATGGCACTGGGGAGCTGCTATGGAGGGGACAGGGCTGCAGGACACTCGGCAGGGTCACACTGAGCCGGGCTCCTCCCACGCTCCTGCTGGGACCCCCACGCCACAGCTCCTCCCTCGGTGCTGCCCAGCCCTGCCTGCAGCCCACCCGTGCAGCGCCAGGGCAGCAGCGGCTCAGGTGCAGGGCCAGCAGCGCAGCAGAGCCTGCAGCCCGCCCGTGCAGCACTGGGGTCCAGCAGCAGCGGCTCAGGTGCAGGGCCAGCAGTGCAGCAGAGCCTGTGCCTGAGTCACAGCGTGGCCGCTGACTCACCCTGGACATGGCTGCGGCCAGCGCATGCAGCCGCAGCACATGCAGCTGCAGCAGCTCCAGCTGCAGGTCTGCTCACAGGCTGCTGCTGCAGGCGGCTCCTCGCTGCTGGCAGAGCACAGAGCACAGAACACAGAGCACAGAACACACAGAGCACAGAACACACAGAGCACAGAGCTGGCAGTGACAGGGCAGGGTCTCCCAGGCCCACAGTGGCGATTCAAGGTCATGGGGCAGGGGTGCTGTGCCCATCCCCAGTGGTGCCCGTGCTGCAGGGCTCTCATCACTGCAGATCAGTGAGCCCTCAGCCCAAGCACAGCTGCCACTGTGTGGCTCTGATACTTGTACACCTCTGATACTCTGATTCCTGCTGGCTCTGATGCCAGCCTAGGGCTCAGCCCGTGCTCCACATGCCCACCCACTCATCAGCCTCAACATCCCCTGCCCTGGGCACGGGGCAGCCCAAGGGCCAGGCTGTGCTTGTCATGGAATCACATTAAAATTCCTCAGGGACCATCAAGACCAAGTGTTCCCCCAGCACTGCCAAGGCCACCACCACGTTCCCAAGTGCCACATCCACACGGCCAGGGCACAGGGACATTTGGTGCAGGGGCACTGAGGGGACCGGATCTGCCCTGTCCCTCTGACCACTGCACACTGCTCACCTGGAGAAAGCCTCTTAGCACCTGCTTCAGTAATAAAGTAACCCAAATTCTCAGTAAGTGCACTTATTTTACTGTGCCACCTAAATCTGGCAGCGCTGCTGCACTCTGGGACCAGCAGAACTAGCTCAAGGAGAGGAAGGGACACTGCACCAGGGCCAGCACTGTGAGGAGCCCACCAGCCACAGCCACGGGCACAGCAGGAGCCAGGGACAGCAGGGAAGCAGCAGAGGACCCGACACCTGGAGAGGAAAGAAGAGCAACCTGGGCTTTCTTCCCAGGCCAGCTGTGGCTGAACCATCCCTGGAAGTCTCCAAGACCAGGTTAGACATGGCTTGGAGCAACCTGGTCTAGTGGAAAGTGTCCCTGACCATGGCAAGGGGGCAGAATGGAAGGGATGTAAGGTGCCTTCCAGCCCAAACCGTTCCAGGATTCTATGCCTCAGTTTGGGGCTTTTTCTGTGGTTTGCATTTTCACATTTCCGTAATAATTGATCAGAGAGTCCAAATGCCAACACTTCATAAAAACACCAGGACAACAATTTGGCTAAAACTCCTGAACCCTCCTGGAGGCAAGTGACATCCAAACTGCCCAAAAATGGGTAAGAAGTAGGAAGAAAGAGGAGGAAACAGATGTCAATAAGATCTTGAACACAGGAAGCATCAAAAATGGTGTAGGAAGCTGAAGCCTTCAGGAAAATGAGTCTCTAACAATGCTGAGAGCAGCAGGAAGTGGCTGTGTAGAGCACGGACCTGTACAGGGAGGCACAGCAGGCCCAGACGGCACCAGAGGCACTGACACAAACACTCAGGAAGAGCAAACACAGACAAATGGCAAAAACATTACCCGAAGCAACTTTAAAAATATCATTTTAAAAAGTAGCTTTTATTTAAAGGCACAAACAACCTGAATACAATGGAGCGAGGAAGAGTGAGCTCACACTCCTGCTCATGCTAGTTTTTAATAAATATTGAACAACAGAGATATTTGGGAATGGCTGGAACAAAGCAAAGTGACCTCATAGCCCCCAGCAGCCCTGGCTCACTCCAGTGCCTATGGGAAGGGACCCCCCCGACCTCCCCTGCTGTCCCAAGGACCCCAGGCCCTGGGAAAGGGGAGCCCCCCAAACCCCAGCAGCCCTCACTGACACCAGGGCAGGGGATGGAGTCAGTGAAACTGGATGTTTTTAAACAACAATTCATGTTACAGCTGCTAGCACTCCTCCAGGTCCTTCAGGTGCTGCAGACACAGGGTTTGACTGGACAATGCTGAAGGTCCTTGCAGCCCAAAGTGAGCTGTGGTCCCACGACACAAACAGCTCTGCCCATGCTTCCATGGTCATGTAACCCATTCCATCTATAAACATCACTTTGCAAAGTCATTTACAATAAATACAGGAGGACCAGGCTCAGAAAAGCCAGAGATCCACATCAACAAGTGAGAGGATTCCAGTGACACCTTACCAGTGATGTTGGGAAGCTTCAGACATCTGGGAAAACACTTCTACTATGCCAGCTCTGAGAGAGGTGAAATGGCAAACGCCAGGAATGCCAGGACAGTCAGATCCACCAGCCCAGAACCACAGACCACATCCTTTTGGGGCCATTTCCAGTACGGGGGAAGTAACTGGGTGACCCAGAACCATCCGTGTGGACTCACATCATCCCCCATTGGGGGCAGAGCTCCAGCACTCAGACCACAGGTGACCCCTGAGGCTCCTCCCAGCCCAAACCACTCTGGGATCTCTAAAAAAGAGCAGCCAGCAGAGAAAGGAACCAGATTTACAGTTCATGGAACTGTGGCTGGGTCAAGTGGGAGCACACTGCCTGTAATCTGATGATTTTCATTTTAAGAACACTGGGTAAGGAAGAGCCATAAAAAGTCTTAAAGACCACACAAAATGAACTCATGAAGAGACTTTTAATGAGCATTACGCGATTTACTTCCCAAAAAGAACATCAAGAGATAATTGATGATGAAGTAACAGCAAGCTTCTCGGGGAATAACGTTCAGGTAACGAAGTTTTATTTAGTCCAATCTAAAGAAACAACTGAGAAAATGAACTTTAAAACAGATGAATGTAAATTGGGAATTAAATGGGAACTATCAGCAGCTGGAGGAATTAATGACTGGAACAACCAACTGAAGCAGCAGTGGTTGGGCTCCCTTCAATTGTTGCCCCAGGAGGGTGTGAAAACCTCTAGGAATGAGGGATCCAAGACCTTTCCAGTTGGACAAAGTCCCTCCTAACCTTCTTAGATGGCAATGCTGCTAAACTGAACAGGGGGATGCTGGCACCATTTGTGAGTTTGTGATACGTGGACAGCAAGGGAATCAACGCTCCAGTATCAAAGTTTGTGTTTGAAATCAAACCCCACAGAGCCTGCAAACCAGCTGACTCAGCCAAACACTTTTAGGCATTTTCTCCTCCAAGTGGAAGATCTTGGTCTCCCTCCTCACCTCTCACCACCAGAGCTCCCCAAAACACCTTGCACAATCCTCTCCCCAAAAATCCACTCCAGCAAAGGGGCTGGGCCCCTCCTCCCATGCCCATTTCTCATTTGCGCCAGGCCATGCATCATTTTGTCCTCGATTTTCTCTCAGACTCTCTCCAGCTCAGTTTTCAGGTCTTGCTGTGTACCAGGCACCCTTCAGGTGCCCCTCTGAGGGAGGGTGACAGGAGGAGGCAGAGCAGGAAGGGCTGTCCACAGGTCCTTACAGGCTGTGGGAGGAAGGACAGCAAACTGCAGAGGCCCCACCAAGGCAGGTACTGCCCGCAGGGGCCGTGGCCTCCCCACCTCTGGGAGTGTTCCAGGCCAGGCTGAACAGGACTTGGAGCAGCCTGGTCTAGGGGATGCTGTCCTTGCCCGGGGCAGGGTCTGGACCTGGATGAGCTCTAAGGGCCCTTCCAACCCAGACCATTCCAGAACTCTGTGATTACCAAACTCCATAGGCAAGAGCTTACTGGAAACAAATCCACAAGGAAAAGAGAAAACAAAAAAGATTACAAAAAGCTGTTTGGCCCCTGAAGTAGCAGTGATGGCAACAGAAATCATCCCAGTGCAGAGGAAACCAGTGTGGTAGGACACCAACCAGGCTCATCCAGGCTCCATACTGGGCTTGGCACGGGCAGGCATGCACAGGGAAACTGGGAATGAGGTCAGATTAATAAGGATAAATATAAAGGAGTGGCAGCAGCACCCTAGTCTGAGCCCAGAGCAGCTCCACAAGGAGCAAGAGATGATAAACAGCAAAAACTAGAGGCAAATCCCAGGCACTTCAGGGACCAACATAAGGACACAGGCAAGCTTGGCCTGTTCCACAGGAGACAGAGAAGACACTGAGGAGTGATGCTCAGGACAGGGGAGGCTGAAGACTCTTTGTGTAAATTCCCACAGCTAAGAGCAAAGAGGAAGCCAGCACAGGCAGAGCCCAAAGAACTCACTAAAACTTCCAGTAAAAAACGCAATTTCAGATGTCTTACATGGGCAGATGGTGACCGACTAAGGGATGAGAGTTTTAAACTAATAAAGGAGATTTAGATTAGATATTGGGATTAAATTCTTCCCTGTGAGCATGGTGAGGCCCTGGCACTGGTTGCCCAGAGAAGCTGTGGCTGCTCCATCCCTGGAAGTGTCCAAGGCTGGACAGGGCTTGGAGCACCCTGGCCTCGTGGAGGGTGCCCCAGCCTGTCCTGGTACAGCAGCTTGGGCAGAACCAGGGGCAGGGCCTTGCACTTGGCCTTGCTGTGCTTAATGAGGATCCCATGAGGATCCCATGGGCCCACTCCTCTGCCAGTGTCCCTCTGTGTGGCATCTTTGCTCTCTAGCCTCTCACCTGCAGCCCTCAGCTTGGTGTCACATGCAGACACACTGAGGGTGCACCAGTGCCACTGCCTGTGTCACCAATAAAGATATTAACCAGTACTGGTCACAGTACAGCCCTGGGGTGCACAGCATTCATTACTGGTTTCCATTTGGCCACTGACCCAAACCCTTTGGATGTGGCTGTCTGTGCAATGCTCACCCATCCAACAGTCTGTCCACCAAACCCACCCCTCTCTGAATTCTGTCCAGTCTCCTGGGAAGGTGACTGATGTCACTGACAAGTCCTCCTTTCCCAAGAGGACAGACAGACATCCCCACCTCAGGATCTCCCACTGCCCTTTTCTGTCTCACCAAGGGACTGCACAAGCCTGTCCCTGCCTCACCTGCAGATTCTGGGCTCTTCTGGACTCTGCAGCTCCTCTCTCAAGAACCAAACTGGCCACAACACCTTGTCCTCATTGATCCCAGCAATTCTTTTATGTTCTTTTCTCTCCTCCTGGTTCTCTACAGCTTCTTTCACCAGCCTCAGACAGACCATCCTCACTCTCCACCTCCAGTACTGCTGTTTTTCGGGTGTCTCACATGGCTCTGCCCATAGCACCTTCTTTTTTCCTTCCACGCTTCCTCCAGCCAGCCTTTAATTTAACGCCATCCCTCAGCTCTGTGTGATGATTCATAGTTCTGCTTTTCTATTCCTGGACTGTCTCCTGTCCAAAATGAAGTCTCAGCTTCTTTTCCCCTCCAGCATTTCAAGTGTGCACCCACAATCCCAAGGTCCACATGATTAAAGAGAGCTGCTGCTAATCCCAGCTTTGTCCCCCAAGCCCTTGCTGCACAGGGACCGGGGACGTCACTCAGACCTTGTCTGGGACTTGAGGACATGACTCAGACAGTAAAAGTTCACAGATTCTCCTTTCCCTCTCCTCACTTCTCATCCTGGCCATCCCCAACCCCTGCACAGCTACACAAACTCCAGTCCCTGAAACCTCCTTGTCCCCTTGGCCACGCAGCCAAAGCCCCACAGTGTCCACTCTGCACTGACCACTACTGCTCCTTTTCCCCAGAAGTACCTGTAACCCATAAAATCCTGCCTCATCCCTCTTGAGCCTGCTGGAATTATTTCCCTAACCTCTCCCTTCAGCAGGCAAACACTCCCTCAGAATCCCCCTCTGGGCCCTCCTCTTCTGTCACGTCAGCCGCGAGCTGCATCTTCCCCCTCCAAACGCCCCATTCCATAACAACCACCCTTCCTCCACTGCCTGCCTCCCAAACCCTGGCAGAAGCTGCACTTCCCAGATGCTGAATTACAGCAAACACCTCCCTGCTTCCTCCTGTTTGTGCTCCATGTTGGAAAAGCTTTATGTAAACCACCTGAAATCGCTTTATTCTCCTCTTCCAAAGAGCTCCTGGCAGCTCCCCCAAGCTCTGTGCCCACCAGGAACACCCAAGTCCCCCCACGTGAGGTGCCTGACCTGGGAGGTCCTGGCACAGCCCCCCACATGCTCATCAGCACCTGCCTCTCACTTTTAAACCAACTCCAAGCCCTTCACAGCAAAGCTGGCCCTGTCCTGTGCTCCCATACACGGGGCTGGAGCAGGTGGGGCTCAAAGGGTGACCGCAGTGAAAAACCAGGACCAGGAGCAGCTTCTCCAGTGAACTGCTCCTGAGCAGAGGGGCCACAGGGCCATCAGTCCTGCACCACCCACGTCCCACCAGAACAGCCCTGGCCTTGGCCACCACCAGCGTGGCACCTGCAGGGGTGTGTGCTCCTCCAGCCCCACTCCATCCCCCGGGCAGGGACAGCACTCGCCAGGGGCTGAGCACAGAAACACCAACTGGTGTCAGTGGGAAAGGCCCTTAAAGCCCATCCGTCCCCACCCCTTGCCCTAAGGGACACCTTCCACTTCCAGGGATGGGGCAGCCACAGCTCTTTTAAGCAACCTGTGCCAGGGCCTCACCACTCTCAGGGAAAAATTTCTGCCCAATATCCCAATATCTAACCCTGCTTTCTGTGCATGGGAAGCCAAATTCCCCCTTGTCTTATCACTCAAGTCCCTTGTTCAGTCCCTCTCTGAAGGCCAGACTCCTTTTCCCTGCCCCTGGAGTCACTGCTGTGGTAAATACCCAAAGCTGCCCAAAATCAAGAGCACAGAGCCCTGTGTGGGAGCCAGGGCCAGCAGCCCACCCTGGCCCCCACGGCAGCCCGGAGCCATCGGCTCCCACCCTGGAACTCAGCACAGCAGCACCCGCTGGGATCCCAGCTGCAGCAGCTGGAGTGAGGACAGAGCCCCAGGCTGGAGGGGATTTCATCATGTGGATCACACGGCCAGAACAGATCTCACACATGACCCCGGGCAGGAATTCCCCAGTGACTCACAGCAGGGCTTACACGGTGCAGATGCAGTCCCACTGCACCCAGACACCCTGGAGAGACACAGACTTCCCTCTCCCTGTGCATGCCACAAGCTGGGGTGCTCTGCTCTGTCCAGGAGTCTGTCTCCTTGGGATCTGTGGGAATTCAGAAGCAGCAGGGTTGGTTGTAATTGGACAGCAGGTCTGAAAGTCACTGAGGCAGGAGAGGCGAGCAGGCATGCAAGAGGTCTTAATCACACAAACCTCCTTCCTGTAGGGAAGCAGCTAAAATTATCTTAATTTTTACCTTTCCTGCCCCTGAAGATTTCTTGCACTCAGTACATCACTTTAGGAAATCCACCTGAATAGGCACCCATGGGATCTGTGCTCCCAGAGCTGCCCAGAGCTGCAGGAGGCAGCAGGGGTGAGACAAAAGGTGTCTCTCCATGAAGGGCACTGCCCACAGGAATGCAATGGACATGGATTCCCAATCCCTGCAGCTGCTGCACAGTGAGATAACGACTGGCAGGAAGTCCTGGAGAACAATTTTAAAAAAGAATCTGATGCCAAAGCAGGAAGGTGGGATCACAAGGAGAAAAGGCCTCCTCCTGACAGGAAGGGATGTGATAAGAGCATCATGGTACTGCTGAGATGCCTATCAGGTTGCCAAGCTCTGATCACAGGCTGGGGCAGCTCTTGCATCCCTCAATTCCCAGCAGCCAGGCCTCTGTGCCCCCAGCTGCTCCCCCAGACCATGTGGCTGCTGCCTACTCCTCCTACATCCACACCAGCAACGAGGGGGTTTTACCCCAAAGCTGCACCCCACTGCCCAGGCACCAGAGCACCCAGTATTCCCAGTGTAGGACCATCCCATGTCAGTCAGCCCAGCTGGAAACACAGTTTGGGACCAGATCAGACATCATTTAGATTGCATTTGGCCACCCAAATTGAGCAAAAGTCCCATCACAGCCTGGATGCACCCACGACTCCCAGTGAGACTCCAGAGGAGGTGAGAGCCCAGCAGTGCCCAGCACCAGGAGGTGTCTGTGCAGAAAGGGGACACGCTCTGCCAGGGGCTTTGGGGAAGCTCCTGAGAGTGAATGGCAGGGGGATGATTCACAGTCACACCAAGCTGGCCCCACTGGCACTGCTCCCACTGGGCACTCCCAGGCAGAGCCCAGCAACTCCGGCCCAAGCAGAGCAGGAGTGGGCTCACCCCACGGCCAAGGCAGAGGCAGCTCTGGGGACAGGGTCACTGCTGTCCCCGCTCTGACAGAGGCTGGCTCAGCAGGACATCGCTGCCTGGAGCAGCAGTCAGTGCAGAGCATCCCTAAACTGCAAAAGGCTCTGTGCAACCAAGCTGTGAAACTCCTGAGAAACCTGGAGTTTATGTTGGGACAAGAGTTACACTGGGACTTCCCACAATAGTTGTGTTGGGAAGGCAGAGAGCCACCAAGGACTGACATCACACCGACCCACAGCGAGCACAGGGAGAGCAGCCAACCTGGCCAAACGCCCCGAGCTGTCCCTGGAACGGGCACCAGGCTTCAGCTCCTCCCCAGGCACTGCTGGTGCTGCTGTCAGGGTCAGGGGACCCAGCACACGGAGCTTTGCCATCAGCTGTGGCACAGCTCACACCAGCACCATCCAGGCCTTCTCTGCCTCCCCCAGACCTGCCCCTCCTCACCACCTGCATTCACATGGTCACACAAGCAGCTGAGAACTGACTGAACCAAACCCAGCACATCCCTGGCTCCTGCCAGAGCAGCTCCTGATCACAGGCAGGGGTAGGTGGAGCTGCCGAGTGGGAAGAGCTGCACTGTCCCTGCCTGCAGCAACCACGCTTGTATTGGATCAAGGGAACTGACACTGCAGCCACAGAGACTCCCAATTCTCTCCTATTCTGTTCTTCCCTTGCGTACTTCACACCCCCAGATTTTCCTCTTTAGCCACAGTACTGAGTTCTTGCCCCAAGAGCAGCAGGAACCTTCACCTCCATCCAGCACCTGTAACTCCATCCTGCTCAGCTCCCAGCCATCAGGACCATTCTCCAGCCTTCCTGCTGCCGTTTCACCATCTCTCCCAACTCCTATGGATCAGGGCATCAAGCAGTGACCTTTTCTGGTTCTTCCCCAAGACCAGATTCTCCATCTGCAAGCTTGGCAAGGTGAGAACTGCACCTGGCAAAGGTGCCTCCAGATGACTTGGGCCACAACACAAAACTCAGTAAAAACAGGGGATATACTTCTTCAAGTGTGCTAAAGGCTCCTTCAGCTGTGCTTTAGCTCTTGCCCATTACTCCTGGGGGTCCAGTGTCTCCCACTGCATCAGAATCTGCTCCGGGACTCTTTCCAGGCAGATCCTTTTGCTTGTGCTGCTCATGCCAGGCACTGGCACCGTAAGATGCTGAGCAGTGCCAGCCCTGCTGATGACCTCAGCCAGGCCAGGACACAGGCAGTGGTGGAGGACCCAGGGCTCTCCCTTGCCAGCTGATAAGGCAGCCCAGGAAGTCCTTCCCAGTGCCTTTTGGAGCCTCTCCTGGGAGCTGGCCCTGAGACCACCGCACCCCTCACCCAAGTAACACCGAGTGCATGCTCAGAACAGGAGCTGCTCCGGGAGCTGGAGCCCCTCTGCACTGGAGCCAGGCTGGGATGTTCACCCGGAGAAGAGAAGGCTCCAGGGAGACCTTAGAGCTCCTTCAAGTGCCTAAAGAGGCTCCAGGAGAGCTGGAGAGGGACTTGGGGGAGTGGAGTGACAGGACAAGGGGGAATGGCTTCCCACAGACAAGAAGGCAGAGTTAGATGGGATATTGGGAAGAGATGTTCTGCCCAGAGAAGTGGTGGCTGCCCCATCCCTGAAGTGTTCGAGGCCAGGCTGGATGGAGCTTGGGGCAACCCGGTCTAGTGGAAGGTGTGCCTGCCCATGGCAGGGGGTGGAACAGGATGGTCTGTAACCCAAACCCTTCTCTGGTCCTATGATTTGCCCAACCTCTCATTTTGTGCTCTTTTAACCACCTTGGCACTTAACTTCCAACAAATCTGGAGACCACAGCGCCAGAGGAACCTTGCCCTGGGTGCAGGGGGATTACAGCAGGAGCCTCCCAGCTGCCCAGGATGCCCAGCTCCGGCCCTGGAGCAGGGATGTGCCGATGGCTTTGGAGTTTGCAGCTCCCCCTACGGCACCCCAGCACCACGGCCTGTGGTTTCCCAGCCCTGGGGAACTCACAGGCACACATAAACAGGGCAGCTTTCTGCGGAGGTCATGGAATTAGCAGGAAAAAGCTGGCTAAGCAGAACGCTGTCCTTCCCAAAGGGTGTAATTTACTCGAGGCTGATTCAGCAGAGCACAGACATGGCGAGCCCTGAGTGCAGCCTGGCAGTGTGGGGCTCCCCGAGCCTGGCAGGACTGGAGGGCTCCAAGGAGGGTCCTCATCTTCCCCCAGAACATCCTGCATCAGTGGCAGCTCCTGCCTCAGTTTGCCTTGTGAATCAGCACATCAGGAGCCAATTTCCAAAGACATTGGGAAAGGATGGAGCATGGAGGACTTGAGCTGGAACTAAACAGAATGATCGAGTTCAGCCTATTTAACTCACGAGAGACAGAAAAGTGGCCTCAGTAACTGGTACAAGTGGCTTTAAACATGAAAATGCCCAGTATCAAAGCAGCCCTTCCTAAGAGAGAAATGCAGAAAACACCCCGGATGCTGGAGATGCCAGCTGGGAAAGTCACAGCAGTTACTGACATCAAGATAGACTATGATGGAGTAAACCCCTGAGGCAGAGGCCCAGGTCTGTATCTCCAACAGGCTTTAGCCAGATACCTTATTTTTTAAGGCAAAAATCCTGAGATGGGCTATTTACACCAAGTGACCCAATGGTCCGTGCTGGCCTCACACCCAGCCAACAGCCAGGCCCTGGGTGATCCAGAGCCAGCAGTGGGGCAGCCCCTGCCTGGCAGAGCAGATGTAGAGGGCACAGACATCCAGGCTGCTCCCAGCCACCACAGACATTCTGCAGGGCTTCTCTCATCCCAAGCCTCTGCCAGAGCAGCAACAGCTGGAAATTGTAGAGGAGAGCTTTCCCAAACTAACTCTGCTTCTTAAACTGCAGAGAGGAACCCACATGGGTTTAGAGGCAGGTGGGAGAGGTGAGGAAGGACAATGAAGGGAAAAAACATGTGCTCCAGGTAGAGCTGACTACAGAGAGATTCCTGGAGAGATTCCTGCTCCCTGGACACTGAGTCCTCACCATGGCTCAAACCCTCTCCAAGCTTTCTCAGAGAGCTGAGCTTTAGGTGGGCTGCAAGGCATGTGCACAACCACAAACGTCAGAAGAAAATTCCCATCATCTGCCAAAAGCTCTGTTGAGGGAATCTCACCTACTTCTTACCTCCCTCTACCTCTCCCTCCTGCCAGAGGTTTTCTGTGTAACCATCTCTTGAGTCCCACACCATTATCTTCTTTTGCTATTCCATCCTGCTGGTGCTGTCTCTCCCACCTGTCTATGGATCCATGCTGGCTGCTGTGTCCCCATGCTGCTCACAGCCTGTCCTGGATGCCCCTCAGGTAACCCTTTGCACCAGAAACGTCACTTGTCCTCCTCAAACCCACATTCTGATCACAGCTCAGAGTTCATTTCTAGGAAAGAAATTAAGCACTGTGCAATTACTGCTCTAATTACAAACTCTATTAATACAGTTCTGTCTGTAGCTTGTCCCAGAGTCACGACGTTGGAGGCCACATTTACTGTGAGCAGGGCTGCACCAGCCCCAGGTTGGTATCGTTTTGCTTTATGTAGATATGAAATCTTTTATAGAACTCAGCAGCTTGCAGCAGTCTCCACAATTTGGCACGGAAAGCAGCCTGGGATGAGAGAATCGCTTTTTGCAAGCCCCCTGAAAATCTGTCCAAATTTGGTGGTTAGAAACTACCAAAAAACTCCAGGTCCTGCCTGTGATGCAGCTGATGCTGGCAACCAGCCCAACCTGCCATCTCCCCCAGCCCCAGCACCCCTCTGCCCCCATCGCCTCCCAATAAAGCTCCAGCTCAAGGAGGAGACCAAAACAGAGCAGGTTTCCCTTTCTTCCCACAGTGGCACTACTGGTGCTGACCCATGAGAGGCTCTCACCCCATGGTGGGCTCCAAACCTCCCAGGAAAGGCTCGTTCCCCAAGCTTGGGGGCTGGCAGGGCTCTGGCTGCTGCAGCCCCCAACACCCACCCCAGTCCCTGGTTCTGTACAGCTCTGCCAACACCTCTGACTCCACTGCTGGCTGCACCAGTGACATCCTTGCAGTAACACTCCTGCAGGGTCACTGGCAGCCCTGGCCCCCACAGAGGGTGGGCAGCTTGGACCCCCTGCCTCCAGTGCAGCACAGTACTGACTTTGACTTTTCCCCTTCAAAAATGAAGGAATTGCCTGCAGGAAAGGAATCTGGCAGGAGGACGTGAGCAAGTCTTGCAAGACCCAGTGCTCAAGTTTTAGGAAATTGACTTCGGGGTTTTCATTGGCAATTTCTGTCATGGATTTTCAGGCCATGAACCATCGTTCCAGTCACCAACTCTGGTTTTCAGATCAAGAACATCAACAAACAAAACCCTCTTCCACACATTTCTGTATCAAGCCCCAAACCTGCAGTTTAGAAGGAAATTCCCTTTCAGACCAAGGCACTCCACAGAACGATAACATCTCCAGCAAGGCTCTTCCAGCCGTTAATTAGCCCCTGTTAATTCACTCATACACACCTAGTAACGGGTCACAGGCAACATTTCACATCACAGTGCACATTTCACCAGATCAGAATTCATCCCAGTGCCTGGCAGGTATTAAGGGAATGCAGCCCAGACAAGGAAATCTGTGGGATCCTGCTACAAACCCACAGGGAAGGCTCAGAGGAGAGGATGGGGCTGTGCTTGAGCAGGGAAAGCCCCGAGGACATGCAGGCTCTGGCAGCACCCCACAGCCCTGTGTTCACCAGGTGTGTCACATGTCATGGCCAGCCACGTGCAGGGCACCCCAGCCCTCATTCTGGGTGACACGGGGAGCCCTGAGCACCCCAGCAGCACACAGGAGGCCGGTGTGTGTGTTCACACCTTCCCGAGCAACAGGAGGAACCACGCACCAGAGGAGTTGCTAAGAGACGCGCGCCTCCCACCACCGTGCCCAGCACCCACTGCCGTGGCTGGGGCGCAGGATGGGACCAGCCCAGCGCCCCGGGTGCTCAGCACCCCTGCACAGGGACAAGGGACAGGGACACAGGGCCCAGGACAGCTCTGCCCACAGAGGTGACCCTGGGAGCACCTCAGGCACAGCCCCGCCGTGCCTCAGCTGCCAGCTCCTCTGTCCCATGGTGCAGGAACCACACATCAGATCAGATCGTGTCACCGGTGACCTCGGGGCTCCCACCACAGCTGTCACCACAGGCACAAACAAGGAGAGCTGCAGGAGCCCCTGGGAATGGGCACAGCACTGTCCTCCCCCCCCAGCTCACTGTGACTCCCCCAGTGGGGCTGCAACACATCGAACTGAGCCACGGCCATGGCCTGTGCCAGCCTTGCACTCCCACCCATCTCCACCCAGCCTGAGTCCCTTTCCTCTTCTCCTTGAATTGCATCAACCCAACAGCTTTCCGTGGCTGAACACCTCCACAGAGATGGAAAAACCCGTCCAGCATCAGCCCATGGTTTTACATTCTCCTTGTCTTAACCCCACTGTCCTTTGTCCTTGCACCATAAGGTAAATAAAACAAATTCTGGGATTTACATTCCCTCAACCCATGCAACCTTTCAGATCTTCTTCTAGCCTTTTCCTTTCCTCCTTCCCACAGAAACCCAAAAGGAGCAAGGTGGGATGCAGGCCTCTGGAGAAGCACCCAGGCTGCTGCTCCCCTGCAGCATCACCATGGTGACCAGTACCCCTATAGCAGGGCCATCATCCCCAAAAACACCTCCTGTGCCCCTGCACTGACATTCCCAGCATGAGGCAGCACGAACGGAACTGAGCACATTGCCACCGAGCAGGGACAACAAAACCCGGGGCAGGGAAAGGGCAGTGCTTGGCAGGCACCGAGCTGGACTCGGTCTCCTCACACAGACCAAAGGCACTCGCGGCCCTGCCGCCTTCCCTGCTGTGGGCCAGCTGCAGAAGCCCGGAGGTTTGGGTTCACCAAGGGCGGAGGGACCCTGAGGCTGGGGGGCTGCACAGCCCGTCGGCCCGCAGGGGCCTCGGCACCGCACGATCCCACTCCCCTCCCCTGGCGGCACCGCAGCCCGCCGGTTCCACCGCAGCCCGCCGGTTCCACCGCAGCCCGCCG
>VXBR01004486.1:1292-15001 GCA_013400215.1 Cisticola juncidis
TGTCCCCAGCCTCGGGGTGTCCCCAGCCTCGGGGTGTCCCCAGCCTCGGGGTGTCCCCAGATGCCCACCCAGCATGGAGTTTGCCAGGGGCTGGCCCAGGCCGGGTTGATCACCCCAAAATCCCCCAAATGCAGGACCCCCACCCCAGCCCTGACCCAGCTCATCCCCAGGGATGGGGAGATCCTGGGCATGGGGACTCAGCCGGGTGTCCCCTACTCACGATGTCCCTGCCAGGGGTGACTCGAGGAGCAGGTCACGGCCACCAAGGTGGCCACAGAGCTCATCCAGGTGTCAGGAGGGGACCCCTGTGACCCCCCCACTTCTGCCAAGCCACCACACCTCAACCGGGACCAAACTGACCTCTTTTTGGCAAAAATCCCCTTCCCTCCCCAGGAAACACCCAGGGAGGCACCAGGATGGGCTCAGGTAGGGACACTCCCTTGGCCAACCTCCCCTGGGGAGCTTTTGGGGACCAGAAAAGCTTTTGGGGACCAGGAAAGCTTTTGGGGGATGGGTGGGCCCTGCACCCAAAGGCACCCCCACCCCAATGTCACCGAGCTGAAGGACCAGCAATGGGGACAGGTGACCTCCCAAAACCACAGGAGAAAGGGAGGAGCAGGTCAGGGGTTCCCCCAAGGTCCCTCTCATGCTCTCCCTGGCAGCTGCACATCCCCAAGGATGGATTTGGGCAGGAGGGGTTGGACCCTGGGCAGGGAATGGTGGATGCCCCTCACAAGGCACAAGGCACAGTTCAGCAGTGACAGTTCAGGGTGACTCTGGAGAATCCGTGACCCCTGGATGTGCTGGAGGAGCTGGTTCCAGCTGGAGAGCAGCGTGTGGCCACCACAGCCCCTTGTGCAGCCCCCAGCAGCTCCAGGGGACAATTCTGTGCCACTGAGGAAGGAAACAAGTGGAGGCATCCCCAGGGAGACCCTCAGGAATTGCTGACCCTACACAGCTTATCCCAGGGGGAACAGCCTAGGGCTGATCCCACCAGAGCCATCCATGCTCCAAGGTAAGAAAGAAATGGCCAAAAAATCCTGGGACAACAGCGACAAGAGCAGGGAGCACAGCCTGCCCCAGGGAACTCATCCCGGGCCCCTCTGAGGGGAAGGAGCTGGGCCAAGGGGGATTTGTTCAGGATCTCAGTGACACAGGGAATCGGGTTTCTCCTCATTCCAAGGTCAAGTGATGGAGGAAAAGACTAGATCACGGCTGCCTCATCCAGGTTTGGGATGATGTTTGTGTGAGAAACATCTGGAGCCGGATCAATTTCCTTTTTTTTTTTTTTTTTATGAAGGCAGGAGCTTCAGAGCTGTCAGAGAAAGTGGGAAGAGTTTTCCAGAAGGTGGGATGAGGATGCTGAGCCTGATCTCCCAAACCTCTCTGCTTGGGATGGAAGGAGCCAGAGCAGCCACCCAAATCCCTCCCAAGGAGGCCTGGGACCTGCTCTGGGAAGGGACAAAGGACTCAGCTCGGTGCCACCAGGCAGGGCGGGTGCTGTGACACAGCCACCCCTGTTTGTCACCAGCTGTCACTCAGTGAGCACAGGGCCACCTTGGCCACAGCAAAAGCACCAGACTGAGTCCCAAAGAGCCCCAAATCCACACACTTCAGGAACAGGGGGTTGAAATGGGAGAACCACAGCACTTTACCCGAGGAGGCTCCAGCCCAGCCAGGCCTGCCCTGTCAGCCCAGGGGGCTCCTGCCAGCTCCAGCCCCTTGTCCCTCACAGCCCTGGGTCACCTGTCCCCCACATTCCCCCTTTGACATCATCCCACCTCCACGTGCTGTAGTTTGATCCCTAAGGAAACCCATGGCAGCTCCTGTCACCATGGCAATGAGGCAGCATTCCCAATCCCTGCTTCCCACAGCTTCCCCAGAGCAGCTCCCGCAGGTGCCCAAATCTCCTGGAACTGTGGCCTCTCCTGCTCTCCTGAAGCCCTTCCCAGCAGGATGGGAGGCTGTTCCAGAGGCTCCAATGGCAGGATCATCCCCAGCTCCGAGGGTAGGAGTGTGGGAAGCTGTGACATTCCCAGCAGGGTGTGACCCCAGCCCGATCCCAGCCATGGCAGCTCCATGGGGGAGCTGCGGTTGTGCCAGGCTCATCCCCGATTCCCACTCCGGGCATTCCCACAAACGCCCCCTCTGCCGTGTGCCCAGGCAGCCACGGCTCTCCAGGGGCTCCCGGGGAAACAGCTCCTCTCCCAGGGGGACAATTCCCACTGGAATCCCGCAGCAGCTGCCGGGTGGGCAGTGCCAGACTCGGACTGGAATTCCAGGAGGGTGGAGCAGGGCTGGGAGCTTCTCCGGAGCCCCCAGGGTCTCCAGCCCTTTTAGCTCCTCCTTCCCACTCCTCACCCCGCTGGATTTCTCCCCTCCCAGCGGGGGTGTGGGCAGGGATACGGGGAAGAGCCAGGCACGGAGGCACCACACCCTTTTTTACACAGTAATTTGATGCAGCAAGAGAGAAGAAAGGGAGGGAGATGCTGCCAAGCGATTCCCAGTGAAACTCTGGAATGGCTTTCAGCCAAATCCCCCCAAACCACCAACGGAGAGAGAGCTCCTCCAGCTCTGCCTCCTAAAGCTGCCCTGGGATCTGGGACAAAGCAAACCGACTTTGCAAAGCTCTCGGATCTGAAATCCCTGGTAGCAAAAGTTTATTTCCATGACCAAAGATGAGGATAATTTTATAAACTTATTCTAGCAACCATCCAAGGAAACAGTAAACATCCCATCACCCGGCAGGCTGGCATCCACGAGGGCTCTGCCACACCCCTGTGGCCACATCACCTGTCCTGCCCCTCCTGTGCCAGGGAATCCCAGGAAGGTCTGCACGCATCCACCTCCAGCTCTAGTGTCCAATGTGATCAGGAGAACAAACAAGCAGCACACTCATTTCAAAGCCCAACACACACATGGACAGTGTTAGATTCTCCTAAAAGAAGCAGTCCCGATGTGCTCTCTCCCCCCAGAGCCCCATGCCTGGGTCAGCGCATGAGCAGGCTGTGCTTGGGTCCATCCACCCTCTCCAGCTTCTCAAAGTGTTTCCTGGCATTCCGGATGTTGATCAGCGTGGCTGCGGAAGCTGCCACGGAAAAGGGACAGGGGAGATAAAAAGAAGAAAAAGAAGTTAAAGAGGGTGAGAGTCACTGTGTCCTCAGTACTGCCTCAACAGCTCTGCCTGCAGGGTCTGGGTGCATCCTGCTGCTCCCAAGCCAGGCAAAATCTACACTGGGATGGGCAAAATTTAACGTGAGAGGGTCTGGGCAAGGTTTAAGATGGGTTAGTTTGGGTAGAATTCAGTAGGGGAAGATCTGGGCAAAATCTGGGATGGCCCAGGCAAAATTTAATGTGACATGGGTAAAAATAAAGCATGGGAAGGTCTGGGCAAAATTTAGCATGAAATGGTCTGAGCAAAATTTAATGTGAGATGGTCTGGGCAAGGTTTAAGATGGGTTAGTTTGGGTAGAATTCAGTAGGGGAAGATCTGAGCAAAACTTCACAGGGATGGCCCAGGCAAAATTCAATGTGAGATGGGTAAAAATTAAGCACAGAAAGGTCTGGGCAAAATTCAGCATGGAATGGTCTAAACAAAATTCAATGTGGGAAGGATCCAGTTCCAATTAACCCAGCCCTGTCCAGCCTGGTCTTGGGCACTGCCCGTTTGGGTAGAATTCAATAAGGGAAGATCTGGGCAAAATTTGTTCTGGGATGGCCCAGGCAAAATTCAATGTGAGATGGGTAAAAATTAAGCACAGAAAGGTCTGGGCAAAATTCAGCATGGAATGGTCTAAACAAAATTCAATGTGGGAAGGTCTGGGCAAAGTTTAATGTGAGATGGTCTGGGCAAATTTAATGTGGGAAGGTCAGGGCTGTTGGCTGATCCCAGAAATGAGGAAAAGCCTCTCCCAGGGAGAGCTGCTCATCCCAGAGCTGCTCCCAGCCCAGCAGTGCCCAGTGGTGCCTCCCTCCAGGGATCCCACACTGTCCCTGCCTCCCCACGTGAGGAGGGCAGGGAAACCACAGCAGCAGCCCCAGGAGCTCTGGGCAGTGTCCCTGGAGCCCCTGAGGTCCCAGCAGGAATTCCAAGAGCTGTGTAAACAGGGATCTGCTCCCAGGGCTGCAGGCTGGCACTGCTGGGATAAATAGAGGATGCTAAAATTAGCCTGTCCACCCGAGACAGCCCAGGCAGCCAGAGCAACACCCAGACATGAGCCAGCTCTGCTTCCTCCCCAAAAATCACCGGGGCTGCCAGCTCCCAGCTGCCCAAAATAGGATTTAGGCACAACCTGCTTGGCCAGGTCTGGTTTCGTGGCTCCCTGTGACAGCAGCAGCAGCAGCTCAGCTGTGCCACCACCTCTGCAGGGTCCTGCTCACCCTCACTCCCTCTCTCTTCATTACAATTAGTTCTGTAATTAAAAACTCATTTCCCCAAAGAAACACAGTTTAAACTGGACTGATTTCACTTTTTCTGAGGTTTTTCTGTGTTTTTTTTGTCCCAGTCTGGTTTCTCCTGGCTCTGACTTACGTATGGAGGGGTCTGACATGACCACCATCACGTAGGTGTTGGATGTGAAAATGTCAATGAAAGCAGCAAAGTTGGAGTTCCTGACCTCCATGCTCTGGAAGGAGGCTGCCAGTTTACTGAAAAACAAGGAAATAAAAGGAGTGAATGTAAAACCTTTGTGCCCCCATGGCCAAAACCCCTGATCTGAGCTGCTAGGAACAAGGAGGAGCTGGAATTCCCACTTGGCAAGGTGTGGTTACAGCAGGCTTTGGCTGGGCTTGGCTTGAAAGGCAAAATTCCTCAGTTTTGGGCCAAAACAGAACAATATCAGCTGCTTGTGCATTGAATGAAGGAAATCCCAGACACAACCCCCCTGACCAGGCTTGGTCCCCGTGGATGCCAGGGCTCAGCCATTCCCAGCTGGACACTCTGGATGAGCAGCACAAACAAGGATAAAATGGGAATACCTGGAGACATCAAACATCTGTAACTCCCCAGAAACTTCTCCATCCTACCCAGCTCCACACACCCTCAGGATTAACCTGACTGTGGAGCCTGGGGGCTGTGCAGAGTCAGCCTTCCCACTTTCTCACTGAAAATAGGGAAAAACAGCATCTCCAAGCCATGTCCCTCCCAGCCAGCCCTGAGGGGCTGGAGCAGAGCTCTCCAGCTGCCATTCCCAGCTCCCAAGAGAAACATTTCTGACCAGTTCAGCCCTGGAATTCCTCTGCCTTGATCCAGAAGGAGCCCTGGAATAAAACAGCCCCAAACCTCTCCCACCACGAGCAAAGGAGGAGTTAAATTCACATTTAATGATCTGGGTTCCAGCAATATTCCACCCTGGCATTCCAGCTGGGGGGAATCAGGCTGGGATTCTCTGGAAAAAGCTGGAACAGCCCTGATCTCCCCTGTGCTGAGGAGCAGCTCACCTGCAGCTCAGCTTGAATTGTTTGATGATGTTGCTGATCTTCTCAAACCTGTGCACGTCCCGCTGCTCCTTGCACTGGTAGTGGGAAATCACCTGGAGAAGGGCACAGAGTCAGGGACTGCAGCACTGCTCTCCCTGGAATGTTCTGGAATGGCTGGGGAGCAGGGAGGGGTTCCCTCTGCCTGACTGGATCCTGGGAAGTGCTCACAGCAACTCCTGTGGGGCTTTCCTGGGGAAACTCAGGGACAGGATCAGCACACAAGGGATGGAACAGATCTGCCAGGTGACACCCTGAGGGCTGAAGGCTTCACCTCAGCAGAAATTTAAATCTTGATCCAAAACCAGGTGGAAACAGAGGGGAAAAAAAGTGTCCATCACCTCAGGAACGAGCTGAGTGCTGTGACAGATTCTCCCTCCTAAGGTGCTGCTGGGATATTCCCATCCTGACCCCAGAGCCAAACCAAGCTGCTCCTCCCCAAGGCAGCAGATTCCTGGGGGATTCCTTCTCCATGACTCCAGCTGGAGCAGGGGCAGCTCAGAGCAGCTCCCTCCTCTTCCTCCCCACAGATCCAGCAGCCAGGAGCAGCCAGGAGTGCCTGGATGCCAACCTGAGGATCTGCAGGGCTTTAGGAATCCCTGGAAACACCTCCATGAAGATCCCACCCAGCTTTAGGAATCCTTGGAAACCCCTCCATGAGGATTCCCACCCAGCTGGTGGCCCCAGCCCTTCATTCCTCAGCCACAGGGAGTGAGAGCTGCATTTCTGCCCAAACAGCAAACCTGACAGGAACCTCCTCAAAACCTCAGGCAGCTGCTTTGAACTCTTCACAATTCCAAAATCCCTCTCACTGGGTGTGTCAGGAGCCCTTGCACAGGGATGTGAAACTGCTCTATTCATTTAACACATTTTTCAGGGTTTTTTTTCCCTTAATTCCCTTAAACCCATCACTTTTTAAACTTGCCCAATTATTCCCACAAGCACAGCTTTAGCCACATTCCAGACTTGCAATTCCCAGTGTTCCATTTCCCTCCTAAAGTTCCCAGATGAGGTTTTTCACTACAATTTCAACAAAATTTCAGAATAAAATTTCAGAGTAAGATTTCCCAAGGAGATTTTCACAGGAAGATTTACCCTCAAGAGAAGAGAGTCCTGGGAATGTTTAAATATATGAAAAAAAGGAGGAGTTGTTTTAAGAAGCCACCATTGCACTTAAATTAAGCACAGAATTTTGTAGCAAAGATAATTGCTTTCAGTTAAAAATGTCCTTGTAACAATCACACTGTCACACGCCCCAAGGTGGAACTGTTTATTATCTCCAAAAGGTCAAAAAGCAGAACTTGCCAGGCATGGCAAGTGTTTGTTTCTGATAGTTTAAGGAGGAAGAAAAGTCATGGCTCCTTTCCCAAATTCCCTCCACCATTTCCAAATCACCAGCGAGGAAAACACTCCAAAAATTCATGTATTTCCTTCAGCTGAGCAGGAGTTTGGTGCAAAGTGTGGAGAGCCCAGCCCAGCAATGAGGGATGTGCACAAGCACCAGGGGTGGGTTTATCCTGCACTTCTGCAGAGGGATTGGAGCACAAGGACCTGGAAAAGCATCACAATCCCAGGGCTGAGCCTCCATCCACGCTCTGCATTTGCAGAACATCCAAAATCAAAAGAAGTCAAGGGCAGCTCCAAGGCCCCAGCAGGAGGAAGTGAAAGGTTTGGGTTTGAAGCTACAGAAGGTTCCTGCCCTGAGCAGAGAGGGATTCTTGGAGCAGCCCCACCACAATGGGGACATGAAACACTCAGAGCCTGCAAGAGGAAACCCCAGCCAAGCTCAGCTCAGCTGCTGCAGGGGCAGATCTGGGATGGTCCTGAGGGCCACAAGGCCCCAGTGGCAGCTTTAGGAATCCCAGCCTGGATCAGGGCACTCTGCCCTGGGGCTGGCACCTCCCAGCTCCCATGGAATCCCACAGGGGTTGGAAGGACCTCAAAGCTCATCCAGTTCCAAACTGTCACCTCCCACTATCCCAGGCTGTCCCAGCCCTGTCCAGCCTGGTCTTGGGCACTGCCAGGGATCCAGGGGCAGCCACAGCTGCTCTGGGCACCTGTGCCAGGGCCTGCCCACCCTGCCAGGGAACAATTCCTGATTCCCAAGAGCCCATCCAGCCCTGCTCTCTGGCAGTGGGAGCCATTCCCTGTGTCCTGTCCCTCTGTCCCTTGTCCCCAGTCCCTCTCCAGCTCTCCTGGAGCCCCTTCAGGCCCTGCAGGGGCTCTGAGCTCTCCCTGGAGCCTTCTCCTCTCCAGGTGAGCACCCCCAGCTCTCCCAGCCTGGCTCCAGAGCAGAGAGGAGGGAGAGGGAGGCTCCATTCAGGGCCTCCATCCCAGGAACTCACCAGGAATGTGGCTCTCTCAAACAGCAGCACCTCATCTGCCTCGATGATCTGAGCAAAGTTCCTCAGGTTCATCTCCAGCTGCTGCACGTTGGGGATCAGCTGATAGACAATGCTGGACCAGGCCTGGGCATGGAGACACAGAAAGGTCCTGTCAGCTCCTCTCCTCCTCAGCCTCCCCTAGAAATGTGCTCCCAGAGGGATTCCTGGCACTTCTGGGTGCTGACAGCCTGGGCAAGGCTCACAAGTTTCTCCCTGCTTTGTGCCCAGGTCCCAGAGGGAGCCCAGACCTGAGGAGAGCCTTCCCTGGCTCCAGTTCTTCTCCAGCAGGCAGAGAAACTCCAGTGCTGCTGAACAGACTGAAATCACCCCTGGTTTCAGTTGGGAATGCTTCTGTCTCCTTCTCCCACTCGAGTTTCCAGAGATTTTTAATCCTGAGCAAAGTCAGCATGCAGATGGACACTTGGAGGCTCCTCATCCCTGATCCAAACCAAGTTCCCCCTTATCCCACCAGGCCAGGAACGAGCCCAGGAGGGCCTGGGGGTGCTGGGATCAATTTCTGTGCTCAGCCACACCTGGACTTCCCAAGCTCAGCCTCCCCTCCCTGCCCAGCTGCTGACCCAGGCGTGGGGCAGTGCCCAACCTCACCCTCCCCACAGCCAGGGGATATTTGGGATGCCTGCCAAGTTCCTGATATTTACCACACCCTCCTGACTTTTAAAAATCAATTAATTAAACCCAGGATTAATTTGGGTTGAACTGACACCCTGCAGAAGCAGCTGCTGCAGAGTTGGACACAGCAGCAGCTACAGGGACCCTCCTGTGGATGTGGAGAGGAGGCTGCACCAACCTTGTAGAGGGTCTCATCCCAGATGGAAGTTCTGAAACAAACACACTCCAAGGGCCGGGACAGGCGCTTCAGGTCCTCCTCACGCTCCTTAAAAATCTGGGGAACAAAGAGAGTTTAGGGATTGGTGTCATGTCCCTGCCTGTGCTCTATGGATTTCTGGGATGAGTTTCTGGATCTCTGGGATACAGCAGGGGACTGGCCAGGAACCCTCCCAGGCAGCAGCAGCCCAGGGATGCCCCAAATTGTTTGGGCTGGAAGCAGCCAGGGTGTGCTGGGAGCTCTGGAATCAGGCAGGAAAGGCTTTTCTTGTCCCTAAAAACCACCACTGCTGCTCTCCACTGGATTCTAGGGTGACACACTTTGAAAAAAGGCAGGGAAAGCTCAGAGAACACCTGAGAAAGCCCTCGAGGAACAGCCCCGAGGGGTGACCCACACAGCACCAGGGATGCATCCCCATGGGCACTGCCAGCTCCTCACCAGGTCCCGCTGGTCCTCCTGCACCAGGTCCATCTTGTGCACCAGGCAGAAGATCTTGGCATCAGGGGAGTTCTGCAGGATGGCCTCCAGGCAGGACTGGTAGTAGTGCATGTCCTTCTCCAGCTCCCTGCTCTCCACGTCGAACACGTAGATCAGAACCTCCACGTTGCGGAAGATGTTGTCCCTCTGGCTGGTGAAGTAATTCTCCATGAAGGTGTCCTGGCTGAGGGCAGAGCATGGGATTCCCTTTATTTACTGGGTTTGTGGGAAATGCCCCTGCCAGGGATTTGGAGCTGCAGCTCCCACACAGGAGGCCAGGCTGGAGCTGCCCTGAGCATTCCCAAGGAAAGCTGGATGCCCTGGAGAGCCCCCCAGCCCTCAGGAAGCTGAAATTTCCCTCCTGTCCTGCTGCTCCTGGCCCCAGGCTGGGTTTAGGGAGCTGTGTGTGAAACCCCACAGCAGCAGGAACAGGTGAAACGTGACCCAAAGGATCAGTTCAGCCTTAAATCCCAGGATTTGAATCTCCTTTAACTCTGGTTGAACATGGCTGGGATGATCCAGAGGCCATGGAGCTCAGGAGGGAACAGCATTCCTGGGAAAAAGCTGCTTCCAGGAGCCACAGGATCAACCTCCAGCATGGCCTCTCTGCACAAATCCCACCTGGACTGAGCTGGAGATGAGCAATTCCAGCACTCAGGACAGCAGGAGAAGGGGCATTCCCTCAGCACCCCCTCATCCCAGGGGAGCAGAGTCCATTCTGCTCCAGCCCTGATTCCCCAGCCTCCCCCAGAGGCTGGGAAAGGCCAGGAATCATCAGTACCTACCCTCCACAGTCCCACAGGTTCAGCACCAGGTTTCCCAGGAATCTCACGTGGGAATGCTCCACATCAACTGCAAAGAGACAGCAGGAGCTCACTGACTGCACCACACACCCAGGGCAGCCCAAAATCAGGGAATCAGCATAAAATCATGGGATGGGTTGGGTTGGGTTGGAAGGGATTAAAGCCCTCATTCCAGCCCCTGCCACCCTCCACTACCCCAGGCTGCTCCAAGCCCCATCCTGGCCCTGGACACTCCAGGGATGGGCATTCCCCACAGAGCAGCCCAGCTTGTAAATTCCCACCAAAACTCCATTTCCCAGAGGAATTCAGGCCTCCCTGCCCATTGCTCTCCTGGGAAGTGCAGCAAGTGCTCCCCTCCCATCACACCTTCCCTGCCCCCTGGGATAGTGTGGGAATGACTCCAAGCCATCCTTAACAAAATAAACCAGGAGCACAGGGAATGTAAACTTCAGGAAGAGGCCAAATTTATGGCAAAGAGGAAATTTACACCAATCCCTGACCCTAAATCCTCACAGGCCTTTCCCAGTGAGCAGCACCAATCCCAACAACTCATCCCCCCCTTCCACAGGGATCACCTCTTGCTCTTTCCCAGCAAAGGCTTTGGAAAGGGAAAAAGGAAATGCATTCACTACATCCAGTGCATCATCCTGCCAAAACCACGGGGGCACTGCAGGATCCCTGTGCAGGAGATCCCTGGATACTGCAGGAATGCTCCACCAACACAGAGGAGGCTCTGGCAGGTGTAACTGCACCAAAGGCTGATCCTGATCCCCCCCAAAATGAGTTAAGGACAAAAGTGGAATAATAAAGCACCAAAGGGTGCTTCCTGGTCCCCAAAAAGGGAGTTAAGGATAAGAACTGCATAATAAAGCAGCAAAGGCTGCTTCCTGATCCCCCCAAAATGAGTTAAGGATAGAAGTTGAATAACAAAGCAGCAAAGGTTGCTTCCTGATCCCAAAAAAGGGAGTTAAGGGTAAGAATTGAGTAATAAAGCAGCATAGGCTGCTTCCTGATCCCAAAAAAGGGAGTTAAGGACAAAAGTTGAATAATAAAGCAGCACAGGCTGCTTCCTGATCCCAAAAAAGGGAGTTAAGGACAAGAGCTGAACAATAAAGCAGCAGCAGTGCTGCCTGTCCCAGGGCTGCCTCTCCCTTCCCTCCCCTTCCTGCCTGTCCCCGGCTGATCCCGGGGCTCCCAGCAGGGAGTGGCAGCCGGGAGGACCGGCAGGGACACACCCGGCCCCGGGAGGACCGGCAGGGACACACCCGGCCCCGGGAGGGCTGCGGGAACGGCCCCGCCCTCCACCGAGGGGGTTGGAGCCTGGGATGTGGGATGGGGCGGGAATTGGGAATTCCGTACTGGTGGCTCCCAGGCGCCGCGTGTCCCGGGCGATGTAGTTGGCAAAGATGATGGATCTCATGCTGGTCTTCCCAGACCCACTTTTACCCATCAGCAGCACCTGCAGAGAGGGGAAAAGGGAAAATGAGCTCCCACAGATCCCAGAGTCCTTCCCAGCGCCCTGGAGGTGACAAAGCCACTGCACACAGCACTGGCACATTCCAGCTGGGAATGCACCAAGAGAGGCAGAGAGGAGCACGTGGGAAGCAGGACAGACATCCCATCCCCCTGTCCTGTGTCCCTGGGCCATGGTCACTCTTCTCAAAAAACATGGACAGCACTTGGAGCAGGAGCTGCCTCCCCACTCCCAGCCTGTCCCACCTGATGGCTTTGGTGGCACCAAAGGACTTTACAGACGAGGAGCAGCTTTGTCTCAACCCCTCCAGACCAGCAATAACCCCTCACCTCCTGGTTTTCCACCCCAAACATTCTGTCCTAACAGACAGGGTTGGGAGGGACCTTAAAGATCTAGAGCAGAACACTGCTCTTCCCACAACAAGGCTGGTTTTCTTTTCCCCAAATACCAGGGACATTCCCAGTTTCAGGTGCCAGAAGACCAAAAAAAAAGGGGAGAGCAGATGAGACAGCTCAGGTCAGGGTCCCCAGAGCAGGGGAGAATCTTTATGGCTCCAGTGCTGCCTGTCCAGAGGAGACTCATCCATGATGTCCCATCCCTGCAGACCTCAGAGGAAAGAAGAGGCAGCCAAAAAGTAGGGAATGCTGGGGGTGGGGGTGAGGGGAGACAGTCACACCAGAGACTGTCACACCAGGCAAGGCTTTACATTGTGATCTAAAAATAAAAATTAAACAAAACAAACCCATCAGTGGCAGCCAACACAGCCCTGCTCACAAACCCCAGCTGTTACACAAGTTCCAGTTACAAAGCCAAATCCAGCTTTTGGCAGAGCCCTGCAGGTCTCCCATCCAGGAGGGATTTCAGGAGAAATCAGCGCAGTGAGTGCCTGCCCAGCCTCCCACCTCAGCCTGCCACAGCCTCGGGACACAAGCAGGGCAGAATTCCCATTCCTGCCTGCTCAGGTCATTCCTGCAGCAGCTCCCCTCTGGGAGCACCCTGGCCAGAGGGAGCTGCCCACAGGCTCCAGGATTTGGCAGCAAGGGGTGTCCCTGGCTGTTCCTCATCCAGGAAGGCTGCAAAGGCCAGCCCAGGATGCTGCCCTGTCCTCTGCTGTCCCCTGGGCTGATCCCAGAGACAGCCAAGCTCTTATTTCACAGCACCAGCACAAAACCCCAGGCAGAAACCTAATCCCACTCAGGCACGGCCCAAACCAGCCCCAATTCCCAAAGTTTGGGCTGCAGAGGCCTTGCAAAGGGGTCAGACAGCAGCACAGAGAGCCAGGCAGGGAACCCAATCCCACCTCACCATGGAAAAGCAGCCAGATATTCCTTTAAGAGCTCTGGATGTGCTCCTGCTGGAACACACCCACCCCTGAGACTTCCAGAGCTGCTGCTCCTTCCCCACGTGTTAAATTTCATCCTCCTGGGAGCCCTGAGTCAATTCAGGACTCCTGGGACACCTTTGGGGACAGGGAAGGGCTCGGAGCAGGGCAGGGGCTGTGCACAGCCCTTGGCAGAGGAGTTTGCAACAGCCCCAGCAGGGCCTGGGGAACAGCAACTGCTGGGGAAGGCTCTGCAGGAACTCAGCCCAGGCCAGGCCTGGGTTAAAGCCGGTTTTAATGCCTGGCACCTCCAGCAGAGGATGCAGCGCTGACTCTGAGAGGCTTCCCAGGCACTGAGAGATGGAGACAACAAACAGAGATCGTGGATGGGGATGGGGAAGGAAAGCACAAGTTCCCCCTCCCCGTCCTTACCTTTTTCTTCATGGCTGTGCTTGGCATCACACACCTGCCAAGAGAAGCCCACCTTGGATCGCTGCTTTCCACAAGCACAGGCTCTGCTCGCCAATCCCAGTCCCAATCCCAGTCCCAATCCCAGTCCCAGTACCACTATCAGTCCCAATCCCAATCCCAGTCCCAGTCCCAGTCCCAGTTCCGATCCCAGTATCAATCCCAATCCAAATCTCTGTATCAGTCTCAATCCCAATCCCAATCCCAATCCCAGTCCCAATCCCAATCCCAGTCCCAGTCCCAGTCCCAGTCCCAGTCCCAGTCCCAGTCCCACCCCCGGCACTGGGGAAGCNCAGTCCCAGTCTGACCCCCGGCACGGGGGAAGCGCTGACACAGCCTCAGCTCCCTTCCCCCTGTTCCGGGCCATGGGGAACTCCCGCTGCCACCCCCGGCGTTCCCGAAATCACCCGGCCCGGGTGGCATCGCTGCGGCCGGCCCGGGACACCCTCCGCAGCCCCTT
>VXBR01004486.1:16311-28838 GCA_013400215.1 Cisticola juncidis
CCCAGAGCCACCAATCTCCTCTTGTGTCCCCTTAGAGCCATCCCCTTGTATGTCCCCTGAGGCCCTTGTGTGTCCCCTCGGAGCCTTATCCCTCCCAGAGCCATCAATCACCTCGGGTGTCCCCTTCGAGCCTCATCACCCTGTGTGTCCCCTCTGAGCCTTGTCATCCCTCCCAGAGCCATCAATCCCTGTGTGTCTCCTCCCGGAGCCATCAATCACCTCGTGTGTCCCCTCCCAGAGCCATCAGTCACCTCGGGTGTCCCCTTCGAGCCTCATCACCCTGTGTGTCCCCTAAGCTCTGTCACCCTGTGTCCCCTCTGAGCCTTGTCACCCCTCCCACAGACACCTCCGGGGTCTCCTTCGAGCCTCATCATCACCGTGTGTGTCCCCTCTGAGCTGTCACCCTGTGTCCCCTCTCAGACCCTTGTCACCCCTCCCACAGCCCTGGCACTGTGGGAATACCCAAGAGTCAAACAGACTTGATCAGCAGAGCTGGTTTGATAACCAAGATGCCATGGCAGGAACAAACAGAGCTGTGAAAATTACAGGAGATGGGATTAAACCTGCTTATGGGAAGAGAGAAGATTCAATCAACTGCTGCAGGCAAAGAATTGTAAATTGCATGAGCTTTCTGTGTGATTTTTAACCTGATTATTGTAGTAGAAATTATTAACCTGTCTGAAATAGTATAGAAGCTTTTGGGAAACCTGAGTGAAATCGAATCCTGATCACCAAATCTTCCCATCTCTCAATCAATGCCAGTGTGGCACCTCACCCCCTCCCTCCTGGCACCCGAAGTTTCAGCTCCAAGGAAATTCCAGCCTGGCAAACCTTTAACTCTTTAATGGCCAGGAAAGGCAGTCCTGCTCCCACAGGATTCCAGGTTTTAAAGTTTTTTGAAGCTTTTGCTTCCCATTCCCTAAAGTTTTTAAAGCTATCAAGGGCATAAAATGGATTTAGATTTCTCTTTTAAAACCCGGGAAAGATGTCAAGGTAACACCCACCCCCTTCTTTTTTGTATTTAACAAATCCTTTTTATTTATATTTCAAATATCCTTGTCAGACCCTGAACCCCAAACTGCAGAGTTTTGTCTGACTCTGTGTGTGTTTATTTTATATTCACACAAAACAAATCCCAGGAGTAGCTGTGACAATGACTTTGTGTCCCCTAAAACTGTGTCAAGGTCCACGAGACTTTGGAGCCATTTCACCTCTTTGTTCCTCTTGCTGAACTCTCAGATATCCCAATTAAACAGAAAAAAAAAATCCAAGTCTGATTAGCTGTGAAGGGGGAAGAGAATAAAATGTTTTTTTTTTTCTTCTCTCCTACCCCCCTTCCTTCTGGACCTCTCCTCTATTTTTAAAGCAGATTTTTGAAGAAAATGGTCCAAAGTGAGAATATTCTGATAAATCTGTCTAATTCCCTGATGTTCTTGTAGGAGAACAACTTGTCTTCAATTTTGGAACTGGGTTTCTAACTGAGCTGCACAATGCCAACATTCACTGCCTGCCAGCAGCTGCTCTGAGCCGCCCTTGTTCAGCAGGAGCCTTCTGCTCACAGACTCTCCACACTCCAGTTCATTTTTGAAGCTTTATTGGCCAAATTCTCACTTAACAACCCCAAAGCTGTAGGAAATGCACCTCGGGAGCTTGTGCAGAGATAACCCCGCACTCCTGGAGCCAACTGCACCCCCTGAACAAGCTCTGAGCATCCCAACTCCTGTTGGAAGGACCTGAAAGGGGGGAGCTCCTCTCTTTCCTTGACAGAGCGCCCTGGATTTGGGATTTAGGGCTGTTTGCACAGAGATAAAAAGATAAAGGCCCCAGCACGCCCATCATCTCTAGCAGCAGCACAGGAAAGCAGGCAGGAAGTTGTGCTCACTCCCAAAAATATCCCGACTTTTTAATGCAAAAATAACTTCATCACCAGGTATTGTTTAATTGGCTTCAGTACTGCTCTGGAATAAATCAGAGACCTCAAAGCATCATTACTATCAAGGAGAAAAACCCCAAACTGAGCTGCCAAAACTCAAAAACCAAAACATTTTGAGTAAATTGTGTACAAAAGCAGCCTGGGGGGCGCTGCTCTCTGATAAAGTTGTACTCAGAACTCAGCAAATGCCAAGACTGTGTCCCAAGGCTCCCCCTGCCTTCAGTGCGGGGTTTTCTTCACACACTGATCGTTTTCATCTGTTTTGTGGAACAGAGACACAAATGAGCTGGAAGGGGTTTGACACAGGCACAAAGGGCTATCAGTATTCCCACCTATCCATGCCAAGGGAAATGAGGCACCTTTAGAGCTCTGGGCAGTTTNCTCTCAGACCCTTGTCACCCCTCCCACAGCCCTGGCACTGTGGGAATACCCAAGAGTCAAACAGACTTGATCAGCAGAGCTGGTTTGATAACCAAGATGCCATGGCAGGAACAAACAGAGCTGTGAAAATTACAGGAGATGGGATTAAACCTGCTTATGGGAAGAGAGAAGATTCAATCAACTGCTGCAGGCAAAGAATTGTAAATTGCATGAGCTTTCTGTGTGATTTTTAACCTGATTATTGTAGTAGAAATTATTAACCTGTCTGAAATAGTATAGAAGCTTTTGGGAAACCTGAGTGAAATCGAATCCTGATCACCAAATCTTCCCATCTCTCAATCAATGCCAGTGTGGCACCTCACCCCCTCCCTCCTGGCACCCGAAGTTTCAGCTCCAAGGAAATTCCAGCCTGGCAAACCTTTAACTCTTTAATGGCCAGGAAAGGCAGTCCTGCTCCCACAGGATTCCAGGTTTTAAAGTTTTTTGAAGCTTTTGCTTCCCATTCCCTAAAGTTTTTAAAGCTATCAAGGGCATAAAATGGATTTAGATTTCTCTTTTAAAACCCGGGAAAGATGTCAAGGTAACACCCACCCCCTTCTTTTTTGTATTTAACAAATCCTTTTTATTTATATTTCAAATATCCTTGTCAGACCCTGAACCCCAAACTGCAGAGTTTTGTCTGACTCTGTGTGTGTTTATTTTATATTCACACAAAACAAATCCCAGGAGTAGCTGTGACAATGACTTTGTGTCCCCTAAAACTGTGTCAAGGTCCACGAGACTTTGGAGCCATTTCACCTCTTTGTTCCTCTTGCTGAACTCTCAGATATCCCAATTAAACAGAAAAAAAAAATCCAAGTCTGATTAGCTGTGAAGGGGGAAGAGAATAAAATGTTTTTTTTTTTCTTCTCTCCTACCCCCCTTCCTTCTGGACCTCTCCTCTATTTTTAAAGCAGATTTTTGAAGAAAATGGTCCAAAGTGAGAATATTCTGATAAATCTGTCTAATTCCCTGATGTTCTTGTAGGAGAACAACTTGTCTTCAATTTTGGAACTGGGTTTCTAACTGAGCTGCACAATGCCAACATTCACTGCCTGCCAGCAGCTGCTCTGAGCCGCCCTTGTTCAGCAGGAGCCTTCTGCTCACAGACTCTCCACACTCCAGTTCATTTTTGAAGCTTTATTGGCCAAATTCTCACTTAACAACCCCAAAGCTGTAGGAAATGCACCTCGGGAGCTTGTGCAGAGATAACCCCGCACTCCTGGAGCCAACTGCACCCCCTGAACAAGCTCTGAGCATCCCAACTCCTGTTGGAAGGACCTGAAAGGGGGGAGCTCCTCTCTTTCCTTGACAGAGCGCCCTGGATTTGGGATTTAGGGCTGTTTGCACAGAGATAAAAAGATAAAGGCCCCAGCACGCCCATCATCTCTAGCAGCAGCACAGGAAAGCAGGCAGGAAGTTGTGCTCACTCCCAAAAATATCCCGACTTTTTAATGCAAAAATAACTTCATCACCAGGTATTGTTTAATTGGCTTCAGTACTGCTCTGGAATAAATCAGAGACCTCAAAGCATCATTACTATCAAGGAGAAAAACCCCAAACTGAGCTGCCAAAACTCAAAAACCAAAACATTTTGAGTAAATTGTGTACAAAAGCAGCCTGGGGGGCGCTGCTCTCTGATAAAGTTGTACTCAGAACTCAGCAAATGCCAAGACTGTGTCCCAAGGCTCCCCCTGCCTTCAGTGCGGGGTTTTCTTCACACACTGATCGTTTTCATCTGTTTTGTGGAACAGAGACACAAATGAGCTGGAAGGGGTTTGACACAGGCACAAAGGGCTATCAGTATTCCCACCTATCCATGCCAAGGGAAATGAGGCACCTTTAGAGCTCTGGGCAGTTTTAAACAGGAGAAGTCACCAGCCAGGCCTCTCTTTGTCTCCTTGGCCTGACTACAGGGGATCAATAAATGTGATTTCAATCCAGGGCAGCAGTGCCCTGTGTGCAGCACTCAGTCCTTCCAACACCCCCAAATCAGCAAAATCCTCTGAAGGTGAGGTGAGCTGAGGGGGTGAAGTCCTTGTGCCAGTGCTGCTGTGGGTAATTAGCACAAAATCATTAATTACAGAATCCCAAACTGGTTTGGGTTGGAAGGACCTTAAAGCTCATCCAGTTCTAGCAGGGACACCTCCCACTGCCCCAGGGTGGCACTCCCTGAATGTGTGGATGTCACAGAGCTGTGGAGAGCTCAGGCTGACAGGAACTGCTCTGCTGCTCCTGTACAGCCTCCTTACAGTCCCTGTAATCCCCTCTTCAGCTGCTCGTGTCTCGTCTTGCAGGAACTCCCAATGATCAAACAGCGTGTGCAGGGGAAAAGAAAGAAATCGGGGAATGATCAGAGGTGTGTGCACAGGAGGGAGCCTGTCAGAGGAGCCTCCAGCAGCACACAGAGATTCCCTTCCGTCCCCAGCCTTAATCATCCTCGTTTCCTGCGACATTCCTATCTTATCTCCTGCTTTGAAGGCTGCAGAATCCTTCCCAAAAGCTGTCAGGATTACACAGGGCAAGTGCAGCTAATGAGCTTGTCTGGATCCGGATGCCCAGCAGTGTCTGCTTTAACCCTCAGCGTGCACTGGGCTGGAAATCAGCACAATGTTCACCCCAGCCCAGGGGCAGGGCTGGACATTCCTCCTGTCCACGCTGGAAGTGTGGGGAGTGTCACAGCAGCTGCCAGCCAGCAGCACAACACGATCTGGGAATGTCACCCACGGATAAATCACATGGATAAATCACAGCTCCTTCTCCTGAGCACCTCTAACTCTCCTTTGGAGGGGATTTGTGACCGGGTTTCTGCCCCTGCTGCTGCCTCCAGCCCCAGGACACGAACAGGACCGCAGCCAGACCCAGCCTGGAAACGTCAGCCCGGCACAGGGCCGGCCTCCCCCACGGCACGGCCCTCAGCAGGGATCTGTCACCCTCAGCCGCAGACCCCTTCCTCTGACCCTCCTAAAGGCCACCAAAGCCACCGCGTCACCCCGGCTACCCCCGGCCCAAGCCCGGCCCCCAAAACCACTCCGGACCCCAAAACCGTTCCGGACCCCAAAACCGCTCCCGACCCCAAAACCGCTCCCGGACCCCAAAACTCCTCCCAGACCCCAAAACTTCTCCCGGACCCCAAAACCGCTCCCGGACACCAAAACTCCTCCGGACCCCAAAACTCCTCCCGGACCCTTCCCCGCCTCTTAAAGTTGTCTTTCTCATCTTAGCTCAAGACCAAACTGCTAGTCATCTCAAACTGATTTAACATTCACTTAAATCAAAAAGTTTTTACTGATTTTTATTTGCCCAATTTGGTTGCCCACACAATGTTTCTAGAATATATTTGCAACAGGAGAAGAGGTTTCAGTGCATCAGAAACTGCAGCACCTTCAACTGGATGAGAAGAACATGAACAGGAGACTGTCATCTGTCATTATCTCATTGACATTCCCAGAACATTAAGGCATAGGAGTCATAGCAGTTGTCCTCAGAAAATAACAAGTAAACATCTTGTATAATTAATGTTCAGCCTAACACTGTTCAGAGATCCAGTGGGTAGAAGAATTTCTTCATTAATTATTTTTCTATAGGGTATCATTTGATTATTTTTTATTAGGCACATGACATACCGTAATTATAAGATCAAAGTAATTGCTCTAGCCGAAAGTTTCGATAATTGGTAGGACTCTGTTATCTTTCATGTCCAGTGAAGTTATACATGCTTTTACTAAGGGAGGAGGTACATGATAACCTCAAGACATCTCAAGTTGGGCCTGATTAAATCTCTGGATAAATTCTGTCTCTAGATTTTTTTTTAAAGGTTGATAGTTTTAAAGTGTCAGATCTTCACCTTTCTACTCACGCAGTTCCTTACACACAAACAATCCCCTGAACTTCATTCGTGCCCTAAACTGAGTCAAAATGGCCAGTCAAAATCATGGAATAAAATTCCACAGGAATTAAGAGCCATTTTAGAGTAAAAGCTAATTTACTTTCACTCCAAGTCTAAGGCATATTTCTTCAACCTTCCCTTATCCAGAATAAGCCCACAGAATAATGCACATAATATTTGTTCTAAAATTTCTTTCAAACCATTTCCCTCTGGGACAGAAGATGGGTAAATGAATAATATCAAGAAGATGCTAGCTGTGTTGCTTAATATGATTCTGGAAAAAAGACCAGTCTCATATCAGTGAATTGGTATAAGCTGAACAGTATGGGTTTATGAATTTGCAACCTACTCCTAAATCTTTAATTAAGGCACATATTTNCAGGCTGAGCCCCTTTCCCAGCCCCCTCAGCCTCTCCTGGGGCTCCAGCCCCTTCCCAGCTCTGTTTCCTGCCCTGGACACGCTCCAGCCCCTCTGGGTCTTGCCGTGAGTGTCCCAGAGCTGTCCCCAGCGCTGAGGTGGCCCAGCAGTGCCAGGGACAGGGACAGGCACTGCCCTGTCCTGCTGGCACAAGGTGCCCTTGGCTTTGGCCATCTGGGCACACCTGGGCTCGTGTCCAGCCACTGTCCCCAGCACCCTCGGGGCCCTGCCCAGCTTTCCATCCCCTCTTCCCCAGCCTGGAGCATTCCATGGAAACCCAAGGGCAGGACTGGGCACTTGTCCTTGCTGACCAAGTTCTGGTGTCACCCCATGGATCCAGCCTGTCCTGATCCCTCTGCAGAGCCTCCCTGCCCTCCAGCAGATCCACATCCCTGCCAGCTCGGTGCCAGCTGGGAATTTACTGATGATTATCCCCTAACCCAGATCATCAATAGCGGTAACAGATCATCAATAACGGTAACAGATCATCAATAAAGGTAACAGATCATCAATAAAGGTAACTGGGCTCAGTGCTGATCCCTGGGGCACCAGGCTGGTCCCAGCTGGATGTGACACCATTCCCACCATCCCAACCCCCCCTGGGCTGGCCCCCAGCCAGTTTTCAACCCTGCCTGACCCTGTCCATGGGCTGCAGCTTTTCCAGCAGGTCCAGCACAGCAGCACCCTGGGAGGGCTGGAATGAGGCACAAAGGCAAAATTCCATCCCAAAGAATGGCCTGAAAAAAGGAAAAGCACTGGGAAAAGCCACACAGGATGCTGAGAAGAAACAACCCAGCTCCTGTGCCTGTCCCAGCAACAGGGAAATGTGCAATTCTAACCCAGAGAACGTGTGTTTCTAGAAATAGAAAAATTAGAATAGAAAATTAGTCACAGAGAGAAAATTAACTCCCTGCACATGTAAAACAGAATAATTAGAAGAGGTGGGAAAGCTCAGGCAAATCCCTCACGTGTCCAAATGCTCTGCTGGAGTGGGCTGCACCTCACAGGTGGGGCTGTCAGTGCAGGGATCAGTGCTTGGATGCATCCCTCCATCATCAATCCATCATCTATCCATCGTCCATCCATCCATCCCTCAGATCCATCATCCATCCATCCCTCCATCTATCCCTCCATCCATCCATCCCTCCCTCCATCCATCCATCCCTCCCTCCATCCATCCATCCCTCCCTCCATCCATCCATCCCTCCCTCCATCCATCCATCCCTCCCTCCATCCATCCATCCCTCCCTCCATCCATCCATCCCTCCCTCCATCCATCCATCCCTCCCTCCATCCATCCATCCCTCCCTCCATCCATCCATCCCTCCCTCCATCCATCCATCCCTCCCTCCATCCATCCATCCCTCCCTCCATCCATCCATCCCTCCCTCCATCCATCCATCCCTCCCTCCATCCATCCATCCCTCCCTCCATCCATCCATCCCTCCCTCCATCCATCCATCCCTCCCTCCATCCATCCATCCCTCCCTCCATCCATCCATCCCTCCCTCCATCCATCCATCCCTCCCTCCATCCATCCATCCCTCCCTCCATCCATCCATCCCTCCCTCCATCCATCCATCCCTCCCTCCATCCATCCATCCCTCCCTCCATCCATCCATCCCTCCCTCCATCCATCCATCCCTCCCTCCATCCATCCATCCCTCCCTCCATCCATCCATCCCTCCCTCCATCCATCCATCCCTCCCTCCATCCATCCATCCCTCCCTCCATCCATCCATCCCTCCCTCCATCCATCCATCCCTCCCTCCATCCATCCATCCCTCCCTCCATCCATCCATCCCTCCCTCCATCCATCCATCCCTCCCTCCATCCATCCATCCCTCCCTCCATCCATCCATCCCTCCCTCCATCCATCCATCCCTCCCTCCATCCATCCATCCCTCCCTCCATCCATCCATCCCTCCCTCCATCCATCCATCCCTCCCTCCATCCATCCATCCCTCCCTCCATCCATCCATCCCTCCCTCCATCCATCCATCCCTCCCTCCATCCATCCATCCCTCCCTCCATCCATCCATCCCTCCCTCCATCCATCCATCCCTCCCTCCATCCATCCATCCCTCCCTCCATCCATCCATCCCTCCCTCCATCCATCCATCCCTCCCTCCATCCATCCATCCCTCCCTCCATCCATCCATCCCTCCCTCCATCCATCCATCCCTCCCTCCATCCATCCATCCCTCCCTCCATCCATCCATCCCTCCCTCCATCCATCCATCCCTCCCTCCATCCATCCATCCCTCCCTCCATCCATCCATCCCTCCCTCCATCCATCCATCCCTCCCTCCATCCATCCATCCCTCCCTCCATCCATCCATCCCTCCCTCCATCCATCCATCCCTCCCTCCATCCATCCATCCCTCCCTCCATCCATCCATCCCTCCCTCCATCCATCCATCCCTTTCTCCCTCCTGGAAGAGCAGGAATTCGCTCAGTGGCAGCCAGAGGTCCCTGTGGTGCAGGCAGTTGGTGCTGAGTGTGGCACTGCTGTGACAGGGACATTTTTGTCACTGCTGAGCAGTAAGTGGCAAAACGGGACAATCTCTATTCCTGTCTCCAGGAAAAGCAGCGGGATCAGGATCAGGATCAGGACGAGGATCAGGGTCAGGATCAGGACCAGGACCAGGATCAGGGTCAGGATCAGGGTCAGGGTCAGGATCAGGCCTGGGAGGAGGTTCCTGGGCCTGGGAAGGGTTTCCCAGCCAGGAATGAGCACAGCAGCAGAAGGAAGAAGCTTTGCAGTGCCTGCCCTGGCCACAGCTGGGTTCAGGGGTGTCCCAGCACCAAAAGAGGCATTTGGTGGTTTTTAATGAAAAAATCCCTTTTCAGTGAGCCCCCAGGCACTGCAGGCTGGCTCTGTCCAATCCCACAGCCCAGAGCAGCAGAGCTGAGGCAGGAACACCTCACAACACCCCATGGCTGGAATTTAATCAGGATTTTTTCCTCCTTCTGGAGGAGTTTCTGGTGATATTCCCTAAAATGCCTTTCTGCTCCATTATTTTTTCCAGTTCACCAGGGATCACTCAGAAAATTCTGTTCCCCTCCTGTCACCTGGAACCATTTATTACCCTTGGATCCATCTCTAGAGCAAACACAAACTTCTAATTTAATTTAAACGAGATTCTATAACACTTAAGCATCATTTTTACCACCTTCTTGTTCCTTTACATCTTTTCTCTTTTTCTTTTTTCTCTCTTTATTTTATTTTGTTCTTATTTTTCTTTGTCTTTCTTTCTCTGTTTTTACAATTTTTTTTGCTTTTAATTTTATTTATACTTCTAATTTTTCCATCTTCTCTTTCCCTTTCTCTTTTCCATCTTCTCTTTCCCTTTCTCTTTTCCTTTTCTTTCCCTTTCTCTTTTCCCTTTTCTTTCTCTTTCCCTTTCTCTTTCCCTTTCTCTTTTCCTTTCTCTTTTCCTTCTCTTTCTCTTTTCCTTTTCTGTCTCTTTCTCTTTTCCTTTTTCTTTCCCTTTCTCTCTCCTCTTTTTCTTTTTTCTATTTATTTTTCTTTTCTCCTTAGGAAAATATTTTATTTTGCTGTTTAATGTACAATTGAACCTTTTCTTAAGCAGTAAATTGCATGTTTCAGCTTTGATTGTTAGATAGGGAATTTCCCAACGCCCTTTAGGTCAAATCCCTTCATTTGATTCACATTTATCTCTAAAAACCACAGACTGATGATCCAGGGTTCAAGTCCCATCCTCTTTGCTGAGGAGAAAAACTCTCAGACCAGTCCCTAAAATTTCACTGGAAAATGCAGATTCTCACTCATCAAAGTGCTTTACCTTGGGAAAATCTGCCAGAAACAGGGAAAATCCTGGAAAACGTCCCCTGGCACTGAGTTAGGTCAGCACAGTGCCCTGGGCAGGTCCAGCATCATCTTCCCAGGAGTGAGAACAGCTTTGGCCAAGGTAAAACCCCCTCTTGGTGCTTCCCTGCAATCAAAACACCCCAAACCCCAAATCTGAATGGGATGAGTTGCATAAATCAGGATTAAAATCACATTTAGGGCATCTCTGTCTTAACCAGCCTGGGTGAGACGGAATCATGAATTCAGGGGTTCACTGTGGGCATCTCCCAATTCCCTGGAGGTCAGGGATTGTCCAGGAGCTGGGTCCTGCAGGGCCAAGGGCTGTGGGGAGGCCCCTGGAGCTCCCCCTGATCCCTGCACATCAATCCCGACCCCAAAGGGGCCAGGGGAGCTGCCCTGAGAGATCTCACTTGGATCCTGGGGTCTCCTGTGCTCATCCCTGCCCAGAGCCTGCAGGGAGCACCAATCAAACAGAGAAATCCCAGGATTTCCCCTGAAAGCCTCTCCCAAACCTGCTCCAGGAATATTTGTTTGGAAGGCTCTGGTTTGCTTTTGGGGCTGGGTTCCCAAGAAATGTATGATGATGCTAAAGGACTTTCATTATTCCCAAATTCCAGAGCTCATTCCCAGTGACCTTTAACTTTCCACACCCATGGATTTTCACCTCCCCACCCCAGGAACACCTTTTGGTTTGGCAAATTGGGAACCTGAAACCAGCCAAGGGTTTGTGGATCCATCCTCGGGATAAACCACCTCCCATGGGAGACAGGAATGAGTGAAGGGGAGGCAGTTCCCAGCAAATGGGCAAAATTCCTGCTCCCATCCCTAAATTTGCAATTAGCAGCTCATTATTTCACCAGTGCCTTCACAGACTCACTCAAACACTCCCAAACCTTTCTGAAAAGCTCCTCCGGTCTCAGCAGGTCTGAATCACTTGGAATAATTCCTTTTGCATTGCTCAGAAGAGATTTTAGCAAATCACACTGTAACCTCTGGATTTTAATAATTGCAAAAGCTGCAGGGGAAGAAGTAAAACCAGAAGTAAACCCACTTTCCACTTATTCTGAGTTTACCAACATCATCCATAATGTTTTAAACCCCTGCAACAATAAACCCACACAAACACTCCCCCTAAAGAACAACCCCCATCCTTTAACAATCCTTTTCCCCCAGATTTAGCAGGGTAATGACATGAGATGGAATTAGCACAACTCCAATAACAACATTATTTCTGTGTTCTTCACCAGCTCATGGCTCGGGGCTCTAAAAACTATTTTGATATTGGGAGGATGGAGCTTGGCTTTCAAACACTCACCAGCAGCAGATCTTGGGCAGCCTGGAGTGAGGGATTCAGTTCCTTATTTATGGTTCTTGAGGGAATTTTGGTTCACTTGTTGTATTTGGGACTTTTCAGGTCAAAGAAACCTGCGCCTGGCTTCACCCTCCTGCCAGGTCCTTTCTTCCCCCCATTGTCCTGCAGAGCAATTTGCTCTTTCTTAGCCAGAGAATTGCTCTGGAATTAAATCGGTCTTGCTGGAGGAATTAGTCACAGAGTGCAGGGACTGTTCCATGGGGCTGATTGCAGCACGCCTGAGCAGAGCCTGACAGCTCCATCCCACTCCATAAAAGGGATCCAGCAGCTCCTGCAGCTCCTGCCAGGCTCTTTGGGCCAATTCTGGCACCTGAGGGTAAAGCAGGAGTGGCTGCACTGAAATCCTTGTGTTTTACAGCAGGACCTGCCTGCTGGCCTTGGCCACACAATTCCCATTTCCAGAACTCTCTTATTGTTAATTCTGAGCTCTGTGGGATTTGTCCAACCCTTCCTTGCTGGCTCACAAATGCCTCAAGCCCAGAACAAAAAAAAAAAAACCCACCTGGGTCCTTTCCAGAACCTTCCAGGGACCCCTCCCACTGTCACAGGGGGGGATCCCTGTCCAGCCTGGCCTTGGGTACTGCCAGGGATCCAGGTGTGAAAAAGTCAAATTGTGGGGTTCTTCGCAGATATTTACTATATAAAATATGCTAGGTAGAA
>VXBR01004489.1:12580-25145 GCA_013400215.1 Cisticola juncidis
GGGCACTGGGGGCAGGGGGCACTGGGGGCAGTGGGCACTGGGAGCAGCAGGCAGGGAGGGCTCAGGGTCTCTTCCCAGGAATCCCAAGGGTTCATCCCTAGGTCTGGTTCCTTGGGCTTTCCTGGATGATGCCTGCAGAGCCACAGACTCAGAAATGCAGGGATGTGGCAGAGCTCAGTCCCAGCTGAGATCAGGGATGTCCTGCCCATTCCTGAGGCTGCTCCTTGGACACTGTGGCAGTGGCCAAAGGTGACACCAAGGGACAGAGAGGCTTTGCTCCTCCACAAAGAGCAGGTGACAAACTCCTGACCAAGGCCTTTGCTCCAAAGGGTCCTGGAATCCTGGAATTGCTCAGGTTGGAAAAAATCCTTCAGGTCACTCTCCAGCTGTGGGGACAGTGCCCAGGGCACTCTGAGCCTGTGGCAGCTCAGTCTGGCTCCCCAGAGCCCCTGGATCTGAGCTCACCATTCCCATTCCTCAGCAGCCCTGGCAGCACAGAGGGGTCCGTGGGATCTGTGCTTGGCTCCTTCTCCAGCAGGAATCCTGTGAGGGCCTTGGGCACCAGCCTGACCAGGACAAGGGATGGCAGCAGGGTTTTCTTCCTGGATTTCTGTGGTTGGAGGTGAAGGGAAGCAAAGGAGCTCCAAGAGGAAAATCCTATCCTGGTCCCTCAGCAGGAAAGAATCTGATAAAATCAAGGGATGAAAAGCTTCTACTTGCATTTCCTCCTCTCTCTCTCTCACCAGAGATATAAACGATGGGGGAGAGGTAATTAGGAAATTAATTAAGGCTGCTGCCCCTCCAGCAATCACTCATTCACAGTCTCCAGAGGGAAGAGGCTGGAGCTGCTCCCAGCTGCAAACATCTGGGCTACACTGAGCTCCTGGATTCCAGGACTTACACTGAGATTGGCTCCTACGAGAAGCTACTGGATGTTCCTCAGCTCTCACCCCAGCCTTTCCTGACTTTTCCAGGTTTTCCTGCCTTTTCCAGGCTTTCCTGCCTTTTCCAGGTTTTCCTGCCTTTTTCCAGGTTTTCCTGTCCTTTCCAGGTTTTCCTGCCTTTTCCAGGTTTTCCTGCCTTTTCCAGGTTTTCCTGCCTTTTCCAGGTTTTCCTGCCTTTTCCAGGTTTTCCTGGTGCTGCCAGGCCCTCAGCAGGGCACACAAAGCAGAGAATGTTCCAGAATGGTCCCAGCTCCCAGGGCTTTCAGTCCCTTCCCAGCAGATCAGGAGGCAAAGCCAGAGCCCAGTGCCTGCACACACAGGGGCTCCCATGGAAGACACACTCAGGAATCCACAAAAATCTGCCCTTGGTCCTAAATCCTCCCAGGACTGCCCAGGAGGAGGCACAGAGAGCTGAACCCTGCAGAGGTGGGAGCTGCTGCAGCCCCTCAGCCCCCTCCAAACACCCCCAACCACCTGGATGCAGGCAGCAGGAGGGCACAGAGGGGCGCAGGGGGGCACAGGAGGGCACAGAGGGGCACAGGGGGGCACAGGAGGGCACAGGGGGGCACAGGAGGGCACAGGAGGGCACAGGGACATCACTGACCCCAAACCCAGAGCTGAGCAGATCTTGGTGACCCCGGGATGCTCCAAGGAGCTCCTGCCAGTGCCTGATTGCAGTGGAGACACCAGGGAGCACAGAAGGGATTTAAAGACAGAGTGTTGTCCCTCTGAGCACCAGAGCCAGCAGGGAGGTGTTTCCCAAAGCCTGAATGTGATTTTTTTCCAGTCATTTTGCTGTTGCAATCCCCTTTCTACTTTAATTTCCTTTATTGGTGCTTGGCCCAGCCTGATCTCAGACCTGCCTGATTTCTCCTTAAATGAATCCTCCTCCTCCTCACTTTGTGCACTTCAATAAATAAGTTTTTACAGGTTCATTGTGCATTGTACAACCTAAAAACACAGGAAATAAAGCACAGGAAACTCAGAAGTTTTCATCACAGCTCTATGAAATCGGCCCTCCCTGCACACACGACAGAGTCACGACAAAATCCCTGCCCAGGGGAGGCACAGGCAGCCAGCTCAGGGTGTTTTTGTGAACTACCAGCCAAGAACCTGCTCCAAAGCAACACAAAAGCAAAATGCAAAGGCAAAATGCAAAGGCAAAATGCAACAGCAAAATGCACTTTGTCAATTCATCAAGTATGGAAACCCTACCCAGGAACAAAACCACAACGAGCTGAGCAAACCCTGCACCTGCAGCAGGACACAAACACTCTGATTTCTGTCACTCTGTGACAGAAAAACTCTGAGATTTTCAGCCCTCCCAGTGAGGGGAGGGCTGCACCAGCACCACAACCACGTCCACACACCAAGGGCACCCCAAGGAGAGCGTCACCAACAGCTCCCAAAATTCACAGTGACCCCAGGGCCACCAGCAGCTGCAAATGGCCCAGGGAAGGAGCAGGGATGGGGCAGGGCTTGGATTTCTCCTGTTCCAGCTGTGCCTGCGTGGGCTGGGCCTGCCCAGGCTGCTCCAGAGGGAGCACAGAGCCCTCGTTAGTCACAAACCCAATTAAACCCACCCAGTAAAACGCGCCTGGCTCAGTCCAAACCCAACCCCAGGGAGGAGAATCCTTCCCTGGCTGCCACCAAGAGGGTTTGGGATATGAACAGATCAGGGGAATAAATAATCTGCAGACCTTGAAGGAGTGGGTTTGGCATTGGTCAACCCCCCAAAATCAGCACCAAGGATTCAAACCAGAGGCACAGTTCTGACGGACAAAATAGCACCGAGGAGGCTCCTCTACATCTCTGCTGGTGTGCCAGTCCTTAGTATTCAGAGAATTTAATAATAATAACTTGTATTTATGAGTCTAGGTGGAATAAAATAAGTCAAAATTGTTTTCACTTTAAAAAAAAGATAAATACTTTAGATATCTAAACTATCAACAATACAAACTGGAGCTTTAAGCATTTCTTTTGCCTTTTTTTTTGCCTTTTTTTGTACTCAGATTCACAGTAAATGTTTGCTCTGTTGTTTAGGTCTTTTTCATGGTTTTGAATTTGTCCAGTAGTAAGAGTAGAAACCCCTGCACAGGCCAGGTGAGCACCTTTCAGTGGAAGCCGAGTGAAGTTGGTCCACGTTGTCCTTGCATAGGTCACATTGGGCTGAGGTAGAATTCCTAGTTACCTGCACAACAGGAGGAGAGGAAGAGACTCATCTAAATAAAAGGCAAAAATCTGCTGGGTTGTTAGAGGTGTCAAACATCCCCACATTGCTCCAAGACCTCCTCAGATGAAGCAAATCTTGTCCCAGTCCCCATTAGGGACAGGATGGATGTTCCAAGGGACACGTGGCCCCTCCAAAATGCTGCAGTTGTTCAAGCTGTGTTGAACTCTGATATCAAGTGAGGGGGAAAAAGTAAAAAAAAGGTATTTCCCCCCTCAGTATTTCCACTTTTTTAAAGTAAAAGTTAATCTGCTTTGAGTTGTTATTATTCTGGGGGAGGGAAATTAAGAATCACAGAAAGGCTTGGGTGGGAAGGGCCCTCAAATCCCATCCAGTGCCACCCCTGCCATGGCAGGGCCACCTCCCACTGTCCCAGGCTGCTCCACGCCCCCTCCAGCCTGGCCTTGGGCCCTGCCAGGGATCCAGGGGCAGCCACAGCTGCTCTGGGCACCCTGTGCCAGGGCCTGCCCACCCTCACACCCAACAATTCCTGCCCAATCTCCCAGCCAGCCCTGCCCTCTGGCACTGGGAGCCATTCCCTGGGTCCTGTCCCTCCAGCCCTTGTCCCCAGTCCCTCTCCAGCTCTCCTGGAGCCCCTTCAGGCCCTGCCAGGGGCTCTGAGCTCTCCCTGGAGCCTTCTCCTCTCCAGCTGAGCACCCCCAGCTCTCCCAGCCTGGCTCCAGGGCAGAGAAGCAAAGCAAAGATTATTTCAGTCCCCAATCCTGGTTCCAGCCTGGTTTCCCAAGGACTGAACCCTTCTGTTCTCACTGAGGTCAAGGACACTGCTCAGAGAGCTGACCTGGCCTCGAGTCACAGGCCTGGGGGTCACAGCCACCTCTGGTCCCCTCAGTTCTGCTCCTGTGCTCACAACCCAGATTTCACACCCAGCTGCCCCTTCCTGAAGTCCCTTTTGTGCTTTGCCTCTATTTTAAGAGTTTTTTAGTGACAGGGACTGTCACTCCTGATGGATCCTAGCCCAGCATTGACTCAGTTCCAGGCAATTCCAGCAGATCCTCTCACACTGTCCTTGTACACAGAGCCCAGCCTGACCCTCCTCACCTTCCCATCCTCTCAATTTGGGGTTTTCCATGCCCCCCTCTCTGCTGGCACACAGAGCCCTGCTCAGCCTCCCTCTCCTGGCAATACTTACCCAAAAGCCTCCCAAAAGCCTAACCAGGGGTTTGTGGTGTCTGGGGAGGGATTGGGTGAGGAAGACACCACACACAATGCACAGAGGCTCTCTCAGGTGTGTTGTAATCGAGTTTTATAAGCAGCAAAGTGTGTTCAACCACGTTTTTTTTGTAGTTTTGGTACCAGTGGACAGCAACAACATCACAGACCTACAAGGAAAGCACCAGGGCCAGCTTGGATGCCCTTGGCAAGCAAGAGTTGGTACAGCAGGATGGGCACAGAGTGTTTGCATGAACCACAGGACCCAGCTCTGTGGTGGAACAGTTTATTCTGGAGACACTTCAATAAATACCTGCTCAGGAGAAATGCACAGCTCCAGACCCTCCACTCCTGCTGTGGAGAGTGGAGCCCACTGCCCTCTGCACCTTCCCTGTGCTCCCAGGGCTTGTGAGCAAAAATAAAACATCTGAGACTGCTCCCTGTGCTCCCAGGGCTTGTGAATAAAAATAAAATATCTGCTGAGACTGTTCCTGCCAGTCCTGGCAGCAAGGCCAGCCCAGGGGAGTGACAGGGGAGTGACAGGGGTGTCACAACCCTGCTCTGTACCTGTGGTTGTTTCAGTGATGCAGGGGACACTGACTGCACTGCAGGCACAGGGAATTTGCTCTCCAGGCAAAACTGAACCTTCTAACCTTGGGATTTTTAACTTTAGGAGTATTTAGAGCAGCTGCTGCTGACTGGCAGGTTTTACTGACCACAGCATTGTCACACAGAGGGACAGAGAGGCACCTTTGGGCACCTCAGTGCCATGGACTGGTTTGGGATAAACAGGCTGTGCAGGATGGGCACCACACACCTGCACCAACTGCATAAAACCACATGGAAAAGAGACAACTCCTCCTGTCACTACCTCCAGAATAAAGACTCTTTCTATGAAGAGATCTCAGCCTGAACATAACCCTGAGCCAGAGCAGAGTCACCCCTGTGAGCAGCCTTTGTCGAGAAATCCTGACTCCCAGAACTGAGAGCACCAACACTTCCATCCTCTGCCACCAGGTGATTTACTCCCCATATTTTAGAGATTTCTCTCCAAATTCAGAGATTTCTCTCCACATTTCAGAAATTTCTCCCCACATTTCAGAGATTTCTCTCCACATTTTAGAGGTTTCTCTCCACATTTTAGAGATTTCTCTCCACATTTCAGAGGTTTCTCTCCCCACTTTAGAGATTTCTCTCCCCATTTTAGAGATTTCTCTCCACATTTCAGAGATTTCTCCCCATATTTCAGAGATTCCTCTCCACATTTCAGAGATTTCTCTCCCCATTTTAGAGATTTCTCTCCACATTTCAGAGATTTCTCCCCATATTTCAGAGATTCCTCTCCACATTTCAGAGATTTCTCTCCCCATTTTAGAGATTTCTCTCCACATTTCAGAGATTTCTCCCCATATTTCAGAGATTCCTCTCCACATTTCAGAGATTTCTCTCCCCATTTTAGAGATTTCTCTCCACATTTCAGAGATTTCTCCCCATATTTCAGAGATTCCTCTCCACATTTCAGAGATTTCTCTCCCCATTTTAGAGATTTCTCTCCACATTTCAGAGATTTCTCCCCATATTTCAGAGATTCCTCTCCACATTTCAGAGATTTCTCTCCCCATTTTAGAGATTTCTCTCCACATTTCAGAGATTTCTCCCCATATTTCAGAGATTCCTCTCCACATTTCAGAGATTTCTCTCCCCATTTTAGAGATTTCTCTCCACATTTCAGAGATTTCTCCCCATATTTCAGAGATTCCTCTCCACATTTCAGAGATTTCTCTCCCCATTTTAGAGATTTCTCTCCACATTTCAGAGATTTCTCCCCATATTTCAGAGATTCCTCTCCACATTTTAGAGGTTTCCCTCCCCACTTCAGAGATTTCTCTCCCCCATTTTTGGGGTTTCTTTCCCCATTTCAGAGATTTCTCTCCACATTTCAGAGATTTCCCTCCCCCACTTTAGAGGTTTCTCTCCCTCACATTAGAGATTTCTCTCCCCCGTTTTGGGGGTGTTTTTCCCCATTTCAGAGGTTTCTTTCCCCCACTTTCGGGGTCTCTTTCCCCTGTTTTAGAGATTTCTCTCCACATTTCAGAGATTTCTCTCCCCCATTTTTGGGATCACTTTCCCCATTTCAGAGGTTTCTCTCCCCACTTTAGAGGTTTCTCTCCACATTTCAGAGGTTTCTCTCCCATTTTGGGGGTCTCTTTCCCCACTTTAGAGTTTCTCTCCCCCACTTTAGAGGTTTCTCTCCCCCACTTTAGAGATTTCTCTCCCCCATTTCAGAGGTTTCTCTCCCCTGTTTTGGGGTCTTTTCCCCGTTTCAGAGTTCCTGTCTGACGGAGCCCGGCCCCACCTCTCTGCAAAGGGAAGAAGCGTCAGTGAGCATCTCGCACGCAAACTCCTCCTGTTTGGAGTCTGGCCTTACCTTACAAAACAAGAACTGTTACTAAGCAAGCTCTTTATCGTGGCTTAACCCCCGAAAGGTGCGAAGCAAAAGGAGGCTGCATGCCCAGGGTGACCCACATGGCGGCCGTGCCAGCGGCGTGCGGCTGCGGGAGCGCGCGGGGCAGGGGCGGGTGGTGCACGGTGAACGAGGGGCGGGAGGGTTTGTGCTGCACAGGAGCCAATTTCACACACACAGAGGGGAGAGGCTGCACAGGGGAGGAGGAGGAGGAGGGCAGGAAGGTCTCTCCAGGAGGGATGGAGGGCAGGTTCTGCAGGAGAGCAGGCTCGGAGTTAGAAGCGAGTAGAGGAGGAGGGGGAGGCAAGGACACGTTAGGAGGGGGGTGGAAGACAGATTGCACTGGAGCTCTGTTGAGGTGCTGAGCAGGTCTAGTCTCACTAGAAGTTACTAAATTAGAGGAAGAGGGTGGGAAGGATGAGGATGAGGTGCTGGCAGCAGCCTGCAGAGGGTTTAAGCTCAGCACGGTGCTGCTAGAGACAGCACTGCTGCTGAAACTGGCTCCAAACTGATGAGGAGAGGAGGCAGAAGGCACCGCATGGTTAAAAATACCTGCAAACAGGAGAGAAAAACTCAGCTTCAACAGGTGGCCTTTGTACAGTCTCAAGTGACAAGAGAAACAAAACAAAAGAAAAAAAAACTAAAAGAAAAAACAAACAGACAAAAGCAAAATTATAATAGTTACAGCCCCATACAAAAATATGCAGCGTGAGAAGGCAGCAAGCAATGAGGAGATAATGGTGCAGGCCAGGAGGTACAAAAGGTTGCACTTACCTTTCCTACTGCCAACCTCTAAATGCCACGAGGGAAAATGGTCAGACCCAAGAACTGCCAGCTCTACACCACACGGGCAGAGTTTGGATGAGATTAGGAGTGGTCTTTAGAGTTGGATATCTGAAGACTCAGAGTGCTGCTCTTGCCTCCCCACCCTCCTGCTCCCCCACTTACAGGGCAGCAGAGGGGTTGTAATTCCAGCAAATCTACGTGCTGAGAGATCTGAGAGATCTGAGAGATGTGAGAGTTAGGATTTCCCGACATGGTGCCTGAATGGTTATGGACAGGTAAGAAAAGCTGCCCTGGACACTTGGGAATGGCAGGTCCAGCCTGTCTGCCAGGCCTGCCAGCTTGTCCCTGGTGTGGGCCACAAAGCCAAGCCTGTGCAGAATCCCAGAGGTGCAGGGTGCCTGTGGCATTGCCCTTCCTGGCCAGAAATGCTCTTTGTGTCCATTCAAGGGCCAGAACGCTACAGAGCTCCCAACACCAGCTCCTCTGATGTTCTGCTCCTCCTGGATCATGCTAAATCCATTCAAGGCCTAATCTCAACCTTGACAAGTGAGAGATCCTTAGGGTACCAGGACAAGTCAAATCTGTTACCTGCAGGCAGACCTAAGTTGGTTCCAACACAGCAACATCTGAACAAGCAAACATTATCAATCACAGAGTCTGGGTGTATTGTTTCATTAGGGTGGTACACAAAGCTCATCTAGCAGACAAAGCTCATGAGATTTCACTGTGGGGAACTGAAATCATCCTAGCAATTCCAAGAGAGAGAGAGAGAGAGAGAGAGAAAGAGAGGAGACTGGTTATGTGGGACAGATCTGCTTCACATCCTGTAGAAATGAAAGGGTTTCACCCCTGGAGAGGCAGTGTCAGACTTTCCTTTAGGCCCTGTCTTAGACCAGAGAAAGAGTTCTGCCTACCTCCAACTGTTCCACCTGTAACCCCAGGAGAGAAGTTCCCCATAGTGTGAGAATTAGTCAGTCTGGTGGCAGCTGATGACACGTGGACCAGACTGGCAGCAGCTGGCATTGAGTTAAATAAGGACTGCAATACTGAGGAGTTTGTCACCGAGTTGAGGTTTGCTTGCAGGGCCATGGGGCCGAGGGGGAACTGCGCTCCAGTGCTCAGGGTGTTGAGGAAGGGATGGTGCGTGGGCACCGCTGGTGCTGGGCTCCCTGCTGAGGACACTGCACTGGAAAGGCTTTTCCCGTTCAGAAGGCCACCAGACGAAACAGCAGCAGAAATGAAAAGGTTGTGGCCGTTCTTGAACTCCAGGTCTCGGTCCCTTGCCTTGCCAACCTTCCCGTTGTGCTGCACGGAGTTTTTCTCAGCAGAGCCCCCAGCTCGGGCGCTCAGCTCGCTCAGCTCCTTGCCCTTCACCCCTGGCCGGCTCAGCTCCTCTCCCTTGGTGCCCAGGCCCTCCAGCTGCCTCTTGTTGAGGAAGAGGTTGGTGTCTGACAGCCCCAGGTCCTTGGCTCGCTGCGGGGGGAAGCCCAGGGGGGCACTGGGGGCTGCCCCGTCCGCAGCCTTGGGCAGCGCGGTGTCCATGAGGCCGTGCAGCCCCAGCTCCGAGCCCAGGGCCCCGTTGTAGCTGAAGCCATTGGGGGGGTTTGTGCCGGGGCTGAGCCCGTCCTGGGGCACGGCCAGGCCCTTCCTGGGGTGTCCTGGAGCCTTGGTGTCCATGGGCAGCCCCTCCTCGCAGGGCGGCCTGAAGGCAAACAGGGAGCTCTGGCTCAGGGCGGGCGCTGCCTGCAGGGGGCTGTCGCTGCTTTTGGTCAGGTTGATGTCAGAGATGGGGGAAAAGGTCGATTTCCATTTGCTGCTGTTGATGCTCTCGGTGCTTTGTGCTTGTTTCCTCCCCAAGCTGCCACCTGGTTGAGGGGGGAAAGGTTTAAAAACATCAATAAACAGCACTCAGTGAATTGCCCCTTGAGAAGGGGATTTTACAGAATCACAGAGTCCCTAAGGCTAAAAGACCTTTAAGATCATCAAGTCCAAACACCAGCCACCACCACCATGGTTAGCACCAAACCACATCCCCAAGTGCCACATCCATTGGTTTTCTGAACATTTCCAGGGATGGAGACTCCACCACTGCCCTGGCCCCAATCCTTTTAGTGAAGAAATTCTCACAATGTCCAGTCTAAACCTCCCCTGGTACAGTTTGAGGCCTTTTCTTCCTGTCCTGTACCTTCTTTCCTGGGAGCAGAGCCTGATCCCCCCTGGCTGCCCCCTCCTCTCAGGGAGTTGTAGAGAGTGAGGACCCCCTGAGCCTCCTTTTCTGCAGGCTGAGCCCCCCCAGCTCCCTCAGCTGCTCCAGACCTTTCTCTTTATCCTTCACCACTCACCTTTTATCAATCTGTAATTCTATTTCTGAACCAAAGGCAGAAATATTGGTGAAGTCACCTAAAAGTCCTTCAAATTCAGCACTCTGGAAAAGTCTGAGAACACTGATCTGCTTTTTCCACCCCCCTTTCTTTGTATTTTACATCCCTCCTCAAACTCTGAGTCAGTGAAAAAACTGCTCAGATCTTTGGTGACCTGTGAGTAAAGAAAGAAGTGACCCAAAATCTGTAATTAGCTTAATGATGATTAGGAACTGCACACTGTGCAGCAGCAGAGAGAAACCTCCCACTGCCAGCTTTGCCCATGCCCAGGCCCAGCCATTCCCACAAACAATTCCCATTTCTCCCACCTACCATTTTCAACAGTCTTCTGTGGAGATTTGCTTTCCAATGATATTGTTGCAATTTTCCTCTCAATTCTAGTGGGAAAATAGAAAGGTTATTGCACCTATAGCAAACCCTCTGTTGCACATTTACCCTCACAATCTATACCCCTCAGGATCAGGTCTATCAGATGAGAGTATAAAAACCAACTCAGCCCCACAGTTTTGTGTCTAAAGGAATTTATAAGCACCAAAAAACCCACCACAAATTTTAGGAGCTATTACAGAATTACTGCTCTTTGACAGGATTAGTTTATGTTCAGAGAACTTTGTTGTTGCTTTTCTTTCAAGAAGTAGAACTACATTTCTATAGTAGTAGTATTTCTATTCTTTTTCACACAACCACAGGATGATTTGGGTTGGAGGGACCTCAAAGCCCATCCAGTGCCACCCCTGCCATGGCAGGGACACCTCCCACTGTCCCAGGCTGCTCCAGCCCTGTCCAGCCTGGCCTTGGGCACTGCCAGGGATCCAGGGGCAGCCACAGCTGCTCTGGGCACCCTGTGCCAGGGCCTGCCCACCCTCACACCCAACAATTCCTGCCCAATCTCCCACCCAGCTGTGCCCTCTCCAGCTTTTCAGCATCTTAAACAAGAAAAATATTGCACCCCACAGGCAGGCAAAGGGTGGCAAATAATCCATTTCCAGAGTAACACATCAATAGTTTGGGGCAGGAACTGAAGAATTTTAAAGAAAGTTTCAAACTGGGAGTGAGCAGGAGAGAGATCCTTAGTTAGAGATCACACACAGCCTCAGTGCTCCCACAAAGCAACACAGTAAGAAAAATAAAGAATTCCAGCATATTCTGAGTGGGAAGGGACCCTCAGGGATCATCAGTCCAGCCCTGTCCCTGCACAGACACCCCAACAATCCCACCCTGAGCATCCCTGAGAGCTCCTGCAGCTCTGGCAGCCTTGGGGCTGGGACCATTCCCTGGGGAGCCTGGGCAGTGCCCCAGCACCCTCGGGGGGAAGAACCTTTCCCTGAGCTCCAGCCCAACCCTGACACAGCTCCAGCCCTTGCTGGGCTCCTGTCCCAGAGCAGAGCTCAGCCCCTGCCCCTCTGCCTCCCCTCAGGAGGAGCTGCAGCCCCCGAGGAGCCTCCCCTCAGTCTCCTCTGCATTTCTCAGTCATTTCTGCACCAGTTTTCTGCAGGGCCAGACCCTGCCAGCCCTGCAAACACAGCAGCACCAGCAGGTCCCACATTCTGCAGCCTGAATCCCTCCCCTGCTCACAGCTTCAGCCACATGAGAGCTTTGGGATAATGAAAGGACCCTCAAGCAGGGGAACAAAGAGGCTCAAACACCCCTCCTGCTGAGATCAGAGCCCTCACCCTGAGGAACCCCCAGCCTGAAGCTGTGGCTGTGCATTCACCTGCTGCTGTTGTGCTCATCCTCAGAGCCCTGCTCGTCATCCGAGGTCAGGGGCGAGTAATGGACACCGTTGCTCTGAACCAGGGGCTTCTCCTTTTTCAGCACTGGGGGTTGGTCATTGTCCTGGTAAGGAACAGGAGAGTTCTTCAGGGAGTTTTCAGGAGAGGAAATGGCTGTTATTTCTAAGGGCTGGTTAATGTTATTGACCTGGGTGAGAAGGAAAGAAAGCGGTTACAGATGAGAGCGTCCCTGGAAAGGAATCTTGGTAAGGATTTTCATGCAGCTTTAACTTGCTCTGGGACATCCAACACTGCTTGTTCAGCACTGCTGCTGCTATTTCCAGTTTTGGAAAAACACCTAATTTCCATTCTTTGATTTTATATTTCAAACCAGAAATGACAACCTGGGATAAACCTTTTCTTCTCAAACTCCACTGCAGGATCACATGCACACAACTCTCTAGCTGGCTCCATTAGCAGGAATGCCATATGCTTCTGGCACTCCTCTGCTGTTTAGTCAATCTGAGCTTCAAATATTTTCAAAATATTGAATCCACAGCCTCGAAAATCAACTTCACCACAGAAACGAGCTCTTTGTCGTGAGGGAAGGGATTATTTTGAATTTTTAATGCTCTGAGAGAGCAAAGAGCTCTTTGAAGATGTTGTGCTCAGACACATTCAGCAGTGCAAGCGAGGGGCAGGGGGATCCCGGCAGAGATTCCTGGTGATCCCGGCAGGGATTCCCAGTGATCCCAGCAGAGATTCCTGGTGATCCCGGCAGGGATTCCCAGCAGGGATTCCCAGTGATCCCGGCAGGGATTCCCGGCAGAGATTCCCGGAGACCCTGGCAGAGATTCCCGGTGATCCCGGCAGGGATT
>VXBR01004490.1:1671-28485 GCA_013400215.1 Cisticola juncidis
AAGGGCTGGAGGGACAGGACACAGGGAATGGCTCCCAGTGCCAGAGGGCAGGGCTGGATGGGAGATTGGGCAGGAATTGTTCCCTAGGAGGGTGGGCAGGTCCTGGCACAGAGTGCCCAGAGCAGCTGTGGCTGCCCCTGGATCCCTGGCAGTGCCCAAGGCCAGGCTGGACAGGGCTGGGAGCAGCCTGGGACAGTGGGAGGTGTCCCTGCCATGGCAGGGGTCAGAACTCGAGGACTTCTCTGGTCCCTTCCAACCCAAACCATTCTGGGGTTCCATGAAGGCTCAAGGGAGTTATTCCTTAAAAACAGTGGGATTGACCCCAAATCCCCTGGATGTCCCTTTGGCTCCCTCCCTTCCACAGGCAGAGGCAGAATCATCCTTTCCCTGATTCAACATCAATTCACTTGTAAGGCCTCAAGATTTATAATAAAATTAAGGTCACTTAATTAAGGACCCTGCAACTTTATTTTGCTGATATTCTGCTGGAGCCGTGGTGATTTCACTCAGAGCAAACCTCTGAACGTCCCAAATCACCCTTAATTCCACAAATCCTGCATCAAACCTTCACCTGCTGTGAGCCAACAAATTAAACAGCTCCAAACTCTTCCTGGAATAACAAGGACAATCAGCTTCAGCAGCAGAGACAAACCTTAGGATCACAAGATGTTTTTGGAAACAATTTTTATCCCCCAGCTTATAAAAAAATAGGTTTGATGCCAAGGGGAAAACATAGGAGGGGTTTTATAGGATAGGCCCAGCCCCAGGTAAAGGGGAGGAGGGAGGAGAAGGAGAAGCATTAGGGGACGGTGGCACTGCCAGCTGGGGGCTGGTGACAAACCCCAGCCCCATTTTTCACCCTCTCACCACCACCTCCACACCAGCTTTATTCCTGTAAAATATTTAGTGGTTTCCCTCCACAAATTTCCAAACAACTTGGCTGATCTTGCAGGTGAAAACTGGTTTAAAAATTAATTGCAAGCTTTTAAAAATTAATAATTATTTCGCTTAATTAAGCTTGCAGCTTCACAGTTTTTTAAGCTGTGAACAGTTTGGGAGCTGCTGCCGTTGGGATGGAAATGCTGGGGGATGAGAGCTGGAAATCTGCTGCCTTCATTGTTTCCAGAGCAGGATTCTGCATCATCTGCATGGTTATTGATGGCATTCCTGCCCCTATCAAAACCTGGATCTATAACATGGCAATTTTGCTGGAATTTCTTTTGTTCCAGCCTAATCTAAAATGTTTCCTTGTTGTCCATAATGCATTTGGATATGGATTTTTTTTTAATGGATACTCTTACTCCTCACATCCATTGTTCTTTATTTCCCAGTGTCTAATTTTTAATCACAGCCATTATCTTCCTCCCTCTCCTGATTTGTTACTCATTATCTGCAGGCCGGCTCCTTCCTCGGGCTCCTTTTGTTTTTTCCAGGCTGTGTTGTGATCTTTCCTTTGTGATCACCATAAATACTCCTGTCAAGAAGGAAGGAAACAAAAGCCATTTATTTCAGGGAGAATCTGAGAAATTCCTGCTTTCCAGAGAGAGCTTTAAAAATTGCTGCATGTGTGAGGACAGCCCAGCAGATTTTGCCCTGGGCTTCAGCCCAATTCCTGCATCCATCCAGGATTTTTAATCCTTGGGATGCCTGTGGCACATGGCAGGAGCTGCTCTGCACCCTGGCCTGGTCTCAGCCCCCAAAATCCCCTTAAATTTTCCTGATCATGATTTACAATGCTTAGAAATGCATAAATCTTATGGGTTAATAAATGACTATGGATTAATAATTAATTAATTCAGATTTATTAAATCTTATGGATATATCTGAATTAATATTGTCCTGCAGATGTGAACGCACAACATTCTTAACTCATCTTTGATGGCTTTAAGCTGGAAAAAGAGAGATCCAGATGGGATATTGGGAAGAAATTCCTCCTGTGGGGATGGAGAGGCCCTGGAATGGATTTCCCAGAGCAGCTGTGGCTGCCCCTGGATCCCTGGAAGTGTCCCAGGCCAGGCTGGACAGGGCTTGGAGCAGCCTGGGATGGTGGAACTGTCCCTGCCCCTGGATGGTTTAAGATCCCTTCCATTCCAAGCTTTTCCATGATCTCCCTGCCCGGAGCAGGGCTGGAATTAGGGGGTGAAATTTGGGAAATTTTGGGTTTTTCCCCAGAGCAGGGGACCCAGGCAGAGCTTTTCCCTGGGGCTGGGTGCTCTGTGCCATCCCCAGCTGCTCTGCTGCTCTCGGCTTCCCCTGGCTTTGTTTACATTGATTTTTGAATAATGACTTCTCATGAAATAAATTTCACTGGAGAAAATAAATTATTTTCGGGCCTGGGCCGCTCCCGGCACTGATTCCCCATTCCCAGCACCTCATTGGCTTCTCAGCATTTCCATTCCAATGCGAGGCATTCACAACTCCACCTATTTCCTTTTTCATGCAGAAAATCTGCCTATTTCTACTCAGCACAAGAGCAACTTTTGCTGGGCTGTTTAACCTTGAACAAATGCTGCTTTAACCATTTTCAGGACACTGGAATGACAAATTCTGCCTCTGCCTTTCTGCACCACTGCTCCCTGGTTTAAACCTGAACGTGGCAGGACTGAGAGCAAAATACAAAACGTGTTTCTTTTTTTCCCCCAGTGCTGCAGTGGAAATGTTCTTTGAGTCCTGCTGGGGTTTAGAAACTTCCTTTGAAGCCGTGGCCTGTTGTTTGCTCTCCCTGGCTGTGTTTGATGACCTGCCAGCCTCTGCTCCAGCCAGGATGCCATGGAAGTGATCCCAGGGATGCCTTCTCGGGTGCAGCTCCACCAGGGCTCCCCTGCTCCGGCCTGGAGCTCTCCTGGAGCATGAGGGGAATTTTAAATCATTTTCCTCCAAGGCTGTTGAAGAATTTAAACCACGAGCTCCATTCTCCCCTCGCAGTGATGGGAGGTGAGCTGATGTCCAGTGGGGAATGGTCCTGGAAAAGCAGCTGCATGTCTGCTCCATGAGGAAAATCCTGGTTTTCCACCTCAGACTGGGGCAGACTCTCAGTTTCCAGTTGGGATTAGAGGAACACAAACTGTGCATGAGACCCCATCCTCATCCTCAGCTTGGCCCAGCCCACCCAGTTCAGGAGATTCCTGAAGAATTCCCTGATGAAGCTTCCAAAGAAGAGGGAGAACTGGGGGAAGCAAACCTGCCCAGGTGTGGGGAGGCCCAGGAGGGTCCCACCACCTCTGCCTCTCCCTGCAGTTCCTGCAGCCACACAAACCTGACAAACCCTGGGGGGAGAATTTCTGAACAAAATCTGAACAAAGCAGGTTCTCCCTGCCCCTCTGGAATGCCTGATCCATGTGATATCCCAGCTGCTGAGCTGCAGGAACTGTGAATTATCTCCCCTGTGCCACTCCTGCCCATCACTCACACTTTGCTGGCAGTGGAGAGTCTCAATCCACAAAATCTCTCTGCCTGCAGAGACATTCCTCAACCCTTATCTTCCCCACTTCTCTCTCCATCTTTCCTCCTTCCTAGGGGTTTTTTCCTGTCTTTTTTATTTTTTCTCCTCCAGTGGAGGGAACAGATCTGCAAACAGTAGTTAAGTAGCAGGTGAAATATTGATCTGTGCAATGACAAATTGATCTCTTCTGTTTTGTTTAACATTTTTCCCCTGAAAAATTTCCACACTCAATTTACTTTCAGGCTATCACAGATCACTGAGGCGATTTCTTTTTTTCCTCTCTGTACCTGCAACTTGGGCATGCAAGGAAAAAGTCACATTTCCTGAGCAGTTACAGCTTGGTGAGGGCTTGTGACTGGTTCAGCTCAAATCCCAGAGTCCCAGGATGGTTTGGGTTGGAAAGGACTTGTCCAGGGTTGTAATATCTAACTAAAAATGTGTATTCTGTTTGCTCTCTGCTGAAACCACCTGGGGAGGAGTTTCCATATTTTTATTTATCTCTTGTATAACTCATTCCTCATAACCCTGGGGTGGAGGGGGCAGGTGCCTTCTGTTCATGGGCAGTTGTTAAACCAGGGGAGGAATGTTCCTGATCTCTTCCAGGAGCCATTCTCCCTCCAGGGATATCTGCTGTTCATGGGCCATTGAGGGTCACCAGTGACTGATTAAATTAAATCATTCCATTGTGAGATGCTCCACCCAGGGGGAGGAGCTCAGCATTCCCACCTGGATAAACCTGAAATTCAGAACAGCAGAGCCTCCTCTTTTCCACTGGAATCTCACAGGGAGAGTGGACTCATCTCACTGCCACTTCAGGATCATCTCTGCTCCAACAGAACCACATCTGTCACTCCAGGAGGATTTATCTGGGCTGCTCCCAACACCCTGACCAACAGGGTGACAGGTTGTATTCCTGACTCCTTCAGGGTTCTCTAGGACTTTTGTTTGCTTTTTAAATTTATTTATTTATTTATTTATTTTTATTATTACTGAATTTGCATTTTTAATATTCCTAGTTAAGAACTGTTATTCCTATTCCCATATTTTTGCCTGAAAGCTCCTAATTGCAAAATTATGATAATTTGGGGGGAGGGGTTTTTACATTCTCCATTCCAAGGGAAGCTCCAGTTTTCCCTGACAGGTCCCTGTCTTTGCCAAACCAAGACAGGACCTTAAAGATTATTTCATTCCACTCCATGGCAGGGACACCTCCCACTGTCCCAGGTTGCTCCAAGCCCTGTCCAGCCTGGCCTTGGGCACTGCCAGGATCCAGGGACAGCCACAGCTGCTCTGGGCACCCTGTGCCAGGCCCTCAGCAATTCCTTCCCAAAAGCCCATCCAAATTTCCCCTCTTTAAGTTTTAACCCTTTCCCCTTGCCCAGGCACTCCAGTTCCTGATGCAAACCCTTCTCCAGTGTCCCTTTCCCCATCCAGACACTGGCAGGGGCTCTGAGGGCTCCACACTCTTCTCCAGGCTGGACAGTCCCAACTCTTCCTACAGGACTGTCACACCCTCCCCCAGGATTCTGCACATTTGTTCCTGTTTTCCTGGCCTGTTGTGAGCTCCTGCCATGGCTTTGCACCAGGAACTCGGAATATTGAATAATTATCAGCAGCTTCATGGTTTGACTGCTTTCCCCTCCTTCTCCTGCTCTGCTGAGGTGCTGCTCCTCCACAGGTCCCTGGGTGCTTCTCTTGGCACCTTTACTCTGCTGATTTGTGAATTGTGTTTGTGAATTTACTCTGCTGATTCACTCCTGAATTGTGTCTCTTGCACAGTTATGAGACAGAGCAGAGTTTCCTCTTGAACACTACAGCTTTACACTGCACTCTCAATTCTTTCAGAGCCTCTGATGAGGACTTTTCCAGAGTTTTTCCCACATGCACCCCCTGCTCTCACTGAACTCTTGGTGTAGTGATCTCCCCACTATTCCAGATTTATTCCTGTGCTTCCTGAGCTCTCTGTGGTATTTTTCTGAGTGTTTGCCCAGCTCAGAGCGGGGCTGGGCCATCCCTGGATTGCTGCTGGAAGCATCCCTGCATTTCCCACCTCCAGCTCCTCTGGAACCCCCTTATTTTTAATAATTCCTTGCTCAGCACCACAGAATGGCTCCTTCCTGTGCCACATCCTTCGGGCTCTGGGGTTATTCCAGGTGCTCCTTGGATTACTTTCATTTGCCCCCCACCTCCTCAAAGGCAGATTTTGGGATGGATCCCCCACTGTTGGGCCTCCAGAGCTGCTGAGAGGGTTGGCAAAAAGGGTTTATGATTAGATTTATTGAGGTTTATTTTTAGATTTATTAGGGTTTAATATTAGATTTTTATACCTCCTCAAAAAAAGGGTTTGTCTCAGCTGTCACAGCTTTGTCTTCTCAGACTCCTTTTCTCATTTTTCTCCTTTGAACACGACTTCCACTGTTTGAAGGATACTGTTTTACCTCTGACAGCCTCCTCTGGACTGCTCTTTAATGAGAACTGCTAATTTTTTGCCCTTTTAAGGTCTCTTTTGATAATTGTATAGGTTTGCTCTCATCCTCTAATAGAAGATCTTTAAACAATGTCTGTGTCCCCTGGAAAAATGTCACCCTTTTGGCGGCTGCTTTTAATTTCTTTTTAACAAGCCTCTCCCCTTTTATGTGGAGAGCCTTTTTGAAATGAAGTTGTGATGAACTCTTGCAGGTTTATTTTTAAATTCCTACAATGTTACCGAGTTTAAGTACATCGAGACACTTTTATAGAGCAACCCTTCAATAACAGCATTTAAAATTAGCCCTGTGGCCTGCTCAGGATTATATCTGGCACCGCTTCTCCTGGCTCTCCCAGGCAGGAATTCTCTCCAGTGTTGTCTCTGTTGTTTTTCCATGGAGATTTTGGATTTCTCCCCAGTTTTGGACTGGCTTGCACACCCTGGGCTCCAGATTCTTGATGATTTTTATGGTTGAGTCACCTGCTCAGGTGGGTGCTGATGTAGCCTCAACCTTTTGCTTTGGTTTTGAATTTAAACTCACAGAGTGAGTTATTTTCTAATATTAATTGTTCATTAGTTGTTCATTGCACTAATTAACACCCAGCCCTCTCCTGCACTTGTCCCACTGCTCCTTCTGTCCTGGCTCTCAAGGGTTGGGCTCAGGTCCCTCTGATTTCCACAGAAAGCCCAAAATTGGGATGAAACCCCACACTGGACAAAAGGGACATCCAGGATCCTTTCCCTGGACGATTTCCCCCTCCAGCTGGGATTGTTGCCCTAAGAATGGACACATCCAGCTTTACCCGGATTTGCATGCGGTGCCAAATAAATCTGCATGAGAAAACAACACCAATAACTCATTTTAGCAATGGAAAGTTTATGCTGATAATTACGAAGTTTAAAGAGAGCTCCTCCAAGCTCCCTCATCCCCTTCCCAAGGAAGGAGGTTATTCCAGCATTTGCCACAGGGGAGCCAGGAATGTGTGACCACACAGAGGAGGTCGGGCCAACCCAAGCACCTTCCCCTGTGCTGTGATCCAGGCTGAGAGCAGGACTGCTCCCAAGCCCCAGCATTTCCTCTGAGGCTTTAATCACAGCTGAAAACTGCCAGGAACACTCAGCAGGGCAGGGGAGGAGGAAAAGGAAACCCAGGAGCAGCTCCCTACCCTGGCTGGGTGTGCCTGAAATGTTTGGAAAGTGGATCTGCTCTCCTTAAAGGCAGTGGGGAAGCCTTGTCCGTGCCAGAGTCTGTCCTGGGTTTGAGGTGGATGCACCGAGCTCTGGAGGAAAGGCAGGGCTGGCACTGCTGCTGTCCCAGGAGCAGCACAGGCTCCACTGGATCCTCCTCTTTGCTCTTTCTACTCAGTTGGAACTGGCAGGAAGTCACTGCCCTGTTACTTTGGTTTTGAAGACCTTTTTAAGCCTTCTGTTAGATCCTTCATATTGGAGTCGGGAATGTTTCCTTATCCCACTTTCTACTGTAAACACTGGCCATGTTTTGCTAACTCTTTCATTATTTACATATTTCTAGGTGGAAGGAGAAAGGTGACTGACAGTTGGCTTGACCAATGTGGGTTGAGAGGTGGAATTCCATCCTCCAATCACAGGCCACATAGGAAATGTATAAAACTGAGTTTTGTAAATAAACTCATCCCTTTTTTCTTCCTGCTTCGCTCACCAGTGTCCTCGTGTGGTTCCTCCTGTGTCCACGGTGATACTGCCCCATTTCTAAAAACCCCAAATCCTCAGCATCACCCCTAAAGCAGTGGGGAGCCTCTGCTTGCCCAGAGGAGCTGAGGCTGCCCCTGGATCCCTGGAGGTGTCCAAGGCCAGGCTGGATCACCCCGGGCGAGTGGGAGGTGTCCCTGCCCATGGCAGGGTGGAATGGGATGGACTTTAATGTCCCTTCCCACCTGTGACTCTGTGATAAACCCAGCCTTACAAAACCCAGCAAGTTTCACTCCAGCTGTGTACAGACAACATTTCCCAACATTTCCCTTTTCCCTGTTCAACCCCAGCCTGTTTATTGATTCACAGCTGTCACAGTTTCATTTTCCCCTCCGTTCTTGCCTCCAGCATCTCCTCTCCTGGCCAGCCTGGAGCAGCTCTGCCCTGCTGGGATCACTGGGCACCACAGCCACATCTCCACTTGTCTCTGCTCCAGCCCCTCCTGGAGGCTCCCGAGGATTCTGTTTGCACAGCACAGGCTCAGACCCTGGGCTTTAGGGATAAGCCAGATTTTCTTCTGATTAAAGACTTCTGGAAGATTAAAGATACACAGCCGGGGCCCAAGTCAAAGCTGCAAAGCAAAGATCACTCTGCAACTTTGCACTTGGCAATTTGATTATTTTTCTTTCAGTCTGTTCTCCTGCATTTTTAAACACAGAAATTGGGAATGACAATCATCTGCCACAGAGCAGCAGTGCTCTGCTCAGGAGCAGTGCTCAACACGGAGAGCCAGAGCGGAGTCAGAACAATTCCCAGGGTTTTGGCAGAGCCAGTCCAGCTCTGCTGGATGCTCTCCCACTCCCTGCACAGCCCCAGGCTCCTGCCTCAGTCTGGCTTTGTTCTGCTCTGCTCCACTTTCTCTTTCCCTGCCATTCCCAGCCATTGTCTCCATCCCACACAAACCTCTCTCCACATCCTCTCCCCCAGCCTGGATGGAGCAGAGACGCCTCCATCTCCTCCAGCAGGATTTTCCCCCAGTCCCAGGGCAGAGCAGGCTCCTCTCACACCCCTGAGGCAGGAACACAGCAGGGCTGGCTGGACAAAGGGCAGGGGACACATCCATCCCTCCCAGTGCGTGCAGTGGGGCACAGAGCGGTGCCAGGACATCCCTGCAGTGCCAGGGACACAGCCTGGCACAGGAGCAGCTGGACTGGGCCAGTATCCACCACTGGAGCAGGCAAACTCTGCCTCTCCTCCTCCTCCTCATCTCATTTGTTCCCACCGAGCATGACCTGTGTCACCATCCCAAATCCATTCTCCAGCCAAAAATCTGTCCCCATAAAGCCCCTGCAGTGCCCGATTTCTGCTCCTCTCACCAAGCTCACCCTCCCAGCCTTGGCACTGGGGACGGTGCCCTCTGTCCTGCCAGGCCCTGGCTCCCTGTGTGGGCTGCTCTGAGCATCCCCCTCTGCCATGGGGACATCCAGGAGCCACCTGGGCCGTGTCAGTCTGCCCTGAGCTGGGAAAGGACGAGCGTGGAGCAGTCCAGACTGGCCTCCAGCTGGCCCAGCAGCTGCTCTGGGACCTGGATCCCACCCCTGGGAGCTCCTGGTGGCTTTGTGTGACCATGGATTGTCCTGTCCTGCTGCCACCAAGCTCATCAGCTGTTCCCACAGCCCCAGGAAATCCACTCCATTTCCTCTGTGTCAGGAGCATTCCCAAAAGGCTTTTAGAGCAAAAAGGGGCCGTTTTGTCTGACTCTGTGTTAGGTTACTTCCTCTCCTTCTGGAGCAAAGATAGCTCAAAGCGACAGTCAAACAGAGAGGAAATAAAGAGAGTTATGAGGAGAAATAAAAAAGGGTTTATGATCACTTTTCCCACCCACCCCGTCCTCGCTGGCTGCTCCTTCCTCCCAGCCCAGCTTCCAGCCTCCAATAACTCACAGAGCATTTCCAGCACCAGCCCTGGGCTGTTCATCCTTCCACCCCCTGCTCGGGATGCAGATCCCAGCTCGGCTTTCCCTGCTCCCGGAGCCTGCTCCGGGTCTGGGTTTGCTCCTCCCAGGGGAGGGAGCCGGCTCCCTTCGGAGCAGCTCCTGATCCAGCTCTGCACCGGGGAGAGCTGCCACACACACACCGAGAGCGCCCGCAGATCAAACAGATGCTGTCTGTCACAGAGCTTACAGCCTAATTACAGGAGATTACAGAAACTATTTATAAATATTTATACCCATTTAAATATATTTATAAACGTATCAGGATTGGATAAAAGTGGATATTGTTGTTTTAGCTTAAGACACAACCAAGTATCTTTTATACAATGCTCATACAATAATCATATATTTGTATTAAGCTGCTTTTTGATGAACATGGACAGCAGCTGTTAACATTTGAATCACTGTTAATACAAAGTAGGTTGGCACCAGCGAGCTGAAGAGGATGGGTGGATGCTCAGGAGCCTGGAGCAGCAGAGCAGGTGAGCTACAGAGCAGGAATCTTCCCTTTCCGAGGCAGAAATCCACTGGATTCATCCAGAGGGAGACTGGAAATACAGAGGTAGATGATGGATCTTTCTTCATCATCAATTTGCTGGTTTATTTTGGCAGAATAGAGCCTTTCCCCATCCCTCACCTGTGCTGCACCTGGGGGAGTTTTCCCACACAGTTCCTGGTGCTGCTCTTCTCACCGGGATCCTCTCCCTGGGAGCAGCACTCAGCAGGTGGAGCACCTGAATCACACCAGGTACAGCTCCTGAATCACAATTTCCTGTCACCCACAGGTTTCCAGCCTCCCGAATCCCCACTCCTGGGGCTCCCTTTGGACCCCAGGAGGACCCAGGGCACTCCTGAGCCAGGGCAGGGCTGTGCAGCAGCTTCACTTCTCTGTCTGATGCTCGGGAAAGGCTCCAGCAAAAACATTTGGAAAATGTGATTTCTTCATTCCTTTGGTCTCCTGAGGTGTGTGCTATCCAGAGGTGTGCCAGGCATTTTGGGTCACAGCTGGCAGAGGCTGTGCCCTCTGATCCAGATGTGTCCAGGAAGGTTGGGAGATGGAGCTTTCAGTGCATCCTTGTGGGAAGCACAACCCAAACCTCGGCTGTGGCACCCAGGAGCAGCCAGGAATCCAGGGGGATGTGGGCTGGGGGCCACCAGGGCCAGAGGTCTGGCCTGATGTGGGAATCTGGGGGAGGACATGGATGGAAGTGCAGGAGGAAGCAGCCAAGTGAAATTTGGGAAACGCTGGAGAAAAGGCAGCCTGGAGCAGCAGCAGGGAGCTGTTGGTGTGAGCTGCTCCTCGAGGAGGATCTGGTGGGCTCTGAGCAGCTCAGGTGCTGCTGCTGGGGGGCTCCAGCCTCCTCCCAAACACCTTTCCCCCCTCTCAGCAGAGAACAGAGCAGGAGCTGGCTCTGTGCTCGCAGCAGGGCGGTTTTGAGCAGGACAATCCCTCGGTCAGGCATCAAACAGCAGCATGTGAACCATCTGCTTCTCTGACTCCGACACCCCGAGAAAAGCTGCTGGATTGGAAAGAGGATATTAATCTGAAAAGCACACAACAAAGCAACTGCAGGGTGTTTCCCCCCCCAGCCAGAGCGAGCTAGCGAAAGCTGATTACCATGACACACAGGAGCCCTGATCTAATATTCCACTTCAAGATTTGCAAATAATGTGCCCATTAACATGCATTAGCTCTTTAAATAATACCTGCCAGACCCTCCAGGCAAGGAGGAAAGGCCCCTTCGCCCAGGAATCAATCACCTAACAGCCTCTAATTGTGCGTTTTTCAGGCTGCGGGAAGTTTCAGTGAAAACAAGGCAGGACAGGAGAGCAAAGCCGGAGCTGCCAGCGCAGGGAGCTGCGCTGAGCCGCCCTCGCTGCTCCCGGGATCCGCGCTAATTAACAGCTCCTCTGCGACAGCTCTCGGCGTGCAGGGTGCTGGGGGAGGCTCCCTGCAGGGATGTGTCAAGGCAGCCTCTCGGCACCAAAATAGCTCCTGTCCTGTCCTCCTCAGGGCTGTCAGAGCGCCAGGAAAAGCAGGAGGGGCCGCCGTGCCTGCAGTGCCCCAGCAGGTGACGTTTGGGGGATCCCACTGAATTCCCAGACATGGACAGGTCTGAGGGGTCTCTGCAGTCCCTGTGGCAGTCACACCCTGGCAGAGGTGGAAAGCTCGAGGTTTGAGATCCAGGCATGGCCGTGGAGCTGTGGTGCTCCTACAAACCCCACTGCTGTTGCCAGAGGGGCTTTCTGCCCTCCCAGCCCTTTGGGAAGGGGAAATCCTCTGCCAGAGGAGAATCCGGGACAGCAACCTCACCCCTCTCTGGCCACGCTGGGCTTGGATGCTGCCTTGGGTTATGTAACAAAAAACCCCCAGTGTATTCTATTCCATCTGTAGAAAGCAGTTGGGGAATGGTTTATTTTTTTTCTTTATCTCCTGTAACTCCAGGGGAGGAGGGCGGAGCCTTCTGATCCCAGCCCGGCTGTTAAACCAGGCGGGGCAGGGTTTGTGATCTCTGTCACCACTGCCCACCCTCGGGGAGATCTTCTGTTCATGNTTTGTCTATTTTAATTGGATTTTAATTAGGCAAATCACCTGACTTCAAAAGAGCAGAGCACTGGAGCAATTCATGAGTCTCATTATTATCATTATTATTTGTGCTGTATTTGGGTTTGGGTTTTTTTTGTTTTGTTTTGTTTGGTTTTTTTTAAATTTTTTTTAAATTTGTTTGTTTGTTTTTTATTACTGCATTTGCATTTTTAATATTCCTAATAAAGAACCGTTATTCCTATTCCCATATTTTTGCCTGAAAGCTCCTAACTGCAAAATTATAATTTGGAGGGAGGGATTTTTACATTCTCCATTCCAAAGGAAACTCCAGTTTTCCCTGACAGATCCCTGTGTTCCCAAACCAAGACAGGTGCCCAAACCATCCCCCGGATAAATCCAGTTTTCCAGCTGGCACTGAAAACTGCCCCAGCTGAGTCTCTGTGTTCAAACCCTGCCAGGGGACCTTGTCCTGTCACCCCTGTGGCCACATCCCAGGATGGAGGGGCGGGAGTGAGGCTCCACGACAGGAACACAGAGAGGTGAAGCCACCAGGCTGCTTTTGTCCTTGTGCAGATGATTCCCAAACCCGAGTCACAGGGACAGGCCCTTGCAGGACTGTGAATTCTGGGAATTACAGAGTGAAAAGCCCTGGGGGACATAGGGCAGGTGAACCACGAGCAGGCAGCTTCCTGTGAAGGGTGGTGGGGTGAGAAGCAGTGTCACTGTCACCTTCTCTCAGCTGACTTCCACGGATGGCCACAGTCCCTTGGGTGACCCACTGACCAGCAGGACCTGGCTGCAGCCCCAGCGCTGCTCTGAGCTGTGCTGAGCTCTTTGGACACACTGGACCTAAAAACCCAACCTGCCAAGGAGAGAAGGCTGGGCAGGCTCAAGGGCTGACCTGGCCCTGGTGAGCTGCTCCATCACAGCAGAGATGGGGTTGTCACCACCCAGCCCAGCTCTGAGTCACTCTGCCAGCACTCAGAAGAACTCTTAGGCACTGTAAAGCTCAAATTAATTGTCCACACAAGCACTTTGCATTTTCCTGGCGTGTTTCAGTGCTTTTAAAAGCAGCTACAGCACCAGATAAGTAGGTCCCTGTGCTCAAGGCCATGAGCAAGCCCGGAGGCATGGGGGGTCTGTGGCACATCCTCGTGTTCCTCAGGAAATGGCTCTGCTTGTCACAGATGTTACAGTCAGAGGGAAAACACTTTGGGAAAGGCACATTTTCCTGGAGAGGAGCTGTGCAGCTCTTCAGAGCTGCATTTGATCAGCCCCTGATGAGTTTGGAGGCTGTTAATGGGCAACCCTGAGTGATTTGTGTGGTCTGCGGACAGCAGGAGAACAATGGGAACAGCTCAGGGGCTGCACCTCAGCAGGATTAGTGAGAACTCTGCCCCACACAAGGATATTCTGGAGCAAAGACAGGACTGGAGAAATCCCTTCCAAGTGTGAAGGTGAAATACAAAGAGAGAGGGGACAAACCTTTTTAATGTGCAGATGATCACAGAGCAGCGGGAAGTGCTCAGGAGAAGGAAATAGTTTGGTGTAAGTGCCTCTCTCTGTAGATATTGCAAAGAAATGCAGGAGCAGGATGAGTTTATGAGGGTGCTTAAAGGGCAGTGATCTGATGAAGAGGAGAAATGCAGAATTAATGTTCTCGCCTGGATTTCTCCACAAATTTACCACGCAAGATTTGCCTGGATGGCTCCACACCTCTGAGAGAAATTAAAAGGATTTTCCAGTGGCAGAGTGGAGCAGTGGTTGTTACCATCACACTTTGATATACCAAACACAGTGGCCATGACTGCTGATGGAGAAAAGGGATCATTTTTAGACTGGTCTTTCCCCAGTCCCAGAGTCAGGTCTGCCCTCCTGGAGCCAAGGGCCCCCCAGCTGCCAGGGTGACAATTCCCACCCCAGACCTGCTCTCCATTATTGCTGAGCTCCCACTAATCCTCCCTGTTATCTCTCAGCAGCTCCCATCTCATTTATCCTACCAGCTTCCACGAACTTCTTTAATCTCAGACCCTGTAAACTCAAGAAAAAATCCGATTTGTGTTATGTACTCCCCATTCCTTCCCCCTGCACCTGTGTGAACATGGATAAAATCACTATTTAATAGTGCTGGTCAAGCCTGGCTGCTCCTCACGGAGCCTCCTGCCAGCCCCTTTGGATCAGCTATTAAAAGTTTGTGTGAAAGCTGGGAATATTAAGGAGAGGAGGGAAGGATGGGAATGCCTGGGACAGCCTGAGGGCAGCCTGGTACCTAGAACTGCTATGGGGGACAAAGCAGGAGAGATGGATCCACCCAGCAAGGTCTGAGTCTCCATCCCAGGAGTCTCCCACATTCCAAAGGCACTTGGATGTGACCCAGCCCTTTCTGAGAGCTCTGGGGGGTCCCTTTTTCAGGAGACAAGGAAATGCCATCCCACGGGAGCTGCTGCCCACCAGGATCCCCCATCCCAGGGCTGGGAAAGTCACAGAGAACAGAACTGGCCAAAGCCAGCCCTGTGGTGCCTCTCCAGAGTGGGAAAAGCTGTGCCTGGCTCAGTTTCAGGAAGGTTAAATTTATCCCAGAACAAGCACTCGAGCAGTTCTCAGTTCCTTTTCCCCACAGGTTTGGTTTGTTCCCAGTTCCTTCTGCAGTGCCTTGACTCACCAGCCTCTAATTATTGCCTGCAGATATAAACATGCACTTCTCCCTGGAAAAAAGTCCATTATTTCCCCTAAAATGGAGGGCAGTTTGCAGCTGCCTGGCTAATGTGAACACTTGCAGTATGTTATTAAAACAAGCTCTCCCCTCTCTGCTCGGAGGGAGCTGCAAACGGGGCTGTCTGCACCAATTTCGGGAAGTTTTGTAATCCCAGCCCCGAGTCTGAGGAACACCAGACTCTGTAATTTTCCAGCACTAAAATCAGGGAGCCGGGGACAATTCAAGAGCAGAGTTAATCCCTCTTGCAGCCGTTTGGAGCAGGAGGGGAAGAGCAGAGGCATCAGGGAGCCCTTTCAGATTTCACAATTATCTCAAATCGCTGGAGCTGGGTCCCTGTGGAGCATCAGCAAACTCAAAGCCCAAAGGCAGAAGCACTTCAGACAAAAGGCAGCTCCCTCCGTGTCCTGCACCTTTCAAACACCAGGACCTGCCACATTTCAAAGCTGCAGCCATGACTGGATTAAACCACCTGCAACAAATCATCCCGATGCAATTTCAGTATTAAAAAAAGCCTTGTGTCATTGTTGGCCATGAATAAAAAGTTATGGGAGGAAAGGTTATTTTGAAAGCAAAATTATCATTGTGGATTTCCTTGATTAAATTCTTGCAGCATTTCAGGAGCCCTGCTACAGTTTAAGGCTTAATTTTTGACAAAATAGCACTTTGATGGGGAAAAAAATCTTCTAAAACGTAGCTGGCTCTAATGTTGGAGAACCCATAAAAGTGCAGGAAAATAAAGTGCTGGTATTAATTTTATATATAACCTATTAAATAGAAGCAATAAAATGTTAAACTGAAATAAAATATTATATTATTATTATTAGCATAAGGAAGAACATCCAAAGCAGTGTTGGATATTCAGGAAAGGGTGATCCCAGACTGATTTGGGTTGGGAGGGACCTCAAAGTTCCTCCAGTTCCATGGGCAGGGACACTTTCCACTCTCCCAGGTTGCTCCAAGCTCTTTGCCAAATCCAAATCCAGCCCAACCAACCCTTCCCAATCATTTATATCCCTGGAGGGTTGGTGGTGGCAATGGAGAAGGGCCCCTTGGAGAAGTCCTGGAGCTGCCATTGACCCTTGGCACACCCAGAGGGGTTTTCTGCTGAAGAATTGGGAACAGCACCAGGGCGAGACAGATCCCAAGGATTTCACGGCTCTGTTATTGATGATCCTTTTCCATATTAATTCCTAGGCCTGGTGTTATTGGAACTGGGATAATAACACTTTGTTACATTTGATTAGACTGCTCAGGCTCTAATCAGAGCAACAGTAAATCCCTGGCTCCACAGAAACGTTCCCATTCCAGCCCTAATAACAGCTGGGGTCTGAGGGGCAGGGGAAGGGGCAGCCACAGCTCCTGGCTCCCTGCAGACGTGGGGAAGGAAAATCCTCAGGGACTTGTGATGGCTTTGAAATGGAGAATCCAGGCCAGGCCAGTGTGACCAGGCAGGGAAGGGTGGCTGGGGACAGCCTGGGGTGGCCTCCAGTCAGCAGGGAATGGGGCCACCCCTCCCAGTAATCATTACTGGGCAGGCTCAATTAGCAGCCATTCCAGCTGCACAATTAATTAGAGGTCAGAGATGGCTGGAGCTGTCTCACCCAAACTGAGGGGGCTCCATTCCCAGAGCAGCCAAAATGCAGCACGGGCTCTGTTCCCTGCCTGGGAAGGAGCAGGAGGGAGGGAATCCAGGAGGGAATCCAGGAGTGAATCTCCTCATTTTAACCCCTCTGATCAGCCAGGAACCACAGGCAGTGTCCAGAAGGGGCTGACCAAACCCACATCCCCTGTTCTGCTCTCCTCTCCTGGAGCACCAGACACCCCAGGAAAAGCTGGGGAGCAGCCATCAGTCCTTCAATCCCATCCACAGCCCATCAGCTCCCTCGGCAATCCTATTCAGACGGGGAGTAACAACAACGTGACTTTCCTATCACTGTGAGAGAGAAGACTTGAATGCATTCCTGGTTTATCTGGGGAAACCAGTCCCTGCCACTGCAGCCGGAGCCGCAGCGCTCCCTCCCCTGCTGCTTCCAGGTGATAACGAGCTGGTCCTCGTGCTTTACCCGAGGGACAAGATCCCTCTTTGTGTCCAAATTCCCTTCTGGAAGCGCCTACCTGAGGGATTTTCACCTGCATGAAAGGCTTGTGAAGGACCTGGGGGTTTAGCGCTGTCCTGGCTTTACAAGGAGAGGAGGCTGAGAGTTCCGAGGTGGAAAACATCCTGGAAGTGACCCCATCCTCAGTGTTCCTGCATTCCCTGTAATGTTCAGCACCTCTGTGCTCAGGGACAAACCCTGCTGGCACAAAAACCCCCAGCCTGTGGTCACAGAGGTGCTGTGACCCTGCTGAGCCACCACAGCCTGGAGGAGAGGTCCTGGTTATCCCACAAGGATCCCACAGCAGGAAAAAAGCCCTGGAGAGGGCAAATCTTCAGTCCTGGGTGTGGGGCTGTGTTAGGCACAGCCTAACTGGTAAAAAGCTCCTCCAGGGAAGGAGGAACTGCCTGGAACAGAGGTGGGATTTGCTCCCTGAGTGCCCCCAGAGTCATTTAAGGAAGTGTGGAGGGAAGAGTTGAGGGATTCTCCAGTCCCATGGGTCTGGGATGGAGCCTCCCCTGAGGTGTGTTCTGCAGGACTTGATTGACCCCACTGGAATGGGGTTGATCCCACTGGAATGGGGTTGATCCCACTGGGAATGAGGCTTGGAGGGCACTGGGATGCCAGCCCTGAGTCCCCAGAGCTGCTCCCACTCCCAGGGCTGTGGGACAGGGCAGGAACAGCGGGAATGCTGCAGCCAGAAATGAATTCCTGGGCTGATGCTGAGGGATCTGAACCCTCCCAGAGACTCCTCCAGCACTGCAGGTACAGCCCTCCCTGCCTGTGCAGCTGCAGGATAACGGGGAAAAACTGATTTAATTCCTTATATCCATGTTTCAACAAGCACAGTTAAACTTCCCAGTTTCCCATGTTCCAAGCATGTTTGGGTGGCCTGTGTTTTATTCATTTTAACTCCTTATTTTCTTGGTTCATTCTATTTTGCCTCATAAAGTGCTTTCATTTACCTTCATTTCCATATTGTACTGTAGCTAAAGAACAGAGATACAGAGAGCTAGGAGAAACTTGGAATAGATAATTGGTTAATTAAAACAACTTCCCTGGTATGTGGTTTATAACATATTGTTCTCACGGAAGCAACAATCTGGTGAACTGCTCTGGATAGGTAATTTCAGCTTCCAGCTGCCTTTAATGAGTGTATCCTGTAAAAGGGCTGGGAATGATGAAATCTGGATAACCAGGCTCCCTTTCCCAAGCAGATTTGAGTGGCTTTGTATTAAATCTGTATCCAGTTTTCTCTCCCCAGCCACTAAAGACAGTTTATAGTTGTCATGGGAATTTATCCACTGCACACCCACCCACCCTCTGCTGTCACCAGGACCTGTGGGAAGCACAGGAAAAGACACATTCCCAGCTGCTTCCCTTTCCTAAAAGGAGTTTGGATCAGGTGGGAAAGTGTGGGGAGAGGGTAAATCACTGCTCCAGGCAGAAGGAGCTGGAGGGGACAGCATGGGTGGGATCAGGGCTGGAGTGCTGGGGCTGGGCCCCTGCAAACCTGTCAGAGATCCCCAGCGAGGGACAGGGACCGAGGAGCCAGGCCTGGAGAAAGAGGGAAGAGCTGGGATGAGAAGTGGCTGCTGCAGTCCCAAAATCCATTAATCACTTGCTTGAACCAAGTCTGGAATCGAGGATCTGTCTGCAGGGACACCCTGGGCATGGGAAGAGCTGTTAATAACCCTCTGGAACATTCCCTTCTGTCCAATCTTCTCCCTTTCCATCTCCGTGTGTTTTCCATCTAATATTTCGGGTGGATCTTTTCAATATGGTGGAAGTCCGGGCAAACCCATCCCAAAGCTCTGGACACCTCTGGATCTGTGTCCCAGCAGCCTGGAGCAGGCAGAGGTGCCCCTGTGGATCACTTTTTTAGCCTTTTGGGTCCCTTTTCTAAACCTCTGTCTGTGACCTTCCCCAAAAAATTGGTCTGACAGGGGCTGGAACATCTCCCTCTCCCCACAGGAGAAATCCATCTCTGAGCTGGAGATGAGAGCACTGAAATTCAGCTTCCTGATGTGTCCTTGTGCCCTGTGAACCATTGCCACAGCCCTGCAGATACCTGGATCCCTGCAGGAATGTCCTGAATTTCCACTGGAGCCCACCTGCAATGCGAGGGGGGGTGGGATGCGCACCTGCATCCAGAAATCAGGCAGTGCTCTCTGCAGGGAGCAAAACAGCACCAAAAACTCCCCTCAAAACGAGCAGGAAAAAAAAATAGAGAAGTACCAGGGAGCTCTGGTTTATTCCTCAGTTCCAGGTGATTTAAGTAATTGGAAAATCATAGTTGTGAAACAACTCTTTGCAGAGCATCATAATCAGCAGCACAGCTCAGCGGGGCCTAAGTGCAGCAGAGAGGCTTTAAAGACCCCCTGAGCAATGAGCTTTTGGGGGAGCTGTGTCATTTGGAGATGGCATCTCTGCCAACAGCAGCTCCCAGCAAAAACATCGAGTCTGTGGGACCAGAAGGATGCAGAGATTCAGGGAATGCTTGGGAGACTTTTGCCAGCTTGCTGGCAGCCCCCGTGCTGCCCAGGTCCTGCTGCTGCACAAACACAAACTGCAAATTATCCGTGGCATTTCCAGGGTGCAAGGAAAACTGTGAGCACGTGGCTGCTCATCCCCTGCACCCTGGGAGCTTTGGGGAAGCTCTGTGGACTCAGAGGAGGGAGCTGGCTGCTCCCAGGAGTGCAGCCAAGCCAGGCTCAGTGGCCCCTCCGTCAGGGCTGTGTCCCCGTGTGAGGCATTCGGATCACGCAAAGTCCCCTCCACGTTATTAATTTTGACTCAGTGCTTTGAGTTCTGCTCTGAGCAATCCATAATCTCCAACCAAATAATCATAAAGGCCCTGCTGGCCTTGAAACATATGTCTCTGACAAGAGCAATAAACCCATTTATTGCTATTGTGGCCACTGCAGAAGAGCTCGTGCGATGTGAGCGTGAGATTTCCTTGGAAAGGGAGCCAGGCCCGGCATTAACTAAATAAAAATATTACTCTTAAGATCTACTGATCATGTATGTGGGCATTTAAATATCAGAGATAGTTAGGGCTGTGAAGGCTGGGAGAGGGGGGAAAAAAAAAGACATAAAATGAGATTAAGACAGAAGGATAGAAGCTGCTGCCATAAAAGTAACTCAATAAACGAGGCGCCGAGCTCGAGCCTGCACATCCACCAGCATCCCATGACCATAAACCCAGGGATACGGCAGGATCAGGGCACAAAAGCTCCAGGAAGAGGAAAATGTTTCTTTAGCAGCCACAGGTTTGGCCAGAAAGCTCCAGCCAGTGGAGCAGGGCACCAATTTGAGAGCTTTAGGAGCAGCCAGGGTCTATCTGTGGTGCTCAGTGGAGCAGAGCAGGCACTGCCCCAGAGGTTCTGAGGCAGTAAATGGATTGGAGCAGTGATGATAACGTGTTTGCAGGAGAAAATTGCCTATATTGAGGCAGTGTCATGCTAGAACTCCCCAACAATAAGAGGCAGGCTCAGAAAGAGGCAAAGAAACAGATTGGGGGAGATTTTCTGGCTTTTAAAGGAAATTAAACAAGATGGAAATGCACTGAAAGGGAGCTGCACACAAAAAGAGAGGAGCAGCAAGGGCTTCACTGGGGTGTCCTGAGATATTTAAGAACATGAATGTGGACAGGACCAAACAAGTTTTATGGCCTGAGCTCCTCTCCACTGCTACATAAAAATCAAGAGACTCGTGGAAATGGAGTTAATTCACCATTGCATATGCAGAGAGAACAGCTGTAATAAAAGGGAATGTGCTCCTTGGCTGGTATTTATTTTTCAAATGTTCCCACTAAAATCCGGGGGACAGCAGCAGCAGAAGTGCAGGAGGACACTCCAGACTTTTATGGGGGTGGAGGAAGAAAATCACAAGTGAAGGGAGAACAGAGGAAATGAAAGGATGGCATTGCACTGGGTAAAAAAGTACAGGATCAATGCCAGGCTGAGATTATTACAGATTATAACAGCAGTTCCAGGATTTTCCCCCTTCCTCACATCATCTGTGGAGGTCACAATCTGCCTGCAGCTGGAGCAGGCTCTGCTGGGCACCTCAGAGCAGCGAATGTGGCTCAGCTGGGGGTGCTCCAGTCCCCTATTTCCCCTCAGCCCTCCCTTCATGGCGAGGATAAACACACTGCCATATAAAAATATTGAATCCTAAAGTCAGGGATAGCTCTGACAGACGGAATCACACCAGACTCTGCCCTTAAAAATAATCTATTTACTGCCTAGCAAAGAACCTTTATGACAGAGATAATTCCATTTGCTCACTTCCTGCCGTAAAAAAAGTTTACTCTGCCAAAAACACTTCCCATGAGCTTCTCAAGGGTGATAATATTGATGGGATGTGATGAGAGAGGCTTTGGGGTGCTGCAGGCTCTCCTGATTGCCACCAAAGGCAGAGGGGGAGCGGAATTTCCAGAGGAGCCTCTGGCACGGCAGGAATGAGGCAGAGGAGGGTGCAGCCCTTTCCAGCAGTGTTTGGGATGTTCAGAGTGACTCCTCAGCATCAAAGCTGTCCTACTTCCCCAGCCTTATCATATCTGCAGAGCACAATTCAGGGAACAGGACTCCAGCAAATCACATTCCACTGGAAGCCTCGGTGATAAATAAATTACATCCCTCTTCTCGAAACAATTTCCCATGATCAATAATGAATAAAAAAAGTCAGGTCCAAAGCAGTGTTGTGACAGCCCCGCACACAAGTGAGTGGCAGCCAGGATTTTGCTTCAGCAGCAAAATCAGGGCCTGATAAAACATCACATTTCCCCAGGACTCCAAAGATACTGGGAAAAAAGGAGAGAAATTCACATCCCACCCCCTCCAAAGAGCCTGGCAACACATTTTGTATGAAAAGCCTTCTCCTGCACGGAGCATTGCACAAACAGGGGTGGGTGGGGTAAATTCTGTGTCCTGAGGGCCAGGGCAGCTCCATCTGGGCACAGAAATTGCTGGGACGAGGATGCAAGGCCAGGAAAATGTTCCCTCCCAATCCCACAGCGTCTGGAAACAACCTCAGCTCAGTGTTAGTGAAATGTGGGATTTCTGCTCACAACATGCAGAATTTGGGGCTGAGATCCTGCTACCCTGGGCCTTCACCATCTCAACCCCTCCTGATGTGCAGTCACTCCTCCCCTCTGCATTTTGGGGACATCCCAAGGTTTAATTGTCACCTAATAAAGGCATTTTCAACTCACAGCTCCTGCACTTCTAAATTGCAACTGCTCCACCCATCTGAGAGATCCCAGTCCAGCAACTCACAGGGTTTATTTCCTGAAAGAGGTGAGGAGAAGAAGTGTGATGGGAAATAGGAGTCCAGAATCTTCTGTGGAACTCATGGGATAAAAGGGATGGGGAGGAGCTGCTCCAGCTTACAGCTGGGTGTCCTGTAAATCAATCCTTAGGGGATCAAAGAGATCATGGAACCCCAGAATGGGGGTTTGGGTTGGAAGGGAGCTTAAAGCTGATCTTATTCCACCCCTGCCATGGCAGGGACACCTCCCACTGTCCCAGGCTGCTCCCAGCCCTGTCCAGCCTGGCCTTGGGCACTGCCAGGGATCCAGGGGCAGCCACAGCTGCTCTGGGCACCCTGTGCCAGGGCCTGCCCACCCTGCCAGGGAACAATTCCTGCCCAATCTCCCATCCAGCCCTGCCCTCTGGCAGTGGGAGCCATTCCCTGTGTCCTGTCCCTCCAGCCCTTGGAAATATCCCCTCTCCATCTTTCCTGATGGTCCCTTCAGGCCCTGCAAGGCCACCCTGAGCTCACCCCAAAGCTTCTCCTCTGCAGGTGAACAATCCCAGCTCTCCCAGCCTTTCCTCCCAGCAGAGCTGCTCCACATGTCTCTGAGCCATCAACACAGAGTGATCCTGCAGGGGCTGTCCCTTCTCTAGAAAATCCCTGTGATTTTCTGAGGACAATCTTGGGCCTAACATAATTCTGGCCAGTAGGAACATGGAGCTCAATTCCATCTCTGTCCTGCTCATCTCTGAGCTCACAGCAGTGGCTTTGAGGCTTTGAGGCTGCCAGGGCTCAGGTAATCCCAGAATTCCCAATAATTATGGTCTTTACTTAAAGAGTGCCATCCCCAGCTCTAAACCAGGCATCAGCCTCACGGATAAAAACAGAACCACAGACGCAAATGTCTGTGGTGACCACAATTCGCAGTCCCAGTGACTCAGCTCCAAGCAGAAGGAGAAAGTGCAAATGCATCCGGATGAGGATTTCCTTAAAAGCCTCGTAAGGACCCACTGCACAAAGCTGAGAACTCTTGTGCCTCATATACCCGAGAAAAACAGCACATTTTAAACAGCAAACCGTGATGAGAGGGCAGAGTGGGGAGCTGTCTCAGGGATGGTTTCCATGATGCCAGCCCTGCTGTCCCACAGGAAGGAGGGAGCTGAGCTGCCCTGCCAGGATTCCTGGCATTCCCGGGGCTGGAGCGGGGCTGGCTCGGTCTGTGGAGGGCTCAGCAGCCCTCAGCTCTCACCCCCATGGCCACTTTGGTTTCTGTCCCTCCCCACACACCAAACACTGAATTTAATCTGAGCCGTGCCCTGGGCTCAGCTCCCCCCGCAGGCCAGGGGGGATCGTCCCGCTCTGCAGGGCTGGGCTGGATCCCGGGGCACTGCTGGAATTCTGGGCACCCAGGGAAGGAAAAGCATCACAGAAAGTCCAGAATCCCCCCTAAGGGGCTGGGGAAGGTCTGGGTGCCCAGGGGAGGAAAAACATCACAGAGGGTCTAGAATCCGCCCCATGGGGCTGGGGAAGGTCTGGGCACCCAGTGAAGGAAAACCATTAAAGAGAGTCCAGAATCCCCCCACCATGGGGCTGGGGAAGGTCTGGGCACCCAGTGAAGGAAAACCACTAAAGAGGGTCCAGAATCCCCCCACATGGGGCTGGGGAAGGAAAACCATTAAAGAGGGTCCAGAATCCCCCACCATGGGGCTGGGAAGGGCTTGTGAGGAGCAGCTGAGGGGACTTGGTTTGTTCAGCTGGAGGAGACTGAGGGGACTCATGGCAGTGGCAGCTCCTGGTGAGGGGAAGGCAGGGACAGCTCCAGTGCTGCTCTGGGACAGGGGCAGCACCAGGGAGAGGCTGGAGCTGGCCCAGGGCAGGCTCAGGCTGATTTTGGGAGAAGTTTCTTCCCCCAGAGGTGCTGGCACTGCCCAGGCTCCCCAGGGAATGGGCACGGCCCTGAGGCTGCCAGAGCTGCGGGATGCTCAGGGTGGGGTTGTTGGGGTGTCAGGAGCTGGATCAGGATCCTTGTGGATCCCTTCCAGCTCAGGATATTCTGTGATGCTGTGATTGAAGTGCTGCAGCTCACAGCAAGCTCCAGTTTCCCCTCCCAGGCTGAGTCAGAAGCACTCTGAGAGCAGCAGGCCAGGGAGGGAAGGAGAACAGGAGGGGAAGCAGCTGCTCCTCTCCAGCACAGAGCACAAAGCTTTTCAAGTCCCTCTCTCTGGTTTCCTGCCCAAAGCAGCCCTGATTCCATCTGAGTCAGCCCAGCTCCCTCTCAGGCTGCAGGTGGGGCTGCCAGAGCTGCCCAGCCCTCCCCAGGACAGGCAGCCCCAATCCAGGACACCTCACTGCAGACACCTCAGGCCATCCCACGCCAGCCTTCTCCTCCTCCAGACAGGACAGAGTGAGAAATTCTCACCTGGCTGGGCTGGGCTGGCACCTCCTGCTGCAGAGCCCACTGCAGTGACACATTCACAGGCTCCTTTCTTCCTCTGACTCACCGGCTGCAGGAGAATTTGGTATTTTGGAGTTGAAATTCAGAGCTTTAAAGTACCTTGGAGGGTTTTCTGTGGCTTGTGAAGCCCCTGGATGCTCCTCTGGACCTCTGGATTGACTATGGGGGCTCGAGAGGACATCTGGGTCTATCTAAAGGGGAGACAAGGACGTGTATTTATTATTCCATAGGATATGTACATACAAGGATATGTATTTATTATTCCATAGTAGCTCTATATAATCCCGAGGGCTCAGGGATCAAGAAGAATTCCTGTTTCTGCCACTGGATGTATGACTGGGGGTTTGTGGTTGCTTTTTTCCTTCTGTAATACCAACCAGCAGCTGCAGGTAGAGGCAGATTTGGTTTGGGAAGATGCATCTTGACCTGATCACCAGGTTTGGGATCAAGAAGGAGATTTCCCTTAAATCAAGGATTGCAGGGATGCTTTTCTATTTCCCACCTTCTCTATGGCATGGGGTGCACTCTCAAAGGCCTCCTGTTTTTATTGGGCTGGGGCCCTCCTGTTGCAGGAGCCCACAGCAATCTCCCTCTCCTTGTTTTTGAAGTCTTTGATGTTTTAGACCTGAAATTAAGATCTTTAAAGCCCCTTGGAGGATTGTCTGTGGCTTGGGAAGCTCCAGGATGTTCCTCTGAGTGCCTGGATTTAATTCCTGTTTCAGAGTTGCTGGTGTCCATCCTCCAGTTCCCTGTGTGGTGGGAGGCACCCGGGCAAGTCCCTCCCAGGGCTATCCTGCCTGATCCTCAATAATTCACCAGAAACGCTCAGAAAATCCTGCTGAGTGGCCAGAATAAACTGCTCTAATAATGTTCTCAATTAATTATCAGCTCTATCTTTTTAGCAGCTGTCCTGCTATTTTATGGAAGAACAGAGTGGAGTAAAATCACTTGAGCAATGCTGTTCTGGTTTTTGTTTCAGCCCAGAGTTCCCCTCTCACTGAAGCTTTCCCAATATTCCACATTACCACAGGATGTGTCATTAAGCCCCAAGTTCCCCAGGAGTTTCTCCAAAGCCCACTGCACAGCATCTCTAATTTAAATGCATTTGCCTCAATAATACAATTTAATAACTACCACAGTTACAGTTTAGAATGAAAAATAACTCCTTAGCTCCTTAAACTTGCAATATTCTGTCCTTTTGGCTTCTTTTAATTACTAAGCAGAAATATTTTTGGAACATATTTAACTTTTCAGCAACACTCCCATCAATTTTATCATTCCCATTTAGCAGCAGGCTTTACACCAGCATTAGATCCCTTTTAATTCCTATTATCAGATTTCTTTGAGTCCTAACACTTGGCTGTTTTCTTCTTTTGTTCTTTACTTCCCTAACTAGACTTTCAAATAATGTAATAGCTCATCTTAAAAGGTAAAGCCCAGATAATTGGGGCTGGATTAATTAATTTCTCTTCCCTCCTTTTCAGAGGTGTCTGCACTCCCAGCCACTGCCTGTCACCTGCATTTAAAGGAATATCTTAACCTAGAACAACATTGCATAAACACAGAGATCCTTCATGTGCATTTACTGTTGAGGCACTGGCAGCCATCCAGCTGCCAAATTTATCCATGAATTTATCCATGAATTTCTCCATGAATTTCTCCATGAATTTCTCCATGAATTTATCCATTAATTCCTCCATTAATTTCTCCATGAGAACAGAGGAACTGGAGAGGGGACAACCAGTGGTTCCAGTGTGATGGTGACTCACAGACCAGTTCACTCCTTTTTTTAAAATGTAGAAAGTTTGCATTACTCCAATAAGGCAAATAATCTGTGTTTATTTCTCTATTTTGCACAGCAGAGCTGGGGGGGTTTGGTTTCTGATTGATCAGGCAAGGACAACCCTCCTGGGATCCAGCAAGTTCAGCTCCTTCACCACTCCCTGGGCTCAAGGGGCAAATCCATCTCCCTCCCTGCTCCCCCTGTCCCTCCCAGGCCATTCCCATCCCTCTCCCAGTAAAAATGAGGGGACCCACTTGCATTCCCGAGGAGAATGTGGGGTTTGGATCAGCACCAGCCTGGCACCGACCCCTCCCCACATCCCCATCAGCTTTTGCTGCTGTCACCTCCCAGCTGTGCCCCAGGGGCTGCAGCCACACCGTGAGCAGG
>VXBR01004490.1:53098-64244 GCA_013400215.1 Cisticola juncidis
GAGAGGAGAGAACCCCGGGGTGGGAGAGGAGAGAACCCCGGGGTGGGAGAGGAGGGAATCCTGGGGGGGAAGAGGAGAGAACCCCGGGGTGGGAGAGAGGGAACCCCGGGGTGGGAGAGAGGGAACCCCGGAGGGAGAGAGGAGAGAACCCCGGGGTGGGAGAGGAGAGAACCCCGGGGTGGGAGAGGAGGGAATCCTGGGGTGGAAGAGGAGAGAACCCCGGGGTGGGAGAGAGGGAACCCCGGGGTGGGAGAGGAGAGAACTCCGGAGTGGGAGAGGATGGAACTCCGGGGTGAGAGAGAGGGAACCCTGGGGTGAGAGAGGAGAGAACCCCGGGGTGGAAGAGGAGGGAACCAGGGAGGCAGGAGCACGACTTGGAAAAATCCCAGATATTTTCCTAGGGAAAAGCTCCTTTATTTCCAGCACTGATCACAAAGCCATGGAAAAGCAGGAACCTGCTGTGCCCCAGGAGAGGGGATGGCCCGGCCTCCAGCCCGACCTGCGGTTCTGCCGCTGGGATGAGGCTGCTCCTCCCCCAAGGGGGTGTTGCTTCATCATATCCCGGCTGGATTTTGCCAGGAAAAGGAACTTTCACACGAGACAGGGCTCCTGTGATTCTGCTTTTTTCACCCCAGCCAAATTTTCAAATAGTTCTCCTAAAAAATGTGAAAAGAGAAGGGAATAAAACATTAAGGACCTCTTGGAGATAATGCTGGAGGCTTTGGAGTTTTGAACAGAACAGGTTTTCTTCAGAAAAAAACACCACAAAAACCCACACAAGCAACCTAGAACTGTTTTAAACTCTGGGTTTGTTTTTTTTTTTTTTCATGTAGAACCCTGCAATTCTGGGCCCAAATAATGTTGTTTTTATTAAATGAAACCTGTATTTTTCAATCTCTCCCAAAAGAATCAAAAGATCCAAGGGAAAATGTGATAAATTATCCTTGGAATAGGGATTTGCCATGTGCTGACTGGTTCTGGAGCATCTTCCACCAGGAAGACAGGATTTTCCTGGAATATCTGCATGGGCTCAGCTTGAGCGGATCCAGTTTGTCCTGTCTGGGTGATGAAAAGATCAGAAAACCCCAAAATTGGCATCCAGACCAAGCTGGTGCCTTGATGCAGCTGCACCAACATTCCCTCAACTCGCTTCCCTCTGCTGGGATTTTTTTCCTGCTGTCCCAGCTTTGGTTTCTTCCTTGTGCTTTCATCAAACCCAGGGGAAATTCCTTAAAAAATAAAATTAAATAAAGCTACATGGAGTGTTAACTAAAAATGAAGGAAGGGGGGATTTTTTGGCAATCTTGAAGATTTTCTCTTCTCCAAATAACCCATGAACAGGGGATGGGAGAAGGATGGGAAAAACTTTGGGGTGCACCATTCCCATTGCAGCGACTGCAGTGTTTTCCCGGCCCATTTTCCCTATTCCCAGCCCATTTTCCCTATTTCCAGCCCTCTGGGGCAGGAATTTGCAGTATTTAAAAATTATTATTATTTCACTGCCGGGTGCAGGCTGGAACCCACCCAGGTGCCACCTGCCCATCCCTGCACCCTGTCCTTCTCTATCCTCTCCCAAAGGCAATTCCCAGAGTCTGGAGATCCTCCTTGGTCTGTATTCATGAATCCCTAAATTTCTGTGCAAAAATCCCGGGATAATTTGGTTGGGAGGAGCCCTCAAAGCCTGGGAGTCCAATCCCAGTGAGCAGGAACAGCTCCCACCACACCGGGGGGCTCAGGGAAGCTGGAATCAAAGAGCTGGGGAATGGTTTGGCCTGGAAGGAACCTTAAGGACCCAATTCCCTTGGAGGGCAGATTCTGGATTTGGGAGGATCACACAGAGCAGGGAGGGAGCCCAGGAAGGGGATTTGGGGTGGATTTTCCAGTGTGACACCAGCCAGGAACTCATCCTGATGCTCCAGGCTCCTGTGAGGATTTTCCTGCTCCAGGCACGGACTGGGAGCCCAGTGACTGCTCTGATCAATGCTTTACAGAACATGTAAATAATAACCAATAATCAATAACCATGATGATAAATTTGCAGCTTTCTGGGTTGATTCTGGGAGTTCCATCGCTGCTGCTGCTGCCGTTCCCCAAGTCCTGCCCGTGCTTCCCTGCCTGTTCCCTGCAATTAGCTGTGAGGAGATAAGACAGGTGTCACTAACGCTCAGACACAGGAGAAGGAAGCAGCAATTTGCATAAATTAATTAAGAAACTGACCTCGTTCCCCAGCACTCCTCAGAGACGCAGCCAAACCCCCCAGTTTATCAAACCAACACCAGCTCTGACACCTGAATCGAGCTCTCCCCAAACCCACAAAATTAATCCCCAGCAGAAGCCACCACCAGCCCCCTCCCTTCAGTCATTTATTTTTTCAGCCGTCCCAGCGATTTATTTTTAAACATATCAGGACGTTATGTTCCGTGACATTTCCCATCCACACAACACCATATGTATTGGCAAGTGGTTCCTCCTGGAAGCTGCGGGCTGGGGGCTGCGGGCAGAGCTGGCAGCTCCCTGCTCCCTCCCCTTTTGGGGCTGTGCCCTCATTGTTCCACGGGCACCGCTTCCATGGGAGGGGAGAGAGTGCCTGCTTTGGGAAATCAGAGAGATTGGGTTTTTCTGGGAGTGGAGAAGGCCACACCCTCGCTCCAGGAGCGCTGCAGGGTGCTGGGCATGGAATGCTAAATTCCAGAGCTGCATTTTGGGGCTGGAGGAGTCGCTGGAAGGTGCAGAGAGCAGGTCCTGTGTGAGCCCTGCCACCCCCACGCTGAGATTTCCGTGCTCCTGCAGCCGGGGCAGCCTGGGGACAGCTCAGGGGGGATTTCATGGAATCATGGAGGGGCTTGGATTGGAGGGGACCTTAAAGCCCCCCCTGTTCTACCTCCTGCCATGGCAGGGACACCTCCCACTGTCCCAGGCTGCTCCAAGCCCTGTCCAGCCTGGCCCTGGATCGGGGGCAGCCACAGCTGGGGAGGCTTGGGAAAGGCAGGGAAGGATCTCAGCAGGACGTCTTGGGAAGGGATCTGAGGGGATCCCAAACCCGAGGGGACCAGAGTGGGGCCTTTGCTTCAGGACAACTCCACCAGCAGGGAGGGTCACTGCTCCTTCTGAGGAGGGCTCCTTCTGCTCTGAGGGCAGCTCTGGCTCAGCCCAGCCCAGCCCAGCCCAGAGCAATCCTGGGTCAGAGAATCCCAGAACTGTTTGGGTTGATCCAATAAACTTAAATCTCATTCCATTCCAATCCCTGCCATGGCAGGGACACCTCCCACTGTCCCAGGCTGCTCCAAGNNCCGGGGCTGGGGCAGCTCTGCAGGTGGGGTCTCACCTGAGCACAGGGGATGGGGATCCCCATGCAAATCTCCCTCCTCCTTGGGAAGCTGCTCTGATCCCTTTTCCCTCACAAATTACTCACCCATGTAAATCCCCAGGAAAATTATTCCAAAGATAAACCTGAGAATGGTCAGGGAATTGGCCCCCACACCAGGAATTGGCTGAGCAAGGTGTCCTCCCCTCACTTTGACCCTTCCCATCCCTGTTCCTGGCCCAGCTGCTGCAGGGGAAGAGCACAAAGTGAAATTAAGGCACTTTTTAGCGAATCCCCATCAATAATTGACAGGAGGAGAAAACGAATCCAGGTGCTTGAAGACAGAGTGTAAACCATAATTAAAACCTCCCAGTGCTGCTCTGACAGATGGCACAATGCAGACCCTGAAAATTGTCCATGAACATTTGTTTGATATCCGAGAACACGGAGTGCCAGCAGGCTGGGGTGCTGGGACTGCACCACCACTGAATCCCTGACATCCAGGGAGACATTCCCTGCATTATCTCACCATTCCCACAAAACCATCCTGGAAATGATGCAGGGAAGAGCAGGATCCTCACAAATACCCTGTCATGGATGCAAACACCCTGTGCAGAGATGTCAAACCTCAGTGTGGGAATGTGGCCAGAAACACAGCCCAAGGTGGGGCTCTTTTGCTGTAGGAACAGGGTGGGGTGTTCTGAGGTGGGATTTGTGGTCCTGGAGCAGGTCCTGCAGCTCTGATGGGAAAAAGTTGTTGAACCTTTAGAAAGGCAGCACAAGAGCAGCCTCTGCACATCCATCCCTGTGTGGAGCTGCAGCGAGACCCAAATTCCTCTTCCCCACTAATATTTGCAGGTATTTCTGCCCCATCCCTTTCTGCCACCCTCTGGGGTGATTTTCCTGGATCCCAACTCCAGGATCTGGACAATCCCTGGGGAGCAGCAGGGCTCTGCTGCCGAGGAGCCTCCTGCGTGTGCCTGGCTCTGCAATGCTCTGCAAATGTTGCTGCTATTTGTAATCAGCCCTGCTTGTCACACTTTGATATTTGTTCTGTGCGAGCACTCCTGCAGAGCCTGCCAACAGGAATGTTTTCCACACAGAGATGCAGCAGCATGTGTTTCAGACAGGAATTTTGAACTTATGAGCGCTCGCCTCGGAAGCCTGAGGAGTCTGATGTGATTAAGAAGCAGATCCACATCACCTGGCTTGTTTGCAGTCAAAACATTCGCAGGTCGGAATTAGGAACGTCATGAAACCCCAGAGGGATCATCCAGCAGCTCCTGGCTGAGGGGAGTGTCCCCATTCCCAAATTCACCTGGCATTAATCCACTCACCAAGCAGGGCAGACCATGCTGGGAGCACAGAGTCATCCTGCACAGTCAGGGAGTTCATAAAGCCCCAGGCTGAGCAGAGGAAAGCTTTAAAGTGAAAAAAAAAACCCCTTCAGTGCCTGCAGAAGGGATGCTCACAGCACTGGGGGATGCTGAGCCTGGAGGAAATGCTGGGAAGGGGCTCAGGCAGGTGGTGCTTGCCCTGCTTGGGTTTAGTGGGATGGGGATTTCAAGTCCCCACCTTCCCTGAAAACTGATCCAAGCTCCCTAATTGTCAGAGTCCAGGACATCCCTGTGGCCGCCCTGGAGGGTTTGGAGACAGGACAGGGGGTCTGGGATCTGTACAGGGGGGTCAGAGCCTCACACAGAGCCCAGGAGGACACTGCCTCTGATCCCTGCCATGGCAGTGAATACTCACATGTAAGAGGAATCACAAATCCTAAGAATTTAAAAATAAATAGTAGTTAGTTTGTTATAGAATATAAATATAGAAATTAGGATTNTTGATAACACTGCTGGACTCAGCCTGTCTGCTCTGGCTCTGGTGTGAAACACCCAGGGCAAAGAGAAGACTGAAAACCTGATTGCCCCGGGGAACAGCAACCCCAGGGAAATCCCCAGGGAACAGCAACCCTGGGGGAGACCCCACTGCCTCGGGGAACAGAAACCCCGAGGAGAATCTCAGGGAACAATGACCCCGAGACCTGATCAGCTCTGGAGCCCAGCATGACCTTCTCAGAGCTTTTCTCTGCTGTGCTGCAGCAGAGGCACCACCAGCGCTGAACATCGGGGTGTGGGAGCCCTCAGAGCAGGAAAAATGAGATTGTTCTGGGCAGGAATGGTGGGGAAAAGGAGAGGAATGTCCAGCAGCACAGGGGGAAATGGAAAATGACCCCGCCGTGCCAGTGCTGCTCAGGAAATGCAGGCTGTCTCCTGGTCACTTGGTCAGGTGACAACATTTTGGCAGAGGAAGGTGTCCCTGTGAAGGATTCCCATGAATCCAGGACTTTGTTGATTGGGGGCCTCAGCCATGCCAACCCCGTTCCTGCTATCCCAGCCCTGTGCAGGCTGAATTCCCAGGGGCTGCTTCCCCTGCCTGAGCCCTGTGTGCTCTGCCACCGTGTCCAGTGCCACCTTGGCATGGGACACTTGAGAGCAGGGGCCAGGATTTCCAGGGCAGTGTTTCACTCCATGGATGCTCGGGGATGGGAGCAGGGATCCATCTGGGCGTCCCAGCACCATGGCAGGAACTGCTCTGTTCTGCTGAGCCCCAGCTGCAGCCCTGGAGCTGCTTCTGCACCCATTTCAGGGCACAGCAGGATGGAAAAGGTGAGGGGGAGTCAAACCCCCAGCTCAGCTCTGCACTGGCACCCAGCAGCTCCAGGGAGGGTTTGGGGGCGCTGCTGCCTCCCCCTGCCCATCCCCACCCCCAAACAGAGGGGACTGGGCTTGGCCACCAGATCTGATCCCCCTCAGAGAGTCACAGAATCCCAGGATCACCGAGGGTGGAAAACACTTCCAGGATCATCAAGTCCCCACCTTGTCCCCAGCCCAGAGCCCTCAGTGCCACCTCCAGCCCTCCCTGGGACACTCCAGGGATGGGCACTCCAAACCTCCCTGGGCAGCCCCTGCCAAGGCTTGGGCACCCTTTTCATGGGGAAATTCCTGCTGTGCCCACCCTGAGCCTCCCCTGGCCCAGCCTGAGGCCATTCCCTCCCATCCTTGGGCACATTCCGAGCCTGCAGCCAGTGGGAGACACCCCCAGTGGGGTTTGCCCCTGGCTCAGCTGGGGACACCCTCACAGTGTCTGTCTCATTGTTCCAGTGGCCACCATGAGGGATGGGCTGTTTGCCCCTGCCCACGAGTCCTCAGGTCCCCTCCAGCCCCAAGAGGGAGCTCAGAGCACCCCAGGCAGCCCTTCCCAGCACATCCCACTCCCATCACTGCTGCTCTCTCAGGAGGGTTGGAAACACTGGGATGGCCACAGAGGACAAATCAGGGCCATCATGGATTCATTCCTCTCCTCCTGACTGCTCAGCAAACGCTGCCTTCCCCTGTTACCACCCATGCAGGACCCGTGAAGCTCCAGAGACCCAGGCAGAGCCCTCCTCTCATCTGCTCAGCTCCAGCAGCTCAGACAGGTTGGCTCTGCAGAGCTGCGGAGTCAGAGCCTTGGAAACGGCAGCAGAGCCTTGCAGCCAGCTTAATTCTGCATTTCAGCCCCTGGAAACACCTTTAGGAAGCGAAATGTGTGGGAAAAGCTGACAGGGCTGCTGTGTTTGACTGCTGGCACATCCTTCTAATTAATTTCTTTGCTGCTCTTCCAAAGCAAAGCTCCTGCCCAGGATCAGAGCTGCTTTCTGCTGCAGCTGCTCAGCCCTGGGATTTGTGCCATGCTTCCCCTGGCCTGAGGCTCCAGCACCTCCTGCACCTCCAGCCTGCAGCTCCAGAGGGATCTGAGGGGCTCTGGATGGGCCAGGCCTGTGTGCTGCCCTTGGGGCCGAGCTGGGGCCACCAAAGGGACAGCCTGGGCTCCCACAGGTCACAGCAGGGCCAGCTGGGGGTCACAGCCCTGCCCAGACCCCGCAGGGATCGCCCAGGCCGGGCTGGACACGGCCCATCCCTGGCTCCAATGAGACCCTGGCACATCCTCTGTGCTCTCCTGCAGTTGGGCCCTTGTCATTTGTCACTCCCAGAGAGGACAGGGACACTGAGGAGGGATGGTGGAGCAGATCCCAGCACCCTGAGGAGCAGGAGCCTCATCCCATTCTGGGAAGAGTCTCAGCCACAGCGTGGGAGGCACCAGTGCTGAGAATCCTCCCCCTCACATGGAGCCTGCACAGGAGATTGGTTATTCTGGGATCCTTCACCTGATGGTCTCCAGCATGAGTGCCCACTAAAAAATGACTGTACGGGCCACAGAGCCCCTGGCTGCTCTGACTGTTCCTTGCTTTCCTGCTGGAGGAATCCTGCACCTAGAACTCTGTAATAAAACCCAGTTTTTCCTTCTCCATTTTACTTTTCTTGCTTCAACTGAGCGGAGCAGCCTCGTGCTTTCAGTGGAGCTGCCCAGAGGAAGAGATTCCCTATTTTTCCCTGTTATCTTTGCAGTGTGTGGGGGCAGCCCTGGAGTGAGGCATCACCTGGGCTTCTCCCCACTGGGAATGTCTGGAGAGGGGAGAGCTGAGTTTTGCTCCCTGCACACACTCAATCCTTTGTTTTGCACACTCCTTCCTGAAGGTGATGGGGCAGAACAAAGGAGGATTGGCAGCCCCACCCCAATGAGTTCCCATCCTGCCACTTCATGCCCCATTCCCCTTCATTCCCCTCCATGGGAAGCTGCTTCCCTCAGAGAGAGGGATGAAAATCTGGATTCAGGCAGTGCTGGGTGAACCAGCAGCTCATGGTGGCACGGGCAGGGCTCTCCCAGTCTGTCCCACAACTTCCCACAGCCACGACTCTCTCCATGAAGGAAAAGTGCTTGGATGCTGTGCCCAGACCCAATGAGGCACAGCTCAGCTGGGGCTGCCCAGATCTGTTCCCTGCCCTCAAGAGAGGGAAAAGGACATTCAGACCATTAAACCTGGCTCTGGAAAACAACAATAATTGGCTGTTCCAGTGGATAAGATTGCAAATTCCTGGGCCAGCCAGAGTGGGAACTACACAGGGTTTGTCCATCACCATCCCTGCCCATCCGTGATTGCTCCAGCCAACACTTCCCGATCCTTTCCCTGGGAATGGTGCTGGAAATGGGATCCAAGCTCTCCCCAGCCGTGCTCCCTGCTCCCACAGCTTCTGCCACAGGAGGGATCCTGCAGAGAGCTCTCACCAAGCACAGGCATGGTCCCCCCTCCTCCAAGGAGCACGTGGAATGTGGGAATGCCCGTTATCCACCTCTGATCCATGAGGGAGCTGCCTCCGCTTGGAATCCCTCCCGGACTGGCCCTGTTTGGATGAGGCCAGAGCTGAAGAAGAGGTGGAAGCCCTGCAGGAAGATCAAGCTGAATGTGCTCAGTTGGCTCTGCACGGAGCACTGGGAATGCTGTAATTCCCATGGGATCCTGGCAGAAGCTTTGGGACAGAACAAGAAAGGGGCCTGAGCCGTGGTCACATCCCACTGGGAATCCCGGGATGGGGGACAGAGGGAGAGCCTCTCCTGCTCAGGTTTGGGATTTCAGCAAACTCCTGGTGGTTCTGTGGATCCCACACCTTGGACACATCAGTGCCAGCCTGGGGTGGGGACACTGCTGGGGGTCACTGGGACACTGGGCTGGCCCTCGAGGTGGGGACTGAGGAGCACATCCTTGGCAGAGGGACCAAGGGCACAGCCCGGCCCTGCGTCTTTGCCTGGAGCCTGGAAAAACAGCCAAGGGCACCAGCAGGACCAGAGCCAGGCCCTGGGGGCTCTGAGACACCTCTGACTCCACCAGGGAGCCAATCCAGGGTGGAAAATGTGACTCTGGAGTGAAAGCCTGGACTAAGCCTGGATTATATGGATTAGAACACACACCTATCTCACCCCACAACCTTTCCCCATTCCTCCTGTCCCTCCCTTTCCCTCCTTTCCGCATTCCCCCTCTCCCTGCCCCGTGTCCCGCCCCGGCTGCGGCAAGAGCGGCTGCAGCTCTCTGGAACGAGGCGCTGGAGCGGCGGAGCAGCAGGGAGCTGCCACATCCATCACGGCGCTGCTGCTGGAATTAATGAGAGCGCCACAGGTCCGGGCTGTCACTCACTCCCTCACTCTGCTGCTTCCATATGGCTGCCAAGCCGCCCGCTCCCACCAGCCCTGCCAGTTCCAGCCGCAGCATTCCCACCCTGCTCCCTGCGCTCACGGCTGCATTATCCCGATGGAGCCTGACTGAGCCCTCCCTGCTGCACCGCCCTGCATGCCCCCCGCATGCAATCCATGGCCCTGGCATGCAATGCACGCAATGCATGGCCCTCACATGCAGTGCATGGCCCTTGCATGCAGTGCATGAAATGCATGGCCCTCACACGCAGTGCATGCAATGCACGGCCCTCGCATGCAGTGCATGCAATGCATGACCCTCGCACACAATGCGTGGCCCTCACATGCAATGCATGGCCCTCACATGCAACGCATGGCCTTTGCATGCAGCGTATGCAATGAATGGCCCTCACATGCAATGCATGGCACTCACATGCAGTGCATGCAATGCATGGTCCTTGCATGCAATGCATGGTCCTTGCATGCAATGCATGGCCCTCACATGCAACGCATGGCCTTTGCATGCAGCGCATGCGACGAATGGCCCTCGCATGCAATGCATGGCCCTCACATGCAACGCATGGCCTTTGCATGCAGTGCATGTGATGAATGGCCCTCGCATGCAATGCATGGCCCTCGCATGCAGTGCACGCAATGCATGCAGTGCTGCAGCACAGCCCGGCCGGGGCAGCGTTGGTGGGAGCAGTGCAGGATAACGGGATCATCGGGATGTCCCCGCTCCTTTCCCAGGAAGTGCCCATGTGCAGCAAATCTTGCAGGAGTCTGATTTGCAGGCCAGGCTGGTTGTGTTTAGCTCCCTCAGCTCCCAAATGAATTAGTCAGGGGATCCTTCAAAGCTACATTGCATTTCCAGCTTTTATTTATTTTATTTATATATTTATTTTAATTTGTTTTAGACTCTGCCTGCTGCCCCAAAGAGAGGGGGGCATTGGGGGCAGGAACCCCTTGGGAAAGGAGGATTTTCCTGTCTCCTGAGGGGAGCTGTGCTGAGGAGGGGGTTCTGTTTTTCTGGGACGCTGCCACGTCCCTGCATCCCTAAATAACACCCCAGCCTCCCAAATTTTCCTCTTGGTAGCCCCTGACTTGATGTTTTGGGCAACAAGCAGTGACCACTCCAGAGAAAGGTCAGAACAGCTCAGCCATGGATTGGGAGGTGGAGCAGAGCAATCCATGCTGGAATTGATGCCCTTTACAACAGCCAGGGGGGCTTCTGTGCCCTTAAATTGAATTATTTGGCACAGCAGGAGTGGGTTAAATCCCCATTTTCCTGGAAGGGATGGGAGAGAGGATGCAGTGAACACTGGGAACAGGGCAGGACACTGATCCCTGCACATGTCCCTCTCCTTCCCCAGCACCTCCTGCTCCATGGCTGGCACACATGGACACTCCCAGGACTGTCTGAGACAAACCCAAGGACAGCTGGGTCTGCTGGAAAGGCTGAGATGGAGGAGGCTCCGTGCATGGGTGTGACCAGCCATGGCATCCCAGAACCCTGACCCGGCCAAACGGGCAGCAGCAGCAGGAATTTCCCAGGAATTCCACCTGCCCAGGGCTCCCAGGGGTTGGCAGATCCACCCTGGGGAGGTGGTGAGGGAAGGGAAGGGAAGGGCTGGAAAGGGAAGGTTTGGGAAGGTTTGGGAAGGTTTGGGAAGGGAAGGTTTGGGAAGGGAAGGGAAGGTTTGGGAAGGGAAGGTTTGGGAAGGGAAGGTTTGGGAAGGGAAGGCTTGGGAAGGTTTGGGAAGGGAAGGTTTGGGAAGG
>VXBR01004490.1:71031-90312 GCA_013400215.1 Cisticola juncidis
GATGTGAGCTGGGTGTGGGGCTGGTGTGGGGCTGGTGTGATCCTGGTGTGGGGCTGGGTGTGATGCTGGGTATGGGGCTGGTATGAGGTTGGTGTGGGGCTGGGTGAGGGGCTGGGTGTGGGGCTGGGTGTGGGGCTGTGTTTGGGGCTGTGTTTGGGGCTGGGTTTGATGCTGGGTGTGGGGCTGGGGTGAGCCCTACATCCCGCCGTACGCTCAGCGGGCGCTGGGCTGGGATCTGAGCCGTGCCCAGCTGGCACCAGCCACACTCGTGGCCTTTCCCCCAGCCCCTGCAGGCCTCTCGGCAGATCCCAGGTCCTATTTTTAGGTTTTCCCATCTCAGCAGGGCTCTGGGAATCAGCTCTGGATGCTGCCAGGGCCAGCCCTGCGCTCCCTCCGCTGCCATTCCGGGATCCGCGTTCCCAGCAGCGTTTCCCAACCTTTGCTGTGTGGGACAATTCCCCTCAGCAGTGGTGACCTGTGACCCTCCCCGTGTCTGGGTGACACCAGTGACAGCCAGCACCACCCCGGGGTGCTGCTGGGTGTATCCAGCATGGGAAGGACAATGTGGAGCTGCTGGATGAATCCACAGGAGGCCACAGAGATGCTCCAGGGCTGGAGCCCCTCTGCTCTGAGCCAGGCTGGGAGAGCTGGGGGTGCTCACCTGGAGAGGAGAAGGCTCCAGGGAGAGCTCAGAGCCCCTGCCAGGGCCTGAAGGGGCTCCAGGAGAGCTGGAGAGGGACTGGGGACAAGGGATGGAGGGACAGGACACAGGGAATGGCTTTAAGCTAAAGGAGGAGAGATTTAGATGGGATCTTGGGCAGGAATTGTTCCCTAGGAGGGTGGGCAGCCCCTGAATCCAAGCTCTGTGTCAGCAGCAGGATTGGACTTCCCTTCAACAGGGGATGAAGGCATCGAGGAGGAATGTGGGATGCAGCTGGAGCACCTTTCCTTTTAAAAACATCCATAATTCCTTTCATAGTTTGGCTCATGGAAGGTGTTTCTCTGAGTCAGGAGGGAACAGGAGGGATGCACCAGCCAGGGCTGTGTTTGTGTGTGTGAGGGAGCTGGGAAAGCACCAAATCCTTGCATATCCAGGATTTCCATGGCCAACACATCCACAGGGTTCAAGTGTCTGAAAGGAGAGTACAAGGAAGATTGAGAGAGAGAATTGCCAAGGGCTGGAGGTACAGGACACAGGGAATGGCTCCCACTGCCAGAGGGCAGGGCTGGATGGGAGATTGGGCAGGAATTGTTCCCTGGCAGGGTGGGCAGGCCCTGGCACAGGGTGCCCAGAGCAGCTGTGGCTGCCCCTGGATCCCTGGCAGTGCCCAAGGCCAGGCTGGACAGGGCTTGGAGCAGCCTGGGACAGTGGGAGGTGCCCATGGCAGGGGTTTGGAACTAAATGATCCTTAAGGTCCCTTCGAGCCCAGCCCATTCCATGCTCCTACAGTGATATTCCAATGGATATTAGGAAATGGGTGATGCCACAGGGGCACAGAGCCCCTCCAGGTGCAGCCTCAGCAGGAGGAACAGGCCTGGAGTGACACCAGTTAGGGAAACAAACCAACAGGTACATTCCATTTCAGCTCCTTGTGTGATAATTCTGTCAAAACAGTTACAGACTGTGCCCTCTCAGGCTGTCAAAGTCACATGCGGAGGAAAAGATGCAAATCCCTTTGAAACTTGTGCAGTCTCTGCCATGAGCAGCCACATCCAGGCATATCAATGTTAAATATTCCAGAGAGGAAAAATTACAGCTCAGGGTGGGGGTTTGCAGCCTCCCATCAGTGCTTGGCACAAACAGGAAGGTGATTCTGTGGGTTTTGGTGTTTTTTACTGTCATGATGATGTGAAAACTGTGAATTTTATGTGAAAGGTCCAAATCATCACCAATGTATGAAGTGAATTCGTGCTCGAGGCAAAGCATCAGCTGAGCCTGATATGATTTTTATTTTGGGCAATATTTACCCATTTTCTCCAAGCTGGACAGGTCACCAGGGAGAATTCCCTCCTTTTCCCAAGGCAGTGCACAAGTCCTTGGCTGCATCATGGCTGTAAACAGAGAAAACCCAAAGAAATTGTAAAATCAGAGTATATTTAATAAACCCCAGCAAACAATGGGATTTCTCTGGGAGACTGGGAGAAGGTGAGCCTGTAGGGGGAGAGATCCACAGGACTGAGATGAGTCATGGAAGGTTTGGATGTGGCTTCATCCTGCCCAGGGATGGAGCTGGAGATTGCAGCAGCTCCTCATTTCAGGGAGACAGAGGTGCCTCCCCTCCTGCTGGGCTGTTCAGGAGAGCCCCGTTAATAACCCAGCTCTGAGCTCTTTTCCCTGCTTTTTTCCTCTGGTTGTGGTGACCAAACAGAGACCAGGTGACAATCCCAGCGTGCCCTCCCTGGCTGTGCCTGGAGCCCTCCCTTCTCAGGGCTGCTGTTCCCTGAGATTCTCCTTGGGGTTGCTGTTCCCCAAGGTAATCAGGTTTTCAGTCTTCTCTTTTGCCCTGAGTGTTTCACACCGAAGGCAGAGCAGACAGGCTGAGTCCAGCAGTGTTATCAAGGCTGTTTATTCTAAATTATCTCTCAGTTCTTGTCCAGCTCTGCCAGGCCTCCCTGGCAGGGGCATTATCTCAGTTCTGTCTCAGCTCTGCCAGGCCTCCCTGGCAGGGGCATTATCTCAGTTCTGTCTCAGCTCTGCCAGGCCTCCCTGGCAGGGGCATTATCTCAGTTCTGTCCCAGCTCTGCCAGGCCTCCCTGGCAGGGGCATTATCTCAGTTCTGTCCCAGCTCTGCCAGGCCTCCCTGGCAGGGGCNTGTGTGAGGCTCTGACCCCCCTGTACAGATCCCAGACCCCCTGTCCGGTCTCCAAACCCTCCAGGGCAGCCACAGGGATGTCCTGGACTCCGACATTCCCTCTCCCCAGGAGCTGAGGGAAGGATGAGCTCACCCAGAGCTGCTGGGAAGGTGCAGAGGAATTTTTAGAAGAGCGAGCTCATGATTTATTGATGTGGGTTTGAACAATCCCTGCTACCAGGGAACAGTGTAAGAGTCTGTGCTGTTCCTGTGCTGGTCTTGTCGGCCTGGAATTAGTAAGAAAATAGCAATTGTAATAATTTAGTGTAATTTAGTAATAATTTAGTAATAATTTAGTAATAATTAAGTAATAATTTAGCCTTTGCATGGATGCTTCCTCACGGATGCTGAAGATGTGTAACAACTTGCTAGGCCTTCTCATGGATGTAGAAAACAGAATGTTGTTCATAAGGTACAGCAAAAGGTAAACTAGATGCCAAACAACGTGGACCAATGAACAATAATTTAATGTGTATGTATATGTATATGTATATTTACATATACATATATGTATATGTATATTTAATGTATATGTATATGTACTTTTAGCCAATCACCAACTGTTTAGCTGTGCTTGCTTTCCTCTCTGTAACCTGATAAAAAGAGGATACTGAGAATAAAGGGGAGATCAGAGATCAAACCTGATCATGTTGATGCCAGTTGGATGCTCTGCTCCTTTCTCGCAGCAGGAAGGGACAACAAAAGCTCCTTTTTCCCCTGGATTGTGCCAGGTCTGTTCAGGAGCACAGCTCTGGTGTCACTTTGGGTGTGACAGGGCCAGCCCCAGCTTCAGTCAACAGCCAGGGCCAGGCACAGTTCAAGCCCCCGTGTTCCTGCCAGCTTTGAGAGCAGCTTAAACTGTTTAAGCAGCTGCTCTGCAGTTTAAGCTTAAGCTGGTCTTTTGAGCAGCCTAAGCAGTTTAAAATACTCCAAAGGCTTAGTGTTAGAGCCAGTTTAAGTTGCTGCAGGGCTTAGAGCAGGGATGTGCAGCCGGGATCTCCACAGGGCCTGCCCAGGACGGGGCTTTGTGGCTCTGAGAGCCCTGGGGATCAGGGCAGGGATGTCTGCAGAGGGCACAGGACTCTGCCAGCCTCTCCTGCCCTTGGCCAGGCTGCATTCCTGGGGCTGTGCCAGCTCTGCCCTTATCCTGCAGCATCCCTGGGCTGCCTCCTCCAGCCTCACAGCCGAGGAACAGGGGAAAACCAGCTCAGAAACCTCCTGTCCTAAACCTGGGGAAGGGAGGGGAGACCTCCTGCATGAGCCCAGCCAGGATGGAACAGGAGACTTTGGAGCAGCCTGGAAGAAGGTCCCACTCTCTGAGAGCCCAGATTTGGGAGACCTTTAAAGCAGGAACCTGTGGGATGCTGTGGGACTGCCCTTCAAGGGGCAGGGAGGCTGAAGGAGCCTTAATCTGGGGCTTTAACTCTGCCTCAGGACTCAGTGCAGCCCTAAGGCCTTTAAGCCTTGGGTGTCACCGAGGTTTAAGCTCTTACACAGCTTTAAACGGGGCTTAAACGCTCGCTCACCTTCCATGGGACACCTCCCTCCTCCTGGGCAGCACCTCCCTCCTGCAGGGAGGGCCTGGGTCCAGCACTGCCACCCTGGAGGGCCCCACAGCCCTGCCTTGGGGTCTCATTCCCAATCCTACAGCTCCAGGGAGTGGCAGTGGGGCAAAAGTGGCACTTCCAGCTCCCCAAAAGCTTTTGTGAAAGGCAAAGCTCTGGCTGTGAGGGGATGGCAGTGGGGTCACCTTCCCCTCCCTGCTGCTGGTGACTGAGAGCGTCACAGGGGGGTTTTGGCATCAGACACATTCCCAGAGGGTTCTGTCCCCTGTTCCTGCAGGATCCATGCTGGGATAACCCCGTGCTGCTCACAAGAACCTGTCTGAAATGCTTCCCTTCCTGCTGGACACTTCCCCCAGTGCAGCTCCAGTTTGGGGTTGTGATGCTGGGCTGGGACCTGCCCGGCCTCAGATGGGAGGGAAAACCCCTCAGGGAGATTTCAGTGTTCCTGATTCCTTGTGGGAATCACAAGGAGATTCTGCAGAGCTCAGAGCCCCCTGCCCTGGCTGTGCTTTGTCCCCTGACCCCAGAACCACCCAGGGGACAGGCAGAGCTTCCTGTCCCTCCCTGCCCTGCAGGTGGGGAATGCCAGCCTGGAGAAATTCCCTGAGATTCTCCTTGGGGTTGCTGTTCCCCAGGTAATCAGGTTTTTGTCTTCTCTTTGCCCTGAGTGTTTCACACCAGAGCCAGAGCAGTCAAGCTGAGTCCCCAGTGCAGTTTCCAAGGTTGTTTATTCTTCATTATCTCAGTTCTGTCTCAGCTCTGCCAGGCCTCCCTGGCAGGGGCATTATCTCAGTTCTGTCTCAGCTCTGCCAGGCCTCCCTGGCAGGGGCATTATCTCAGTTCTGTCTCAGCTCTGCCAGGCCTCCCTGGCAGGGGCATTATCTCAGTTCTGTCTCAGCTCTGCCAGGCCTCCCTGGCAGGGGCATTATCTCAGTTCTGTCTCAGCTCTGCCAGGCCTCCCTGGCAGGGGCATTATCTCAGTTCTGTCTCAGCTCTGCCAGGCCTCCCTGGCAGGGGCATTATCTCAGTTCTGTCTCAGCTCTGCCAGGCCTCCCTGGCAGGGGCATTATCTCAGTTCTGTCTCAGCTCTGCCAGGCCTCCCTGGCAGGGGCATTANCCTGTACAGATCCCAGACCCCCTGTCCGGTCTCCAAACCCTCCAGGGCAGCCACAGGGATGTCCTGGACTCCGACAGAAATTCCTCTGCAGAGCCCTCTGGTGCAGGGACTGCACCTCCATCCTGGGGCAGCCCTGGTGCCTGGGATCCCTGCAGGTGATCAGGGCTCTGCTGCAGGTTTTGATTCCATGGATGTGCAGCCCCTGCCTGGCCTTCCCAGGGGTGCAGCATCCTGGAAAGATGGATTTGTGCCACTGATAATGTGCACACAGAAATCATGGAATCACTGAGGCTGGAAAATCCCTCCCAGCCCATCCAGTCCCAGCTGTGCCCCATCCCCACCCTGTCCCCAGCCCAGAGCCCTCAGTGCCACCTCCAGCCCTTCCTGGGACACTCCAGGGATGGGCACTCCAAACCTCCCTGGGCAGTTCCAGTCCCTGAGCTCCCTTTCCATGGGGAAATTCCTGCTGCTGCCCACCCTGAGCCTCCCCTGGCCCAGCCTGAGGCCGTTTCCTGTCACTTGGACATCTCTGAGTGGCACGAGGAGCAGCAGGATCCACAAAAATCCATTTTGGTTGGGCATGTGGGAAGCTGACCTGGGAATTCCTCATGGTTGGGTTCCTCCTCTGTTAAAATCTCAGGTGAGCACTGCAGGCTGAGACACAAAGTCACCCCTGGGTGAGGGTTGTCCCCAGCTCGGTGACACTGGCCAGAGCCCCAGTCCACAATCCCCACCCTGGGAAGGAGCAGAGGGCATCAAAGCAGGGAAGGTGGCAGGGAAATGTTTGGGTTTGCAGGTGGAGAGGGCATTGTCCCACTGTCCCTGCATTGTCCCACTGTCCCTGTACTGTCCCACAGGTCCTAAAGGGCAGCAAACCGCAGAAGCAGCCTGGGCTGTGGGGTTTGGGACACACAGCCTGTGCTGTGGGGTTTGGGACACACAGCCTGGTGTGGGTTTGGGACACACAGCCTGGGCTGGGGGGTTTGGGACACACAGCCTGGGCTGGGGGGTTTGGGACACACAGCCTGGTGTGGGTTTGGGACACACAGCCTGGGCTGGGGTTTGGGACACACAGCCTGTGCTGTGGGGTTTGGGACACACAGCCTGGCCAGCCCTGGAGTGGAAGCCCCAGGACAGAAGGACCTGTCTGGGTTTCTGCACGTTCCTTCCCTTCACTGTGCAGGCTCTGCAGAGGCTGCACCATTTTCCTCCCACAGGAGCCCTCCAGTGTCCCTGGTTTTCCAAAGGCTCTGCAGAGTTTGTGAATTCTGCAATCCTGTGTCCTCCCCACCTGAAGGGAGGCAGAGCAGAGCAGCTGTGAACCAGAACTGCTTGAGAAGCATTCCCAGAGCCCCCTTTCTGAGATGGGAACACAAAACCTGGGGCTTGCAGATCTGCACCTGGCAGGGCCTGGTTTGCTGCTGCAGCAGGTGAGGCTGGAGGGCCCCTCTGACAAATGCCAGGCTGGATTTTTCCAACCCATCTCCTTCTCCTGCCCATGGAATTTGAGCGTGGAGCTCTCAGCCCAGCTGTGCCATCACTGGGTCCTGGGAGAGGCAGCTGAGTCAGGTCCAGACTGATTAGAGCTGGTTTTAAATTAATTCAACTGGGAGGGGCATGGAGGACCTGGGAGTCACTTTTATATTTTGATTTTTCACGCTGGGATTGTGCTCTTGATGTCACTGTTCCAGCTGCTACACTTGAAAGTGCCCATAATATCCAAAAATGTCTTTGTGATCTAAATAAAAGGTTGCATTTCAGGTAAGAGAGGGGTTTAATAACCATAATTTTCCCTTCACTCTGCTAATTTGGCCAGCTGAAAGGAGCAGCTTTTGTGCCGTGAGGCTGCTCAGGAACATTGGGGGCCCCTGGCTCCCTCCCTGCTTTTGCAAACCAAATTTCTCATTCAGGTGCCTCGGTGTAGATGGATTTGGGCTCCCAGGATTTTAATTCCTGTACTTTTAGCAGATGTAGCTGCATCTAATGGATTTTTAGGGCAGGAGAGTTCTGTCCATTCTCCACAAGATTTGTGGGGTTTCTCCTCAGGATCTGGAGCATTTTCACCTCTGGAATCTCCCAGGGAGGGGTGGTGAGGTGTCCCTGACACCTCCTCCACAAAGAGATTTATTTGTATTTAAACCCTTTATCTGTTCTGTTCTGTTCACACCAATTTAAACCCAGACCTTGAGAAGTACTGGGAAAACAGATTTGTCATGGATTTTGCACCCATCCACTGTGGGCAGAGAAAGCTCGTTAGCTGCTCCCTAATGAGCCAGCCAGCAAGTCCAGGAAACCTGAGACCAAAAAGATGCCAGGATGGAGCAGAATGAAACATTCTCATTTTCAAAGAGGGAAAATTGGGAAGGGCTCAGCAGCACAGACACAGAAGTGTGACCAGCCCCACAAAATCTCCTCCTGTTTTCCCATTTTCCAGCTGCTCCCCAAGAGCTGCCACCAGCCCAGCCCTCTCCTGCCAGTCAGGGAGAGGGAAAAGGGGGAGGTTGGATGCTGTGGCTTCCTGGGGCATTTCCAGCTGGTTTGTGTTGTTTTTAGGATGTGATTGCCAGAAATGAGGTGTTCCAGGAGTGGAGTTCCTGTCCCCTGCTGGGGAGGACACAGACCTGGACTGGGCTGGATGGGGTGAGATTCTCCAGGTGCCTGAGCTCTCCCATGGCTTTTCCACCCTGGACACTCCTTGGTCCACAGAGGTGACTTTGGGACAACCTGGAGCTCGAGGCACCTGCAGGAGGGTCCAGCTCCAGCACATTTGGGATTTGCCCACAGCCTCTGCTGGCCCCTTCTCCTCAGCTGAGACTGGAGGGGCTCCTGTGAGAGAAAAATGGTGCAGCCTCTTCAAAGCCTGCAGAGTGAAGGGAACCAAGGTGCAGCAACCCAGAGAGGTCCTTTTGTCCTGGGGTTTCCACTCCAGGACTGGCCAGGCTGTGTGTCCCAAACCCCACACCAGGCTGTGTGTCCCAAACCCAAACCCCCCAGCCCAGGCTGTGTGTCCCAAACCCCCCAGCCCAGGCTGTGTGTCCCAAACCCCACAGTACAGGCTGTGTGTCCCAAACCCCACAGTACAGGCTGCTTCTGGGGTTTGCTGCCCTTCAGGGCCAGTGGGACAGTGCAGGGACAGTGGGACAATGCCCTCTCCACCTGCAAACCCAAACATTGGTTGCTCTGCACCCTTTTGACTCCCCCAACCCTTTGTTCCCATCCCTCTCCCCCATCTCTGGTCCCAGCCACTCCACGGGTCAGGCACCCACACACCAAACCCTGCTCAGATGTGCAGCCTGGAGTGGGGGATCCCCTTCCCACCCTGCCCTGGTGTCAGATGGGCTTCCCACTCTCAGGGTTGCTGTTCCCTGGGGATTTCCCTGGGGTTGCTGTTCCCCGGGGTAATCAGGTTTTCAGTCTTCTCTTTGCCCTGGGTGTTTCACACCAGAGCCAGAGCAGACAGGCTGAGTCCAGCAGTGTTATCAAGGCTGTTTATTCTAAATTATCTCTCAGTTCTTGTCCAGCTCTGCAGGGCGTCCCCAGCAGAGCAGGACACGCGGGGACTGGGCGGGTCAGAGATCCCCAAACCTTCAGTGCGACCCAACCACTGTCCAAGATGGATTTTTTATTTACAAAATTTTACCAATGCCTACTACCTACACTAACATGTCAGTTCTACTCTAAACCAATCTCTAAAGTCCAACTCAGCAAAAGATGGGGGACGAGAGCAAGAACAAGGAGCACAGGGGCCACTCCCCAATTCCTGCATCTTGTCCCTTCAGCCCCATATGCTAAGAATCCTAATTTCTCTATTTATATTCTATAACAAACTAACTACTATTTATTTTAAATTCTTAGGATTTGTGATTCTTCACACACTGTGGGCATTCACTGCCATGGCAGGGATCAGAGGCAGTGTCCTCCTGGGCTCTGTGTGAGGCTCTGACCCCCCTGTACAGATCTCAGACCCCCTGTCCGGTCTCCAAACCCTCCAGGGCAGCCAGAGGGATGTCCTGGACTCCGACATCCCACCACCCCTGCTGCCCTGGGATGGGGTTTCCATGTCAATCCATGCCTGGGCTCCTGGGGGAGCATCCCCAGCCCCTTCCCTGCTCCTGCTGGACAATCCCTGCATCCCAGGCTGAGGGGAACCTCAGGACATCCCTCCCCTGCAGCCCCTCACGTTTCTGACACCGTTTCACCTCCAGGCTGCTCAAACCTGACCCTGCTGAGCAGGATGAGCCAAGGAGGGGCATTTTTGCCTTCCCAGAAATGTTATGGAGATATTATCTGACAACAATCCAAAAAAAAGAAAAAAAAACCCCTCACCCATTCAAGCTGTGCGTGGAAAGAGATCTGAACCCATTTTCTAATTGCTCTCTGTCATTAGGAAGGATCAAAGTGAGCCTGAGCATTTGAAAATGTGTCTGGAGCCAGAGCCCATGAGCTTTGTCTCCTAACAGGCATTTAATAGGTGCCTGATTAATATGAGAGTGCTGCTTCTTTCAAATATCAATATTAACTTGAACTTTGCCTTAAGTAAGCTGGAGCCTATATTTGAAAAAGTAATGTGTTAAATAAAAACCAGGCTTTCCCCGCTGGAATCTTTTCCTTGGACTCCTTCACATTCCTGCCCTCAGGGAATGACCTGGGCGTGTTTCTGTGCCCAGGGATGCCCCACGGGAGGTGCTGGGGAGCTGATCCCAGCTCCTGAGGGAAACAGTGGGATCAGAACACACAGGAATGGCTGGGCAGGGTGATTAACGGAGCTGCTTCATCACCAACCACGCTGGACCAAAAAAAACCACTGCAGATATTCCATCAGGAGAGAAGTGACCCCAATAAAGCGTTTGCTGAGCTGGCTGCCATAAAAGCTGCATTTCTGTGCCTGGTTCCATTCCCTTTTCCTGCCCCATCCCGGGATCCTCGCTGTGTGCTGCTGGTGCCTTGGAGTTGGGATATTTTTCTCTGTTTTTAATGAACTGCCAAGCCTAAAATAAATAGATAGAAATAAACCTGAATGTATCTACATAGGAAAGAGCTGCTTTTAATTGGCTTTAAGTTGCTCAGTTTGTTGGGAGGGAACTCCAAGAGCCTTCATCTTCCAAGGAAAAGAGCTGCTGCAGCAGGGAATCAGGGAAATGTGGGAAAAGGGCAGGAAAAATTAGCTTGGGCCACTTCAAGGGGGTAAAATGAATCCCCAGGGCTGGATCCAGGCCTTGGTGTGGTCAGAGGAGCTCGGGCAGGTCCTGCAGGGCTTAGGGGTGGCAGCTGAATCCCAGGGCTGGGACAGCTCAGCACTTCCCAAGGGAACAGGGATTGCACTTCCAGAATAAATCCTGCAGGGAATAAACAGCTCAGTCCTGGTTCCTGGGGAGCCCTGGCTGAGGGGGTGGCAGGGTGAGTCCTGCAGCCTCTCAGGAGCATCTCAGGAGATTAAATTTGCTGCCAAAATGGACACCAGCCTCATTTGGGAGGGAACTGGGAGCTCTGCTTTAAGGGTCTGTGTGGAGAGAAGAGGTTTTATTCCACTCCCATGGATGCTTCCAAAGCAAGGAAAACTCCTGGAGAGGGAGAATCCTGCTCAGATGGGAGGGCAAGGTCAGCTCCATCCTATCCCAGCTGATCCAGGGCAACAGATCCATGTCCTCCCTCCACATTCCTCCAGTTCTCTTTGAGGAATGCTCAGATGGTACCAGATCAATTCCCAAGCACAGGGACAGGGCTGAGAAGGCCAATATTCCCAAATCCCAGAGCAGCTGAGCTTGGAGGGCTCCTCTGGACATCTCCTGGTCCAGCCCTGCACAGGCAGAGCCGCCTGGAGCAGGTCCCCACATCCAGGGGGAGTTTGGGAATCGCCAGGGATGGGAACATCACAACCTCTCTGGGAACTCCAAGGGTTCAGCGCCCTTCCCAATAAATCTTCTCACATGAGAGGAGATTCCTGGATTTCTGTGTGTGCCTGTTGCCTCTTGGGCGGTCACTGGGAGCACTGGGAGCACTGGGAGCACCGGGAGCACTGGGAGCACTGGGAGCACTGGGAACACTGGGAACACCAGGAGCACTGGGAGCACTGGGAACACTGGGAACACAAAGCTCCCCCAGCCCATTCTCCAGCCTGTGGATGTCCCTCTGAGGGACAATTCATCCATCAGGTGTTTTATGGAATTATGGGATGGCTTGGGTTGGAAGGGACCCTAAAGTCTCGTCCAGTGCCACCCCTGCCACGGGCAGGGACACCTCCCTCTGTCCCAGGGACATCTCCCACTGTCCCAGGGACATCTCCCACTGTCCCAGGGACACCTCCCTCTGTCCCAGGGACATCTCCCACTGTCCCAGGGACATCTCCCACTGNCTGTCCCAGGGACACCTCCCTCTGTCCCAGGGGCACCTCCCTCTGTCCCAGGGGCACCTCCCTCTGTCCCAGGGGCACCTCCCACTGTCCCAGGCTGCTCCAGCCTGGCCTTGGGCACTGTCAGGGGCAGTCACAGCTGCTCTGGGCACCCTGTGCCTCCCCACCCTCCCAGGGAGGAATTCCTTCCCAATATCCCATTTAATCTCCCATTTTCTGGCTTAAATCCATTCCCTTTTCCTGAGGAACAGGACCCCCTGTCCCACCCGCTGCCCCAGTTCCCCCCAGCCAGGACAGGACCCAGTGACCTCACTGGAGATGTTTTCTCCCTGCACAACCATTCCAGGGCTTCCAGTGGGGGCTTCTGCTGGAGCTGGGAGTGCTGTGATCCCTTCGAAGGAGCTGGGATGTGTATCCAGGTTTGCTGGGTTACAAACCACAGGGAGGGACTGCCTGGAGCTGGAAGCTGCAGAGCCCAGCGTGTGATTCCCACAGGGATTTTGGGACAAACCCAGCCAGTCTGGCTACAAACCAGTCTGGTGACAACTGGTGGGATCTCAGAGCCTGGGAAACCTCATGGCTGCCATGCAAAGGCAGAGGATGCAAATCCATGGCCAGAGGAGTGGAGAATCAAATGAGGGATTCCTGTGCCTGGAGGAGGAATTCAGCAGGTCTGGAGCCTCTCCTGCTCTCAGGGGATGGACGGAGCCCTCGTGTCTCTCCCGGGACAGGACGTGATTCCTCATGGGAATGATCTGGATGAAGCAGCACGAGAGCTTTCTGGAATCTGCAGGGGCCTTCTGCACCCAGGATGCATCCAGACATCCCAGAGGGATCCCTCCAGGCTGGATTCCAGCCCTGGGAGCTGTGGGGACACAGATGCCCGTGCAGGGTGAGGGGACGTGCCTGGGGTTTGCTGCAGGGGCTGCAGCAGCTGAAGCGTGTCAATAACAACCCAGCAGACACTGCCAGCAGAAAATGGCATTTCTGTGGCATTTCAGTAATGAGGAATTTCCATGGGAATACATTGATCTCAAGGAAATTTAATTTGGGGGAAAGAAAGGGGCAACAAAAAGAGAGGGAAGACATTTTGTGAGCTGTGAAAGCTCGAGCACCTCTCTTGCAGTGAATGTTTCATTTGTTGCTCCACAATTGACTTTATTTCCCAGCCCATTCACCATCCTGCAATTATGGAATTTGATGGGAGTACTTAGCTCCGATCCAGCCCCGACTTTTGGCAGCTCTTGGCAGAGTGGAGGGAACTTGCAGCAGAGCCAGGTGTTCCTGGTGGAGCTCATTTCAGATGGAAAACCCTGCTGGGAATATTCCCCTGAGCTGAGCTGGGCTGTGGCAGGAGACCGAGGCCTCCAAAGCTCCCGAGCCTTTGCCCAATCACAGAATCACAGAATTAACCAGGTTGGAAAAGGCCTTTGAGACCATCAAGTCCAGTCTCTGGCCCCACACCCCCTTCTCAACTGAACCATGACCCCAAGAGCCACGTCCAGGCTTTCCTTGGACCCTCCAGGGATAGGGACTCCCCCACTGCCCCGGGCAGCCCATCCTGACTTTGCTCCTTCTTCTGAACAAAGCATTGCTTTGGCCACCTTGAGCTTCCTGATTATTCCTGGGGTTATTCCTGCCCTTGGAGAAGCCCCAGACCCCTCTGACAAATCCCCATCCCTGCTGCTTTTCCATGGGCTTCCCTCAGCTCATTGTCTGTTCGGCTTTGGGTGATCCTGTTGGTTGTGTAAGAGGAATTCCTTTCTTCCCTGCTCCCTCTGACTGCAGGATGGCAGCAGCTCCCAGCCTTTGGAATGTTCTCCTGGCCACTCCCAGGCCCACAGGGTCCTGGTAACTCCATGTGCCCCAGGATGCAGCCCCTGACCCACCCCGGCTGCTTCCAGGGATGGATTGAGCATTTCTCCCCCTCCTGACACTGAAACAGCTGGGAAAGCACCCACTGCCCTCCTGGGTGCTCCCAGGGGATTTTAGGGAGATAAAAATCAGCCCCAGCCATGCCCAGGTGTCCATAAACACCCCACAGGGATTCCAGACCTCATCCCAGGAAAGCGGACAAAGACTTGGGATTTAAACCTCCACCAGGAGAAATCTTGGCCATCAGGATTAGGATAAGGGGATTACAGCACCTGCTCCACTCTCTGAACTTCAAAGGCTCATGGCTCTCCTGTTTTCAGATCTATCCCAGAGTAATTAAGCAAAGCAACTTTAAAAGAAAGGAATTTGGGCAGCCTGAGGAGCTCCTGGGGGCTTCCACCATCCCTGGTGGAAGATTCAGGCTCCTGCTCCTGCCTGGTGCCTCCTTCTGCTGAGTCTGCTCCCAGCTCTGCAGTGGAGGGGTGAGGAAGGGCCAGAATTCCTGCAGGGATGGAGCTGGATGGGAGGATGATGCTGGAGCCCCTCTGGACACGCCCAAGATGTGGAGCAAACCTGCCAGGAGCAGTCACTGCTCAGAGCACATTTTGGGAACCCCTGGGATCGGGATGAGCCTCTCCTGCACTCTCCATCTCTTGTGAGCCCCTCCTGGACCAGGCAGGTGGCAATGCCAGGACCTGGGTCCTGCTGCTCTCCTGAGCCTCTCCAGTACTTTCTGGGATTCAGGACTCATCCCTAGGCTGGGATAGCAACTTTTTCTGGATGATTCCTGCTTTCCAGCCTGGTTTGCAGCAGGGAGAGGCAGCGTCCTGCTGGGCTCTCTGTGCCTGACTGTGCCACCCCTTCCCGAGGATCAGGAAGGTTTGGGCTCTAACGAGGGAGCTGAGCCCTGAGAATTGCTTGTGGGGTATTGATTGTGTCCAGGCTGCGAGGAAAAGGGATTTTCAGTCATTAGCTGGGAGATGTCAGGGCTGTGGGACTGATCTGCAAGGGCACAGAAACAGGAATTATTCCTCTTGTTTTGTTTTTGGGTTTTATTTCCTCTCCGCTGAGTCTTGGCTAACACAGGAGTCCAGCCTGGATGCTGCTGCTGAGGAGGAGGCATGGAAAAGCAGCACAGCTACACCTGAAACAGAAAAAATGGGAATTTTCTCATCCTGTGTATCCAAATGACATCTGTGGGTGTCTGGATGTCGGAGTCCAGGACATTCCTGTGGCCGCCCTGGAGGGTTTGGAGACCGGACAGGGGGTCTGGGGTCTGTACAGGGGGGTCAGAGCCTCACACAGAGCCCAGGAGGACACTGCCTCTGATCCCTGCCATGGAGTGAATACTCACATGTAAGAGGAATCACAAATCCTAAGAATTTAAAAATAAATAGTAGCTAGTTTGTTATAGAATATAAATATAGAAATTAGGACTCTTAGCATATGGGGCTGAAGGGACAAGCTGGAGGAATTGGGGAGTGGCCCCTGTGCTCCTTGTTCTTGCTCTCGTCCCCCATCTTTTCCTGATTTGGGCTTTAGAGATTGGTTTAGAGTAGAACTGACATGTTAGTGTAGGTAGTGGGCATTGGTAAAATTTTGTAAATAAAAAATCCATCTTGGACAGTGGTTGGGTGGGAGATCCCGCACTGAAGGTTTGGGGATCTCTGACCCGCCCAGTCCCCGCGTGTCCTGCTCTGCTGGGGACGCCCTGCAGAGCTGGACAAGAACTGAGAGATAATTTAGAATAAACAGCCTTGATAACACTGCTGGACTCAGCCTGTCTGCTCTGGCTCTGGTGTGAAACACCCAGGGCAAAGAGAAGACTGAAAACCTGATTACCCCGGGGAACAGCAACCCCAGGGAAATCCCCAGGGAACAGCAACCCTGGGGGAGACCCCACTGCCTCGGGGAACAGAAACCCCGAGGAGAATCTCAGGGAACAACGACCCCGAGACCTGGAGATAACAGGTTCCTCCTTCCATGCCCAGTAAGAGCAGACTGGTGTAACTGGTACAGGGAGAGCAATCCCTGCATCCCTCCTTCCCTCCCTCAGGAATGAGTCACGGAGCGCTCGTGTCCGCTCCTTCCCTCCTCCCTCCAATTAGGCAGGAAAAATGTGTGGAAATGCAGGGAGTTGTGTCCTTTCCAGCAGCTGGGAACCTCCCTGCTCTGCTCCCAAGATGGTTGAATTCCAGTCGATGTGGGGATGTGGAGCTCCCTCTCACATCTTCACTTCATTCCTCCCCAAACATTTTGGCGCTGTGGGTGTGCCCGTTGTTCCCGTGGAGAATGGCAGGGGCTCAGTGTCCCCGGAGGAAACATTCCCAGCTCCTGCTGGCATTTTCAGCTGAGCATTCCCACCTCTGCCCGGCCATTCTGCACATTTCAGGATCTGCTTTGGATTCCCAGCAGCGATTCTCCTCCAGTGTTCTCCTCCAGTACTGACTGATGGCTGGCATTCCATCCCAGAGGCCATGGGGAACACAGAGCTGCTCTTCAGGACAGGCCCAAATCTGCCAGGAACAGGCAATTCCCAACCCCACAGCCAGCCCCTCATCCCCAGGATCTGAATTAGGGGGCTCAGGCAGAGCCAGCAGTTTTCCCTGCCTCCAAGGCTGTACCCCAGGGATCCTGCAGGATTTCAGGGTCTGTTCGGAGCTCTGTGCCCTGGAACCCCACAGAGCCATGGGCACGGATGGGTGCAGGATCCAGAGCAGTTTCCAGCATTCCTGGGATATCTGAGCTCTCTGAAGCTCCCCCAGTGCTGGCCTGGAGACCCCACCCCTCAGACTGTGTTGGTCAATATTCCCCTGGAATATCCACGTCTCCATCCCTCAGGAGTGACCCGAGATGGCTCCTCCACCTCAAAGTGCCTCTTTCCAAAGCACCCTGGGCTGTTTTGGGCAGTGATTCCCTATTTCCCAGTGCTGCTGTGCAGATTTGCTGCTCACACTCGGAGGCAGGTCCATTTCCAGCCTCTGCAGCTCCCAGAGTCTTTCTGCAGCACCCAAACCCTTCCCGAGGGCAGCCAGGCATTCCAGCCCCTGCCAGCCATTCCAGAGAGATGGAAGGAAGGGAGGGAGCTCGGGAGCACCTCTCACTCCCTGAGCCACTCTGCCAGGGCAGCCTTCAGTGAAATATCAATAACTCCCGGCTATCAAAAAAATAAATTCAGCCCAAAAGTGCCAATTCCTGGCCTGCACGTGCACCCCCCGGCTCCCCTCAGCCCCACGATCGATCTCTGTTTAATTAAACCCTGGCAACGACTCTCACGTGGGGACAATTCTGCTGACTCGGCCACTCAGGGATTTTTATGCATCTCTTTCTGCTTTGCTTTTCCATTAACTTATTTTTCCCTTTGTAATAAGGGCTTGTCAGTGTAATTTATCCAGCGGCGCAGGAAGCACGGCCAGCCCGGGGAGCCATTCACAGCTTGCCAGGGATAAACACAATTACACATTTTTAAATGTCAGCCTTCAGGAGAAGGAATGAAAAAGGTAAACTCCATAAATTGCAGAGAGAGACAGAGAGAGAGAGAGCTGCTCTCTCTTTGAGGGGCTCCCACATCCGTGGGCATGTCCTGCATCTCTGCCATGCACGGGGACAAAGGGAAGGCCTCGAGGAATCCATAGAAAGTGGCAGCAGCTCCTGTTCTTTGCTGTGGAGGGTTTTCAGCTCCTGTTCTTTGCTGTGGAGGGTTTTCAGCTCCTGTTCTTTGCTGTGCAGGGTTTTCAGCTCCTGTTCTTTGCTGTGGAGGGTTTTAAATGCAGCTGGTGAGTGTGGTGGCCTGGCAGTGTCCCCTCCTTGTCACCCAGTGCAGGCCAGATGCACGGGGAGAGCCCTGCTGCGCCCTGCTCATCCCCCAGCAGCTGCTTTGATCTGGCTGCGATGAAAAGAGGAGAGTTCAGCTGGATTAAAGGAGAGCCACTTACATAATCTGTTTAAAATTCCAGCAGCACATTTCCAGGGAAAGGCAGAGGGAGCAGGCACCGCTCCCGCTGGCTCTGCGGTGAGGGGGGGGCTCTGCTGCTGCTCCTGCCCCTGCTGGGGCTGTGTCACCCCTCATGGTGACACAGGGACAGGGTGACAGCCACCAGGACCCTGAGCCATCCTGGGGATCTGCTGGAAGGGAGGAAAGCTGGCATGGAGAGGGGAGGCTGGGAATTTCCAGGCCCCAATGAGCAGCAGTTTGGGTTCCATTAAAGCCACTTTTGGGGAGGGTGTGGTTTGGGGGATGCTGCAGCAGTGGATTTTGGCTGAGATGATTCTCCTGCTCCCAGCCTGGAGCAGGTGGGATCCAGAGCTCCTTTGCTGCTGCAGTTCCCAGCATTCCCAGAAAACCTGAGCTCCCTGGAGCTCCTCCAGTGCTGGCCTGGACATCCCACACCTCCCATTGTGCTGCCCAGTGTCTCCCCCTGAATATCCACATCACATCCCATGGGACTGACTCAGGGTGGCTCCTCCACCTTAATGTGCCTTGTCCCAAAGCATCCAAGGGATTCCTGTTCCTCTCCCTCTGTGATTTCCCTCCTTCCTCGGGTGGGACAGGGAATGGATTAGTGGGGTCTCCTCATCTGGCTCCCTTTAGCCTGGGGTGAGGAAGGAAAAGGACGGGGCTGGAAGTCTCAGCAGGGTGGGAGAGAAACTGGAATTTCTCGTTAAGGACCCTGCCCCACCCTGCTGGAAGCTGGGAGGGTTTAGGAGGTAGGAGGTGCAGCTCAGAGGGCTCCAGGCAGATGGCAGTTGGGAACAGAGGGACTTTTCCCATTGGATTGGGAGGATGCTGGAGCAAAACCAGGTGAGGGATGGACAGGGAGCCTCTCTTGGTGCAGGAAGAGGAGGGAACCTCCAGGGCACAATTTGGGGTCTTCCTGCAGCTCCTGGGTGGTGCTAGAAATGGGAAATCACCCAAACAGGCACAGCCAGCACGGGAGGATGGGTTTGGGGTGGTGGTGGAGGTGAGGAGCCCTCCAGCCACCGGCTGGGGTCAGCAGTGGTGACACCAGGACACGGGGGAGCTGTGGGGCTGGGAATGAGCAGGAGGAGCTCAGGAGATGTCCCCGACCTTGGACACCGTGGAAGGGAAGTGCCAGCCAAGAGCAGCCCTTGGTGCAGGGAGAGCAGGGAGGGCTGGGGATGGGGACAGCTCAGGCTGGGGATGGGGACAGCTCAGGCAGGAGGATCCAAGGCTGGGAAAGCAGGAGCAGGTGCCTGGAGTGGGCTGGGAAAAGCAGCCTGGGGAATGGAGCACAAATAAGGGGTGAGGAGGCTTTTTGGCCTTTGCAGAGGCTGTGGAACCTCCCAGGGGAGTGCTGGGCAGCAGGAAGGGCGAGCTCTGAGAGCTGGGGGGCACAGCTGGGCTGGGCTGGGCTGGGCTGAGCTTGGCTGGGCTGGGCTGGGCTTGGCTGAGCTGAGCTGGGCTGGGCTGGGCTCAGCTGGGCTGGGCTGACCTGGGCTGGGCTGGGCTGGGCTGACCTGGGCTGGACTCGGCTGGGCTGGGCCGGGCTGGGCTGGGCCGGG
>VXBR01004490.1:134113-147954 GCA_013400215.1 Cisticola juncidis
GGAAATGCAGGGTGGGAAATGCAGCAGGAAATGCAGGGTGGGAATGCAGTCTCCAGGCTGGGATGGAGCAGTTGATGTCCCTCAGCCCCCGGGGTGGACAATTCTCTGTCCCTGCTGTGGTTTTGTCACTGCCAGCCAGGTTTTTGTGCCTCCACATTGGAGCTGGAGCTCCAATAATTGGTGCCTTTCAGTGGAGTTCATTGATTGGGACAGACGGAGCCTCACAGCCCTGATGGATGCTGGAGCAGCCACAGGCACTGCAGGCTGGTGGGGAGGCTGTGATTCTGTTATTTATTTATCTGTGGATTTATTTTCCTGACACTCTGAGTGGGAGTGGCTGGTGTGTCCCAGCTCCTGCCACACCCTCAGCCTCACACACCCACTGCAGAGGCAGGGAGGGAAAGCCATGGATTCTCCACATTGAACAGGAGGGGCTGCACAGCTGGGTCCTTGGGAGGGTGAATGGGTCACCCTGGGTGCCACCACAGAGGGTGAGGTGTCCCCACTCCTCAGCCAAGGGATTCTCCAGCAATGGGGGATTCAGTGAAAATATCACAAAAACCATGGCTTGATCCTGATGGTGATGGGGTTATCAGACCACTGATGGGGTGGGAAGACCACTGATGGGGATGTCAGAGCATTGGTGGGGTGGTCAGAGCATTGGTGGGGTGGTCAGACCATCAATGGAGCTGTCACCCATGGNCCATGGGTGGGGTTGTCTCCCCGTGGATGGGGCTGTCACACCATCAATGGGGCTGTCCCACCTTGGATGGGGCTGTCACACCAAGGATGGGGCTGTCACACCATCAGTGGGGCTGTCACACCATGGATGGGGCTGTCACACCTTGGACGGGGTGGTCACACCTTTGATGGTTTGGTCACACCTTTGATGGGATGGTCACACCTTTGTTGGGGTGGTCACACCACTGGTGGGGTCATCACTCACCAGGAGAGCCCCAAGCAGAGCGTGGAGGGTCAGGGGTGGGCCAGGCCCAGGTCAGAAGTTCCTGAGGCTCTCCAGGAGGATTCTCCTCAGAGGATTCTCCTCAGAGGATTCTCCTCTCTGCTGGTGGCTCCTGCCTGTGCTCTCCTGGTGGCCACAGGGCCCCAGGGTCACCCCTGGGCAGTGCCCAGCGCGGGGCTGAGGCGAGGACACCGCGTCCTCCCTCTGTGCTCCCTTATTTACTTTTCTGCTTGAAAATGAATATTTGATAACTTTGCTGGGATCAGGGCCTCTGTTTGGGGCCCTGATAATTTATTTATCCATCCATTTATTCTGCTGCAGTGCTGCTGCAGGGGATGGAGATGTCCTGGGGGCTGAGGCGCCAGCACGGGCACAGATGTCCCCTCTGGGGACTTCCAGGGCCCCCTGAGCTCCCCCTGCTCTCAGAGGGGACAGGAAAAGCAGCTGCAAACAGCTGGGCAAGGCCTGGCAGGGCAATGCTGAGGGAGATTCTCCTGCTGGAGCTCTGAATCTGCAATTGAGCAGTGAAAGGGAACAGAGAGAGAGAAATTGTGGGGAAATTAGTGGGAAGTAGGAGGAAAATAATGATAATTTGCCAGGGAGATGGGACAGGGAGAAGCTCTCCAGGATATGGAGGAACCCTCCAGGACAGGGAGAAGCCCCTGAGGACAGCGAGAAACCCTTCAGGACATGGAGATGCCTCCAAGGACATGGAGAAGCCCCCCAGGACATGGAGAAGCTCTCCAGGACAAGGAGAAGCCCCTGAGGACAGCGAAAAACCCTTCAGGACATGGAGAAGCACCCCCAGGACATGGAGCAGGTCCCAGGACATGGAGAAGCCTCCAAGGACATGGAGAACCCTCCCAGAACATGGAAAAGCTCTCCAGGACATGGTGAAGCCCCTGAGGACATGGAGAAGCCCTCCAGGACGTGGAGAAGCCCTCCAGGAAATGGAGAAGACTCCCAGGATATGGAGAATGTCCCAGGACATGGAGAAGCCTCCCAGGACAAGAAGAAACTCTCCAGGACAGGGAGAAGCCCCCCAGGACATGGATCAGGTCCCAGGACATGGAGCAGGTCCCAGGACATGGAGAAGCCCCCCAGGACACGGAGCAGGTCCCAGGACACGAAGCAGGCCCCAGGACAGACCGGAGCTGCTGCCCAGGGCAGAACCAGCAGCAGCAGAGGGAAGGAGGCTCCCGGCTGCTCTGATCACGCGCCCCCGAGGGAAGCAATTTCTCCCGAATTTCCACCTTTTGTTCGCTTGCTGAATGCTCCCTGATTTCTCTGGAGTGGGAACGGTTCTCGTGCTCCTCGGGCTGAGCCATCGCAGCCTCCCCCGGCGCAGCTCTTTGCTATTCACGGCCTCTCCTCCTCTCCTCGGAGCCCTGCGGGGATGGAGAGGGGAGGATGAGCGGGGATGCCGAGCAGCGGGAGCCGGTCCCGACCCGCGGGGAGGAGGCAGGAAACGCTCAGGATCCCAAACCCCTCCACAAAACCCTCGAGTTCCTGCGGATCCTGAGCCCGGCACTCCAAAAACCGAGGGGGCCTCACAAGCAGCAGCTCAGGAGGGGGCTGCAGGGCTGCTTTGGGGCTGCAGGGCTGCACTGGGACTGCAGGTCTGCTGTGGGGCTGCAGGGTTGCATTGGGGCTGCAGGGCTGCTGTGGGGCTGCAGGGCTGCTTTGGGGCTGCAGGGCTGCTTTGGGGCTGCAGGGCTGCTTTGGGATGGGGATTTTAGAGGCAGAGAGTTCTGAAATTATGGGGTGGTTCAGGTTGGAAGGGAACTTCAAGTTTCCACTGTCCCAGGCTGCTCCAAGCCCCTTCCAACCCAGCCTTGGGCACTGCCAGGGATCCAGGGGCAGCCACAGCTGCTCTGGGCACCCTGTGCCAGGGCCTGCCCACCCCTCCAGGGCAGAACCTTCCCAAAATCCCATCTAAAATATTCCCTTTCAGTTTAAACCATTCCCCCTGTCCACGCCCATGGAAAATCTCCCTGTCCATGGTTCCAGCAGTGCCAGGGCCAGCATGGAAATCGCTGCTCTGTGTGAGGGGATGGACAGAGCTGATTCCTTGGAATTAATGATGGGAAACTCTACCAGGAGGGAAAGGGCTCTGCCTGGGGCCAGCCTGGCTTTGTGCGGGCCGGCATTCCTGCGGGAAGCGCCTCTGGAATGCCGTAATTACCCCGCTGGAACTCTCTGCCTCTCATTACCTGGGCTCTGTGATCACTCGGGGTTTGTCACAGCAACGCCTGAAAGGAGCTTTAGGGAGGCTACTTCAGCAGCTCCTGGCAGCAGCAAATCCCCATTGTCCCCAGGATTGGACACGTCCCAGGAGGGAGGGGACCCATCCTGCCCAAACCGCGGCGTTTCCCTCTGGAATACAGAGCAGGCTCCTGACCTTGCACAGTCAGAGGGATTTCTGATTAATGGAGTCTCCAGTAACAAACCTGGCATTGTGCACGGGATATTTCAGGTGTCTCGTGCCCTCATTGCAGAATAATGCGGAGACTTCAAAGTTCCTGAAGCACAAACTCCCGAAAATCGGGCTGGAATTGAAGTCAGGAATGAAATAAAATAAGTAATGGTCATTTTCTTTAGCTGCTCTTCATTACTGAGGTTTTTCCTTTGTCTGACACTGTTTTTATGGGGCCATATCCACAAAAAGCTGCACTTCCAGGAAAATGAGGGATGTTGGTGTTGTTAAGGGGCTGCAGGAAGTGAAGATGCCTTGGCAAAATTCAAAAAACTCTGTTCAACAGCAGGTCCGGCTCAAAGGGGCAGCCTGCAGAATTCCCAGGATTTCATGGGCCTGGAGAAGGCCTTGGGCAGGGAAATCCGCTGGTCTGGAGTTGGGAATGTTGATAAATCCAAAATCTGAGGCTGCCCAGGGGAAGGGCAAAGGCTCCTCACAAGCAAAAATAATCTCCAAAGTTGTTAAATTGTTTAACAATTGTACCCTAATCTGGAACCAGAGACCAAATAACAAATTAATTCCATTTCAATGGAGTGTTTTAATTGATTATTGCATGGTGTGGCTGCAGCTGGGGAGTGTTTGGGTGACAACAACACATGGCCTTAATATTTTTAATTGGAATTATTCCTGGAATGCACCCTCAGCTCTGACTGTACTCGTGTTTCTGTTTAAGGTTCCTTTTTCCTCAGAGGAAGATTCCTCTAATGCTCATCCCTGCAACTGGAATGGTTTCCAGACAGGGAGGATGATTTTCCTGAGGAGCTGCAGGAGGAGGCCAGGACAGCACATCCCTGAGAACCAAACATTTGGGGCACATTTCAATTTCAGATTAGGGGAAAAAAAAAAGAGAGATTTGGTTGTTTATTGCTGGTGTCATTATCTGTAACAACAGAGAGGAAATTCAAAATATCAGGAATCAAAACATCCCAGCTGCAAAGTTCTGCTCAGGTTTTGGAGCTCTGTGGGATTCCCTGTGGGAGAGGAAGGGGTTGCTTAAAAATGGGAATGATTTCCCTCACATGTGGTCTCCTATGCCCTCACAACTTCCAGACTGTGTCATTCCATACTGGAGATGAAAGGATTGCTTAAAAATGGGAATGATTTCCCTCACATGTGGTCTCCTATGCCCTCACAACTTCCAGACTGTGCCATTCCATGTTGTCCCCTCAACCAGTGTGTGACACAGGTGACATTCCTGGTGCTGGCTGGGATCCCTTTCTGCCTCCCAGCTCCCTGGGATGGGGCAGGTGCTGCTTTTTGGGGATGTCCCTGATGTGCTGGAAGTGGTGCTGATCTGTGTGTCCATCCTGTGCCACCTCTGGAGTCGCTGGGCATTGGATTTATTCCTTGATTCTGATGTATTCCTTTTCTTTTACCTGGGAATTTTGTGGCTCCAGTCTTGGTTTTCAGGGCATTCCCAGAGTCAGAGATTGGTTTGTTTGGGAAGGGACCTTCAAGTTCCTCCAGTCCCACTCCTGTCCCATGGGCAGGGACGCCTCCCACTGTCCCAGGCTGCTCCAGCCTGGCCTTGGACAATCCCAGGGATCCAGGGACATTTCCTGCTTTTCCTTCTTCAATGGCTTCACCCAGCCCTGGTTTTAATCTGGTCTCATGCAAGGCTGGGCTTTTATTCCAGTCAAAACCATGGAGAAGTCCTGAGGCCTTGGACCTGCTGGTCCAGGGCATCACCTCTGACATTCCCACATTCCTGTTCTGCCATTCCCTCCGCACCCCAGAATTCCCACTCAGCCCCCACATTCCCTATGAAAACATTCCCAGTTTGGAACGTTTTTGTGGAGGGATTCCCACCGTCCCCATGGGGTTTCCCAGGGTTTCCCAGCAGCTGGCAGGACACAGGGATGACCTGGTGGCCACCCCGGACCCCCTCTGCTTTTCCTGCTGCCTCCCCGGGCGTGGCTCCCGTTCCCGCCGGCAGGCACAGCTTGGGAATGTCACAGCCGGGAAAAGGGACATCCCAGGGCAGCTGGGAGGGCACCAGAGCCCCCTGAGCACCAGGGAAGAGGCAGAGCTCTCCTGGACAGCGGGAGGTTCCGTTTTGGGGACGGGAGGGGTTGGAAGTCGGTCAGGGAGCTGCACATCCCTGGAACGCCGCTCATCCCTGCCCGGAGCATCCCCAGGCACTGCAGCCCAGCTGGACAGGGCACAGCTGCTCCTGGGACACCTGGGGCTGGAGAGGACACGGCCCCGTTAATTACCTCTGTTAATTACCCTCGTTAATTGCCCCGGGCCGGGCTGGTGGCCTCAGCATGCCCTGGTTGTGTGTCCTACATAGCCCTGCTGGGAGGGAGAGGAGCAGCTGGAGAGCTTTGGGAACAGCTTGTTCCCCCTGGAATGTTTTGGTGCTGCTCAGGGCTGAGGGCCAGGTCAGATGAGTTCATTGAACCTGAGCTCCATCCCTGCCCTGGGATCAGCCAGCAGCTCTCCCAGGGCAGAGGGGCTAGAGCAGAGGCCTGGCTGAATTTTTCCAGTTGATTCCCACATAGGAACTTACTGGGATTGAGGAGGGGATGCCCCAACAGCATCAAACAAGAACGAACTCAGTGCAGAAGGAGAGGTTTTAATCCACAATTAAATCCATTTAGGCCCAACATCCTCATGAACCACTCGGATGGAGGACTCAAAGGGATAATGAGGAAGTTTGGGAATTAAATTGGGAGGAGCTGTCGGTTCCCTGGAGGGCTGAGAGGCCCTGCAGGGAGACCTGGATGAATCAGAGGGCTGGGAATCACCAAAGGTGTGGAGCTGAACCACAGCAAATCCTGGATTCTGTGCCGGGGGTGAGGCAACCCTGGAGGTACAGACAGAGTGGGAATGAGAGGCTGGAGAACAGGGAAGGAAGGGATCTGGGGAGGCTGATCCATGACGAGCTGGATCTGAGTCAGCAGTGCCCTGGAGCCAGGAGGGACATCCTGGAGCCAGGAGGAACATCCCTGTCCCAGCCAGGGAGGGATTGTCCCACCCTGCTCTGGGCTGGGGCAGCCTCACCTGNGGGGTGATCCTGGTGGATCTCTTGAGCTCAGGATATTCCATAATTCCTTGATTTATTTCCAGAGGTGAAACATTGGGAGGAAATCCCTGGTCCATGAGCAAGTCCTGAGCTGGTNTCCTTGATTTATTTCCAGATTCCCTGTTCCATGAGCAAGTCCTGAGCTGGTTTGTAGGGGGATGTGAAGGATCCTTGTGCCTTTCAGGAATAAAGGGACAACGCTGGAGCTGTGGCAGCACAAGCTGTCACCCCCAGGAGGAGATTTGGGAACGTTTCAGCAAATCCAGGGGGTGCAGATGGGGGCTCAGGGAGCCAGATAAGCAGGACACGAGTCCAGTTTTTAATTGATGTGACAGTCCTGTACTTTAGGATGGAAAAGTGTCGGGAGAGCATTACTGGCTATTGTATCAAATCCTGCCATCCACACTTTTATCACGGATTAAAAAAAAAATTAGAGGGAGCTCAGAGAAGAGCTGGAAGACTGAGAAAAGGTCTGGCAGACCTGCTGGGTGATGATAGGCTTAATGACTTCAATCTATTTAGCTCATCAGAGAGCAACTTGAGAGGTGACTTGATCATGGGCTCTAAGTACTTCTAGGGAGGAGATTTTTGATAGCAGAGGGTCCTTTAATCCAGCAGACAAAGCCAGGACTCGGTGCCTGACAGGTGGAGCTGAAGGAAGAATAATTCCAGTGGCAGTTAAGCCATCAGTGTTTCATGGGAAGGTAATTAACTCCTGGGAGTGCTTACCTGGGGTGTGCTGAATCCATCTCAAATGAGGGCTGGAGAATTTGCTCCCACCTAACCCAAGGGATGGGCTCAGTGCCCTTCATCCGTGTGGGGATGGAGGGAAATCCCATTCCTGTGTCTGCCACAGGGGCAGGATGGGGACTTCCTCCCCTGGGGACATTCTGGGGGTTGATTTTGGTGTCCCTCACACAGAGCTCCTCCAGTCTGGAGACCTGAGCTGGCAGGGCTGGGTCTGGGTGCTTCATACCCCACATTTCTGCTGCAGTGCTCTTCCTTCTGTCCCCCAGCTCACCCTGGGTTTGGGAAAGGTTGGGTTTGCCCTGGATCTGTGTGATCTCCCCTCTGACCCCTCCTGCTGCCCAAGGGGCATTTCAGACTCCAGCTGGCCCAGATGTTCATTGTTAGAGGAAAACTCTGCGGGAAAACCAATCCCAGGGGCTCTCCAGGGGCTGTGGGAAGAACATCCCAAAGAGCCTTTGGTCCTGGCAGGGGTCAGGGCTGGTCAGTCCTGCTCAGCCTCACTGGACACTCCCCACACCTTGCCCAGGGCTTGGGGATGGATTCTAAAACCAGCTCTGGGCCTTCCTTCCCCTCTGGGCTCTGGAGTGGCTGTGCCTCCTCTGGCTCTGCCTTGGGTCTCTGCTGGAGCTCAGTCCTGGCTGCACCTTCTGCACCTGGGATGGCCCCTGCCCTGTGGGTGATCCCTGAGTGCCCCTGGGAGTGCTGAGTGCATGTTGGAGTCCAGGACATCCCTCTGGCCACCCTGGAGGGTTTGCAGACCGGACAGGGGGTCTGGGATCTGTACAGGGGGGTCAGAGCCTCACACAGAGCCCAGGAGGACACTGCCTCTGATCCCTGCCATGGCAGTGAATGCCCACAGTGTATGAAGAATCACAAGCTGAGAGAATTCAAAATAAGCAGTATTTAGTTTATCATAGAATGTAAATGTAGAATCTGGGATTTTTAGTATCTGGGGCTGAAGAGCCAAGCTGGAGGAATTGGGGAGTGGCCCCTGTGCTCCTTGTTCTTGCTCTCGTCCCCCATCTTTGGCTGAGTTGGATTTTAGAGATTGGTTTAGAGTAGAAATGCCATGTTAGCATAGGTAGGGGCATTGGTACAATTCTGTCAATAAAAAGTGCATTTTGGACGGTGGTTGGGTCAGGGGTGCTGTACATGAGGTGTGGGGCTCTCTGAGCCGCCCAGTCCTGCTCTGCTGGGGATGCCCTGCAGAGCTGAGACAGAACTGAGATAATGCCCCTGCCAGGGAGGCCTGGCAGAGCTGAGACAGAACTGAGATAATGCCCCTGCCAGGGAGGCCTGGCAGAGCTGAGACAGAACTGAGATAATGAAGAATAAACAACCTTGGCAACTGCACTGGGGACTCAGCTTGACTGCTCTGGCTCTGGTGTGAAACACTCAGGGCAAAGAGAAGACGAAAAATCTCATTACCCCGGGGAACAGCAACCCCAAGGAGAATCTCAAGTGCAGATCCTGTGGGATCCCCCAGGTGGGGACCCCTGGCAGCAGGAACCCTCTGCCAAGCAGGAACGTTTCTTTTCCAAACAGATCCTTCCATTTGTGGCTGCTGTGCTTTTCCTGGAGCTGATCCCTTGGGAATGGCAGTGCTCACACAGGAGGTGCTGAGCAGTGAGGTCAGGGCTGCCTCTGGAGCAAACCCTGCTCTCCTGGCCGGTTATCCCTGAGAAACACACCCAGGAGGGGAACTGGGAAACTCTGCCTCAGCTGGAGCCTCCTGGAGCCCTCCCAGGGCTGAGAATGCCCTGCTGGGGACAGCAGAGCCACAGGGGTGGGGATCAGCAGCAGGAACTGTCCCTTGGGACAGGCAGATCCAGCAGGATTCCCACCCCAGCCCTCCCTGGGCTCCTCTGTGTCCCAGACTGGCATTGCTGGTCCTGGGGGTGACACCGGGGCTGTGCTGGGGCCCTCAGAGGTGATGCAGGAGGGGTCAGAGCTGCATCCTGACATCCTTGGGCCTTATTCCTTATTATCTTGTCACATTCCTAATCTTTGGGCCATATTCCTCTTCCTTTGGCCATATTCCTTATTTTTTTGTTATTTGCCCTATCTTTTTGGCCACATTCCTCAAGTTTTGGCCACATTGCTCATTTTTTGCCACATTCCTCATTTTTTTGGCCATATTCCTCATTTTTTGGCCATATTATTCAACCTTTCACTTTTTTCCTCATCCTTTGGTCTTATTCCTTATCCTTTGGCCATATCCCTTTTCTTTTTGGGATATTCCTTATCCTTTGACCATATTCCTCATCTTTTTGGGATATTCCTTATCTTTTTGGGGTATTCATCATCTTTTTGGGATATTCCTCATCTTTTTGGGATATTCCTCATCTTTTTGGGATATTCCTTATCTTTCTGGGATATTCCTCATCCTCTGGCCTGCAGGACACCACAAGGAGCTGCTCACTTTTGGGAACTCCTCAATGTCCCTGCTGCCACGTTCCCAAGGTGCTGCTCAAACCCCCACCCCAGGAGGCCAGGAGCAAAATCCAGCAATTCCTCACCCCCAAAATCCAACTCAGAGCATGGCAAAACTGGGAATAAAAATGGGATGATGGGAGCAAATTAATGCCCTGCTTTTGGTTATTTTATGTTTTCCTGAGCTTCCTGCAGCCCCTAAATCCACTGGCAGCCAGGCCAGCAGGGAAATAAACCCTGGACCCCCTCACCTGGGTGAAGCTGGAGATCTCTGGTGCATGGCAGCTCCTCAGGCACACATCCCTTCTTGTGTTTTCCTGGAAAAAACAGGAATATTTTAAGCGAGACAAGGAAAAAGCAGTTGTGAGACAAATCCCTGTTTTGCTGGATGAAGCAGAGGCTCCCCAGATGAATTGTTCGCCCACCCAGCGGCCCCACGGAGCAAATCCTGGTAGGATTTGCCCTTCCTGGTAGGAAGGGGCTTGCAGACAGCTCTGCCTCCAGTGAGCTGCTCCCCAAGGCAAAAACAAGAACAGAAATCCTCCAGGGCAGGGGCTGAGGCAGAGAATTTATTTCTGTGGTGTTCTCTGCAGGGATCCCACTCCTGCCCAGAATAATCCGGAGCTGAGCTGGGGTTTGGTGCAAGGGAGGCAAACCTGGGATCACTGGGAGCACTGGAGGTTGTGCTGGGAGAGGCAATCAAGGAAAAATCCTGTCCTGCTGCTGCTTCCAGGGCAACACCACAGCCTTGGATGTGCTCGGGGGAATGGGCTGGTGCAGGAGGCTGCGTTTAACCCATGGAATCCTGGAATGGTTTGGGGTGGAAGGGGCTGAAAGATAATTTTATTTATGGCAGGGACACCTCCCACTGTCCCAGGCTGCTCCAAGCCCTGCCCAGCCTGGCCTTGGGCACTGCCAGGGATCCAGGGGCAGCCACAGCTGCTCTGGGCACCCTGTGCCAGGGCCTGCCCACCCTGCCAGGGAACAATTCCTGCCCAATCTCCCATCCAGCCCTGCCCTCTGGCAGTGGGAGCCATTCCCTGTGTCCTGTCCCTCCAGCCCTTGGCAATTGTCTCTCTCCGTGTTCCTGCAGCTCCTTCAGGCCCTGCAAGGCCACCCTGAGCTCACCCCAAAGCTTCTCCTCTGCAGGTGAACAATCCCAGCTCTCCCAGCCGTTCCTCCCAGCAGAGCTGCTCCATCCCTCTGCTCATCCTGGTGCCTCCTCTGGCCTGGCTCCAGCAGCTCCAGCTCCTTGCTGTGCTGGGCCGGGGCTGGGGCAGCTCTGCAGGTGGGGTCTGAACGGGGCACAGGGGATGGGGCAGGATCAGCCCAGGGCTGGGGGTTCTGGGGTCCCAGGGGACATCAGTCATTCAGTGACACGGGCAGCAGGCAGGATTTGAGTGTTGGGAGGCAGTGAAAAAGGGGGAAAAAGCAGCCCAGGCTCCTTGTGACACTGTAAATGAAAAGGCAGACAAAGTCTGATAATTCATTCATCCGCATCACTCATGTTAAGCCTTAAAATGTTCCTGGTAGCCACTGGAAATCATCAAAGAAGTGACAGCTCTGTTCTCTGGAGGAGCAGGACTCAGAGTGGGGGATACAGGAGGTGCTTTAGCAAGAAGAATTCGAGAAGCAGCCTCTAAGTCAGTGATTTCTCTGACTTCATCTGCACATTAAAAATGCAAGTGAATGCCTTTTGGTGTTAGCTCTGCTCCTGGATATGAGATGGAGTCAATTCACAGCTCTTCAGTGGATAATACTTTTTGTTTTTCGCAGGGGCTGTTGAAACAGAATGGAAAATTAAAGCAATTTTTCCTGACAGCAATGCATAAACGTTGACCATGAAATGGCAAAGCAAAAAAACAAAAACCGAAAGCAAGAACAGCTCGAGGAGTGTCTGAATTAGGCAGCAGCGAGTTCATTACAGCTCTCATTTGAATAAAGGCAGGAGATGATGCCCTCGCTGTAATGGAAATGCTCTTCAAGTCCGAGCCATCCAGGGCCATTACAGCCTGAAGAGGATTGTTTGGGAAGGAGATGGATGCACTCCGGTCCTGTGGGGCACACTCTGCTCTCCCTGCTCCAGATCACCCTCCCTGCCAGGGCTGGGGCCGCCTGGGTCCTGCCTGACCCTCAATCCCCGGGAATGTTCTGCTCTGGAGCATCCCAGTCCTTTCCCTGCTCTCCAACAGGGCATGGGGTGGTCTGATCCAAAGTCCTGCTTGTCAGAGCTTCTGGGGGGCTTTGGAGCATTTGAAAAGCTTGAGAGAAACTAAAATTATGGCTAAAAGAAAGGTTTGGGATCAGAGGCACTGCCTGGATCCCACACGGGCTCCAAAGGAAAGGTTTGGGATAAGAGGCCCTGTCTGTGTCCCACACCAGTTCCAAAGGAAAGGTTTGGGATAAGGGCCCTGTCTGTGTCCCACACCAGTTCCAAAGGAAAGGTTTGGGATAAGGGCCCTGTCTGTGTCCCACACGGGCTCCTCAGGGGTTGCTGCTGACCCCCAGGTTTGTCCCTGGGGGCTCTCAGCAGGTTGGAATGGGAGCACNAAGGTTTGGGCTAAGCGCACCGCCTGTGTCCCACACCAGTTCCAAAGAAAAGGTTTGGGATAAGGGCCCTGTCTGTGTCCCACACGGGCTCCTCAGGGGTTGCTGCTGACCCCCAGGTTTGTCCCTGGGGGCTCTCAGCAGGTTGGAATGGGAGCACTGGGTGCATTCCAAGGCTCTGCCAGCACTGGCAAGGGCAGCCCAGGGAGGTTTGGAGTGCCCATCCCTGGAATGGCCACGGAGGTGGCACTCAGTGCCCTGGGCTGGGGACAGGGCGGGACTGGGTGATCCTGGAGGGCTTTTCCAGCCTCAGTAACTCTGGGATTTTGGGATTCTGAGCTTTTCCTTGCCCTTCATGGGCATCATGGTGGGTTTCCACCTTTCCCTGCATCCTCCCCCCAGTTCTGTCCCACGGACAGGTCTGTGGTGTCACTGTCCCTGCAGGACACCCTGCCCTGCTCCCTGCCTGCCCGGGCTGCACTGACCCCAGAGGAGCAGGGATTCTGTGACACATCCCTGCAAGAGGGGACAGCAGTCTCCCGATTTTCCCGCAGGTTTTTCCTTCCCCTTTGAGCAGGGATTAACAATTCAATGGTCTCAGAGGTCTCTCACAACCAAAACCATTCCAAGGCTTGCACCCCTCGGCAGCAGCTCGGCCTCGCTGGTGGCCCTGTCCCCCCTCGGTGACAGCCACGTCCCAGGGGTGCTCTGGATTGTCCCCTGGAGTGCCCTGTGCTCAGGAGGGCGGGGGGCAGGGGGAGCCTGGGGGTCCCGGGGAGCAGGGGTGCAGTGGGCACGGCTCAGCCAGGGTTAAGTGTGCCGGGTGTCCCCGTGCCACTGCCGTGTCCCCCTGCCACTGCCGTGTCCCTGTGCCACTGCCGTGTGTCCCCGTCCCACTGCCGTGTGTCCCTGTGCCACTTGCGGGTGTGCCTGTGCCACTGCCATGTCCCCGTGCCACTGCCGTGTGTCCCGGTGCCACTGGTGTGTGTCCCGGTGCCACTGCCGGGTGCCCCTGTGCCACTGGTGTGTGTCCCGGTGCCACTGCCGTGTCCCCATGTCACTGCCGTGTGTCCCGGTGCCACTAGATGTCCTTGTGGGAAAGGCCTTGGTGCTGTCCGCTGGCACCGGCGGCAGAGCCGGGAATTCGGGAATTGGGGGAATTCAGGGATCTGGGGAGGAACGGAGCAGGGGCAGCGCTGCCTCTCTGCCCCAGCCCCGCTGGGCCCCTCCACAGCCCCAGCAGCGTCCCGGGAGCTGCAGCGCCGGGATGCTCCCGATCCAGCCCTGTCCCCACAGACCCCGGGCTTTAGGAAAAGCTGCGCGGCTCTGAGAGGAGCTGAGTGAGGCAGGGCGGTGCCAGCCCGGGCAGGGACCGCTTCCCCCGGCTCAGATCCCATTGCAGAGCTCCTGGAGAGCCCCCAAATGCGGGAATCAGCGGGCAGCGCCGGTGTCCGGGGCTTGGAGCGCTGGATTCGCAGCACATTTGGTTGGGACCGGGCTGTGACCGCGGTGCTGCTGCCCCGCTGCCCCCGCGGGTCCCCCTGGGCCGGGCCGGTCCTGCTCCCCTCCTGCCGCATCCTTGGCAGGGCAGCGCTGGGAGAAAGGCCCAGCAGCACAAGGTGAAACTCTGCAGAGAGGAGATT
>VXBR01004490.1:165003-182461 GCA_013400215.1 Cisticola juncidis
CTTGTCCCTTCAGCCCCATATGCTAAGAATCCTAATTTCTGTATTTATATTCTATAACACACTAGTTACTATTTATTTTTAAATTCTTAGGATTTGTGATTGCTCTAACATGTGGGCATTCACTGCCATGGCAGGGATCAGAGGCAGTGTCCTCCTGGGCTCTGTGTGAGGCTCTGACCCCCCTGTACAGACCCCAGACCCCCTGTCCGGTCTCCAAACCCTCCAGGGCTGCCACAGGGATGTCCTGGACTCCAACAGATGGGGTCAGGACAGGGCATTCTCTGCTAGCCTGGATTACCCCACAGCTGTAGGATCTCCCCCAGATCTCTTCCCCAGAGGAAGCCCAGACACACCTGGCTGGGGAGGTGTCCCAGATTCCAGGTGATTTCTCTCCCCTGGACACGCCTTGGGACCCTTCCCCGCAGCACTGACACCACTGAGCCTGAGGTTCAGACCATGAGGAGTTCAGAGGAGGTTTCTTTGGTGATCACACCCCTTATTTTGAGGTCCTGCACAGCTTTTGTTGCCAGGAGAGTTTCCTGCCTTGGAGGAACCCCTCAGCCACAGCCCAGCTCTGCTCTAGGTAATGATTTCCAGGAGAAACCTTGGTACAAAACCCCAGCCCTAAAATAAAGGATATTTTCCAAACCTTGGGCATCCCTTGCTGTCCTTTGCACTGGGTTTTGTGTGGAGTTTTCCAGCCTGAGGGCATTGCTGTGATCTCCAGCACGGAATGGAAATGCAGACCCGGGGTTGGGACACCCTGCCAGTGATTTGTGAGCTGGAAATGCCACCGAGGCACAGGAGGGCTGGAGCACTTGGGTGACTTTTAAAAATCCCTGCTCAGCTCTGCTGGTATTTAGAGGAGAGATAAATTTGGCTCCAGTTGTTCTGGCCGGGGAAGGGAAGGGAGGTGGCTTGGGAGTCATAAACTGTCTGTCCTGCAAGACCTTGGATACCTGAGGAGCAAATGGGCTGCCCAATCTTCCTGCCCCCATTTCCTTCAGGATTCCTGGCCATGAGGCCCCTAAAAAGATGAAAAATCAAATGGGAAATGAAATGAAAGCCCATCTTTGGGAAAATCCATCTGGGAGGGTCTGCAGTGCCCCACTGAACCCTTCAGGCTGTTTTTGGGGGAGAAATGGGCACTTGACAGGGTGGCATTGTAATCCTCCAGGATTTGGTCAAAAAGGCAAGCCTGGATCTATCTATGTGAGAGGAAAGGAATGTGAGAGGGAGGGAATCTCCTTTGGGTGCTCCTGGCATTGTGGGTGCTCCTGGAGGTCTGACCTGGAGGGTGCTCACCCCTCGAGCCAGTTTGATGTGGCAGAAGCAGGAGCTGCTTTCAGGAAGGGCAAAGTGAAATGTTTGCCATGGAATTCTCCTGTGGAGCTAGGACTGAGTAAGGGGAAACCAGGAAAAAGCCTTGGAAGCCTGTGGCTGGCTAGGGAGGACAAGAATAAACAAGGGCTGATTTACCCTGGGCTTGTATTTCAAAATTGAGGAATCCCAGGGTGGTTTGGGTTCAGAGGGATCTCAGAGGTTGTTTTGTTCCACCCCTGCCATGGCAGGGACACCTCCACTGTCCCAGGCTGCTCCAGCCCTGTCCAGCCTGGCCTTGGGCACTGCCAGGGACCCTGGGGCAGCCCCAGGAAATCCTGAATTCCCTCCTCCCAGGAATCCCTTCCCAGCCCCTGTCAGACATTGCAGTGCCCTGGGTATTTCCCCCATTCCTGGATTTTCCCTGCTAAATACTGAATTTATAACATTTCTATCCTAGTGCTTAACTGGGCCCATAAACACTGGAGGGAAAGCACTTCCAGACTCCTGGGATGCTGGGAGAAGCCTGGGAAAGGATTTTCCAGCAGCCAGGAACATCTGCAAGCTGAGTTTATCTGGGCAGAGCTGCATCCACGCAGCGCTTCCAATTGAATTTCCATGTTTTCCCGAGAAGAGGAAAAATGTCCTGGGTTTGTTTCCTGGGTGGCTGGGGGAGGCTTGGCTGTGCCAGGCTGCTCTGATCCCCCCTGCAAGATTTCCTTGCTGGCAGGCAGGGAGCAGCAGGCTGGCTAGACAGGGAAAACTGGAAAGGTGTGGGAAAAGGATGTTTTGTAGGGATGTGGGGCTTCCTCACACTCTGCTCACCTCTGGTAAAATCACAGAATTGGGGTTTGAGGTCTCAGCCAGCTCCAAACAAGACCCATCCCCAAAATCCCTCTGCACTTCCAGAGAGCCCCAAACCTCTGCCCTTCCCTCCTGGAGAAGTTCCAGCTCTGTGCTGGTGGCACTGGGGGAATTTTCAGGGATGCTGCTGGGGAAGGGCAGGATGGAGCTGGATCCAAGGACAAGGAGCAGGTGGAGTGAGCAGCGATGCAGAGGGAGGGGCTGTGAAATTCCAGCATTCCCTGGCGGGCTCCAAACCCTCCTGTCAATCCTGACATCCAGAGTGCGGCAGAATTGAGAAATTCCGTGTGGATTGCCAAAGTTTTCACCCTCCCAGGAGCATCCCAGCCTCCAGCTGTCCCCTCCACAGCAGGGAGCTGCTTCCCTCCAGAGCCGAGTGAAGAGTGAAGGCAGGAGAGAGGAAAAAAAAATCATGAATATTAATTTGAATTCGAGTGAATTTCAATTAGGCCGCATTCGGGCTCCACAAATATTTGAGCAGAGCTATTGCAAACAGGGGGAAAAAGCAGATCTGTAACTTTAACACACAAATATTCACAAAAGATAAATTCTGAGCCCCGTGCTCGCCATTCTGCCAGCTTCACTCCAATCCCACTCCTGTTTCCAGGCCCTGCTCGGGGGGAGGGGGCAGCAAATGGAACCAATATTCCCATTTAATGGGTCCTGGGGGTGTGGGGGTTAAATGGGCTGGGAATGCTGAGCCAGGGGAGCTGCCCTGGTTTCCTGCCAGCCTCACCAGGGCAAGGTCACAGGGTGGGAATGGGATGGATCCAGCAGGGATGGAGCAGGAAACAACTCCCAGGACCTTGGGTCATGGAGAGCCAGGAGTGCCTGGTGCATCCCAGCGTGGGGAATCCCAGGTCACTGATTTCAGCTCATAAAACATCAGGATCATCCCAGAACCATGGACTGGTTTGGCTTGGATGGGATCTTAAAGCTCAAAGCCCATCCCATCCCACCCCTGCCATGGCAGGGACACCTCCCACTGTCCCAGGCTGCTCCAAGCCCTGTCCAGCCTGGCCTTGGGCACTGCCAGGGATCCAGGGGCAGCCACAGCTGCTCTGGGCACCCTGTGCCAGGGCCTGCCCACCCTGCCAGGGAACAATTCCTGCCCAATCTCCCATCCAGCCCTGCCCTCTGGCAGTGGGAGCCATTCCCTGTGTCCTGTCCCTCCNTGAGTTGGACTTTAGAGATTGGTTTAGAGTAGAACTGACATGTTAGTGTAGGTAGTAGGTATTGGTAAAATTTTGTAAATAACAAATACATCTTGGGCAGTGGTTGGGTCGCACTGAAGGTTTGGGGATCTCTGACCCGCCCAGTCCCCGCGTGTCCTGCTCTGCTGGGGACGCCCTGCAGAGCTGGACAAGAACTGAGAGATAATTTAGAATAAACAGCCTTGATAACACTGCTGGACTCAGCTTGTCTGCTCTGGCTCTGGTGTGAAACACCCAGGGCAAAGAGAAGACTGAAAACCTGATTACCCCGGGGAACAGCTATCCCGAGGAATCTCAGGGAGATCCAACCCTGAGACCCCAAAGCTTCTCCTCTCCAGGTGAACAATCCCAGCTCTTCCAGCCTTTCCTTACAGAATCCAGGCAGGTCCAGGTGAGTTTTCTCTCCAATTCCACACTTCCTTGGCTGCACGTTCCCATGGCAAATATCCAGAGGAAGGTCGGTGTCATTTGTGGGGAGCAGGGTCTAGGCAGGACTCAGGGATGGGGAAATCCCACCCTGGGCACTCTGGGCATTCCCCCAGTCCTGGGAAACTCATCCCAGTCCCAGGTGGGCTGGGAGGCCTCTCCCTGCACAGGGGTTGGAATTGGGCAGGATTGCAGGAGAGAAAGGGTCTTGTGTTGTTCCTTGGATGTTGAGGNGGGTTGGAATTGGGCAGGATTGCAGGAGAGAAAGGGTCTTATGTTGTTCCTTGGATGTTGAGGGGGGGGGGACAGGGAAAAGCCACCCCAAGCCCTGATTGTGCTGCCCCACGGGCTGTCCCAGCCCCTCAGGAGGTGAGCACAGCACAAAAATAAATCTAAATATATATATATATAAATATAAATCTGCTCTGCAGGGCCTGTCTGGCTCCCCCTGCACAGGGACTGGGGCAGCTCCGTTCCCTGCCAGCTGGGAAATCCTGTTCCTCAGGGCTCTGCCCCTGGCACTGCCTGCAGAGAGGGAGGGTCAGGGTGATTTCCCCTGACCCCAGAGCTCTCTGCTGTGCCCCCCTCACCCCCTCAGGTTATTTTAGGGCAGAAATGGAGTCACAGCTGGGTTTATTTGTCCTGGGTCTGATATTTCAAACGCATCAGGTGGGTCACACCCAACCCCCTGGAAATGGAGACCAGAGGAGCAGCTTGAGTGGAACCAACTCAAATGGAAAAATTCTCCCTCAGAACCCCCCTGTGTGTCCTTCAGCTCCCTCTTTCCCTGGGAATCAGGGCCTGTTCAGTCCCCTGGCCTTAGGGACAGGGACATTCAGAGGGAGGCAGCTGCTCCCACGGTTCCCATTGTTCGGCCGAGAGCTGCGGGATTGTTCTGTTCCTTGAGAACCTGGGCTTGTTCTGCCTTTTCACGGAGCGGCAGAAAGGAACAATAACAACAGCAAATAAAGAGGGGAGAACGGCGAGGAGTTAAATCTGTACAGCAAATGATTAATGGGGCATTTCCTGAGGGGAACAATCGCCGTGCTGGGCTTCGGGGGGAGCCCTTAAATGAAATAAAGAAAGGGGTGGGGGATCCCCTTCATGGCATTGAAAGGGAGAGACGCCCATTAAAGCCCGGCCTAACAGAGCCAGGACTAACAGGGGGTGTGAAAAGCGGCGGCAAAAGGCTTCACACTTCCAGAGCTGTCCTGATCCCGCAGTTTTCCACCTGTGGATGAATCCCTGCATCCTCTCCCTCTTCTCCTCTCCTTTCCCAGCAGTTCTCGGGGTGGCTCTGTCGTTCCTGTCACCTTCTGATGCTGCCCAGGAATCCATTTCCATCCCCCCAGCAGATCCCCCAAAAAACCCACGCAATAAACCAAAGAAATTAAATCTTTAGCTGCCTGTCGAAGGATAATGAATGTGAAAGACGTGATCTTTGGTAAAACTCCCTTTTTTCAAACGCTGGGATTGTGGCAGCGCTATCTCCGGGGGAAATACACAAAAAGCTGCGGTCGGAATGACCTCTCCAAAACATAAAGAGGAGTTAATGGGATTGCTCTGAATTCCAAAGGGGAGCCGCAGCCGGCACGAGTGGGCCTTGCAGTGGGGCATTCATAATCTGCAATTCCATTAAGCTATTTTAATATAGTCTTTGAGGGTGGAAAGCGGTCGTTAATAAAAGTTTAAATTAAAGCCTGCTCGCCGTCGGATTGGATCATTAAAATTGCAGGGTCCTGGCGGGCTCAGCAGCACGGGCAGGGCTGAACCCACATTGGCAGGAGCAGGGAAGAATTCCAAAGCAAACAGGGAGAAAAGGAATAAAACAATTTGATACGTGTGAGTTATGATTCGATATCATGCTTAATGAGGAGAAAAATGTAATCATATTTCATCAGCGCTCGGGGTAATTAGGGAGTGAGAGCAGCAGGGATGGGACACAGAGGGAGAATTTGCTCATGGGCAGCAGGACCAGAGCAGCTCCTGACCTGGTGAGGATCCTTCCCACAGGGAGGGAATAGGGGGAATGTCCTGCTGAAACCCACGGGTGGGACTGGGCTGAAAATCCCCAGATCCCTCCGTGAGTTTTCCCGGCAGAAATGGATTTGCAGAGATGGTTATTCCTGGGGATCTGGGCAGAGGAAAAACACTCCTCCTGGAAAGACTTTCTCAAAAGATTGATCAGCCTGGAAGGAGGTCCTGGAAAGCAGGATGGATAGCTGAGCATGCATCACTTGAGGCTGTGCAGCAAATATTGCAGAGGACAAATATATAGGATATTTAGATTTAAAGGAATCCTGTCATATACTTATAGATATTTATAGATATTTATAGGAAACCTGTTGCTCCTCCTTAGATTTTGCCTCTCATGCAAGGCTAAAGAGAACTGGGCTTGTTCTGCTGTGCCTGATCTTGAAAAAAAACAAATATTTTTCCCCAAAAAGGGTTGTCCAGAGAAGCTGTGGGAGGAAGGAAGGAGGGAGGGAAGGAGGGAAGGAAGGAAGGAAGGAAGGAAGGAAGGAGGGAAGGAATGGAGGAAGGAAGGAAGGAGGGAAGGAGGGAAGGGAGGAAGGAAGGGATGGGAATTTGCATCCCACCTCTTGGGACAGGGAGCGCACAAAGGCCTCAGGGCAGGGATATTTGGAGGGATTGAGCCACATCTGTGTGAGCTGTGCAGCTTCAGCAGAGCAGTTCTGCACCTCCACTGTCAGCCCGGAGAGAGGAAAAACGAACCAAGATTGAATGAAATGAGTCCCACGAAGTGATTTTGAATTATCCCTTGAGGAGGACACAGAGGTTCCCGCTGCTGGGCAGGGAGGGGCAGAGCCCGGGACGGGGACAGGCAGGGATTTCGGAGCGCTGCAGCTCCGGGGATCCAAGGAAAGCCCGCTCAGGTTCGCAGCAGCGTCTCCATCCCTTGAAGGGCTCCCAGCCCTTCCCAGGAATTGCTTGTGAACACATTTGCCTGGCCATGAATTATTCATCCCGGTAAATGATTGGGCAGATGATTGGTGCCGCTCTGGCGGCCCGCGGGGAGGGTTTTGCTCGTACAAAGAGCCGTGCTGGAGGTGTCCGACTGGGGCACACGCAGCTCTACATGAGCGCTTGTGACATCTTCCCTTCCTCCGAGCTTTTAAGTAAACAAAGTGTGGCTGCCTGAAAGTCTTCCCGGTGTCAGTGCGAATCTGGGCCCGGATGGAGAATGAATCTCTCTTTAGTCCCTGGAAAAACATCCCTTGGATGTGGAGCCTCGCTGGTGAGCGCTGCCTTCACACAAAATCTTCTTTCTGCTCCGAGCAGGTTCCTCAACGCGATGTGAGGGTCTCTCCCTCTGATGGATCATCCCTGAGTGTGCCTCCCCAGAACATAAAAATAAAGAAGAAAGGAAGGGATTTAACACCGTGTACAGGAGAGCGAGGCAGCGGGGAAACGAGTGGTACCTCGGCATTCCAGGGGAAAGGAACCTTTGGAATTCAGCGGGATTGGCAGGAGGATGCCCCAGAGATGGGCAGCAGGGCTGGCCTCTCACTGAGCATCCTCTCAATGCTCTGCAGTTCATCCTTTCATCTCCTCCTCTGAGTTTTGGTCTCCTGCAGCATTTGGTGTTTGAATAATTCCAGTCTTTAGATTTAAAAAAAAAATACTGTTTTTTTCGTCTTTGCCTCCCTGACAAGAGAACAGTGAGGATTTCCTTGGCTGTGCCCCCAGCTGCCTCTCTGCCCTGGGATCAGGCTGGGAATGGCAGCACTTTGGGGAAGGATTCTGCTTTGTTTTGGTTGGGAAACATCAAGAACCTTTGAGCTGCATCCCTGGGCTTGATGCCTCATTTCAGGCAGAGTGACCAGAAAGTGGATTTGTAAAATGGTTTGAGTTGAAAAGGACCTTAAATTTCATCCCATTCCACCCCTGCCATGGCAGGGACACCTCCCACTGTCCCAGGCTGCTCCAAGCCCTGTCCAACCTGGCCTTGGGCACTGCCAGGGATCCAGGGGCAGGACTGGGCCTGGATCCAGCATTCCCCGTGTCTTGTCCCATCCAGGATGAAGGACTGGGGCTGGATCCAGCATTCCCTGTGTCCTGTCCCATCCAGGATGAAGGACTGGGGCTGGATCCAGCATTCCCCGTGTCTTGTCCCATCCAGGCTGCAGGATTGGGGTCCATCCAACCAGTCCCCCATCACTGGGTAGAGAAATCCCTCCTGGAGACCCTCCAGCTGCTTTTCCAGGGATAAACAAGGCCTTGCTGGGTTAAGGAGGGACAGAGGGCTCCCAGCAGGGGCTCAGCTGCCATCTGAGCACTTTGGCTGAGGGCCTGGGCCACCAACACGGGGCAATTCCAGAATCCTCCTTCCCCAGCTGCAGACTCCACCCTCAGTCTGGAAAAGTGTGTCAGTGCTAAAAGCCTGGGCAAATTCTTGGGAGAAAAATTTGCCGAGTTGGATTGAGCAAAAAACACAACAGCCCTTGTGGGAATTGTCTGTGAATCACATGGCAGGAGCCAGGAAAGTCTGGGGAAATCAAAGGATCACGGAATGGTTTGGGTGGGAAGGGACCTCAAAGCTCACCCAGTGCCACCCCTGCCATGGCAGGGACACCTCCCACTGTCCCAGGCTGCTCCCAGCCCTGTCCAGCCTGGCCTTGGGCACTGCCAGGGATCCAGGGGCAGCCACAGCTGCTCTGGGCACCCTGTGCCAGGGCCTGCCCACCCTGCCAGGGAACAATTCCTGCCCAATCTCCCATCCATCCCTGCCCTCTGGCAGTGGGAGCCATTCCCTGTGTCCTGTCCCTCCATCCCCAGTCCCTCTGCAGTTCTCCGGAAGCCCCTTTGGGCCCTGGAAGGTGTAGAAAGGTTCTGCTCCTCCATTCTCAATCTGCTTCCCTGTGCTTTGGTTCCTTATTGCAGTGCCAGAAAGGGGAAATCCCCAGTTCCCATTTTCTGTCCCTAGTGCACCAGGACAGATTTCCATGGCCCATCCCAGCTGATCCCCTCAGTCTGTTCAATCCTTTAACACCCCTGTGTCCTCCTGTTCCCGTTTTTCCTTTTCCTGCTGTGTCCTTTATGAGAGGCAGGATCAGCCACACACCCAGGACTCGAAATACAGATGTCCCATGGGTGTCCCTGCTGGCTCTGGGGACAGTTCCTGCCCTGTTCTCTGTCTCAGGTGGCCCCAGATCCTCCTGGCCAGGCACAGCCGGAGCAGCATTCCCAGGACACTCAGGATGAGCAGGGGCAGCTCATTCTGAGTTAATCTTTGTTTAAACTCCGTTCCCACTCTGGGTTTTTTCCCCTTCCCTGCCATAACCTTCCATGTATTTACACTGAGTTTCACCTCCTGTTTTATTGTCAGGAACTCATTCTCAGCGGATCCTCCTGAGCTTTTCCCTGTCACTGTTGGATTTCATGATCCTGAATAATTTTGTCGCATAGGCAAACACTGTCACTTCATCATTCCCCACTTTTCCAGATCACTGAGGAGTTTTCCCAGTGCAGATCCCAGGACAGGCTCCGAGGGTCCCTGTGGCTGCTCTGGAGCACAAATCAGTGATCCTTCCCTCAGTGTCATGGTTTTCATCACTCATAAATCCATGGAGGGGATTCCACTCACATTCCTGAAAATCTCAGTGTCTCCAAGTGCCTTTTGTGAGGATTTTGAGTGGAATTTTTGGAAAATTCAGTGAATTCTTGCCTGGACCAGTGTTGCCACCTCCAAAGAAATAAAGATTTGTGGGATGTGATTTCCCCTGGGGAAGCTGTGCTGATTCTTCCCAGTATATCCACATCTAGCTGGGCTCCTGTAATTCCCGAGTTTATCACAATTCCTGGGGTTTTCCTGCCATGGAAAGCACATTCCCTGTCTCCAGCTCCTTCTGCCTTTTTTAAAGAGAGCTGATGTCCCATTTTCTGCCTCCCACCACCAGGAAAAGTGGGTTTGTGGTGGGACTGGCAGTGCTGGGGGAATCATGGGTTGGTTTAGGTTGGAAAAAACCTTAAATCTCATCTTGTCCCACCCGTGCCATGGCAGGGACACCTCCCACTGTCCCAGGCTGCTCCAAGCCCCATCCAGTGTCCTTGGACACTTCCAGGGATCCAGGGACAGCCACAGCTGCTCTGGGCACCCTGTGCCAGGGCCTGCCCACCCTCCCAGGGAGGAATTTCATCCTGAAATTAAACCTACCCAAGGAGCTGCCATTATTTCAGTGCCTTATTCCAGCCTGCTTTTCCCTGATCCTGGCATATCAAAATTTCCTATTTTTCCCTGCCACTGCTCTACTTTGTTGTGCCCTTCCTGAGATTCCTGCCCCCTCCTGAGCCCCTCAGCCACGGGAAGAAAGCTTTGCCAGCAGCAGGTCCTTCCTGCACAAAGCCCAGCGTGTTCCACAGGGATGAGAGGCAGGAGAAGCAGGATCAGAGGCAGGAGAAGCAGGATCTGAGGCAGGAGAGGCAGGAAAAGCAGGAGGAGCAGGATCAGAGCCTGCTGGGAGCTTGCAGTGCCTGGCATTGTCTGGTTGGGATTTCTGGGTCAGTGCAAGTGGTTCCTAAATGGGTCTGTCCCCATCAGAACAGCTCTGTGCTCTGTGCCTCTAAGCAGGTGGAACTCTCCACCACACCAAAGTGGATTTTTTTCCTGGTTTTTCCTCTGGGTTCCAGTCTGGGCTTTGCTGGGAGCTGTGGGATTGCTCTCACTCCAGGGAAAAGAGCTGCCTGCCTTTAGCATGGATGACTTGGACACTCCAGCACTGGTTGGGTTTTAATCATTAATAAATCAGCAGGATTCCCCTGGTGGGGGAATGATCATTCCCAATGTGTGTCCAAGGATTCTGACCCGAGCTGAAGCTCCCAGCTGTCCCAGGAGGCTGAGAGATGCCACATTCCCTGTCCTCAGCACATGTTGGGGACATCGAGCTGGCAGGACCAGCCCAGCTCCAGCTGAACACCCAGAGCTCCGTGTTATTCCAACTCCTGAGGCAGCCTTGGAATGTAAAAGAGGTGCCACAGCTCCTCCTCGGAGTCAAGCAGATAAAAAAATCAATGCATTTGAAAGAGAAATGAGAAATAAGGTCTGGTGGAGCCAGGGCTGAGCCTCTCCCAGCAGCCTTGATGGAGAAAAACTCCTTCCCTGAGAGGGGCATGGAGAACACAGCTCCAGGGGTGACCTGGGGTGAGCACATCATTCCTGCTGCTCCCCGGAGCTTTGGGATTTGGGTGGTGTTGGAGTCCAGGACATCCCTGTGGCTGCCCTGGAGGGTTTGGAGACCGGACAGGGGGTCTGGGATCTGTACAGGGGGGTCAGAGCCTCACACAGAGCCCAGGAGGACACTGCCTCTGATCCCTGCCATGGCAGTGAATGCCCACAGTGTGTGAAGAATCACAAGCTGAGAGAATTCAAAATAAGTAGTATTTAGTTTATCATAGAATGTAAATGTAGAATCTGGGATTTTTAGTATCTGGGGCTGAAGAGACAAGCTGGAGGAATTGGGGAGTGGCCCCTGTGCTCCTTGTTCTTGCTCTCGTCCCCCATCTTTTGCTGAGTTGGATTTTAGAGATTGGTTTAGAGTAGAAATGCCATGTTAGCATAGGCAGTGGACATTGGTAAAATTCTGTAAATAAAAAGTGCATTTTGGACGGTGGTTGGGTCAGGGGTNAGAAGACAGAAAACCTGATTCCCTCGGGGAACAGCAACCCCGAGGAGAATCTCAGGGAACAGCAACCCTGAGAGGGTGGGACAAACCAGCCCTGGCTGTGCCTGTGGGTTCCAGCCCTGCCCGGGAGGGGGGGGGCAGCAGCTCCGGTGTCCCCCTGCCTCTGCTCCTCCCTGGAAGCCAAACTTGAGGAGTTCTTCCATTGATTTCAGAGCAAACAAGATCAATTGTCTCTTTGGGCTCCTGTGTGGGAATGAGATTATGTTGAATATTAATTTGCCTTGCGATGGGCCCTGACTGTAATTTTCTATCAGCAAAGGAGAATTCATGTATTTCCATAAATTCAGATACTTCCATCTATTCATTCCACATATTCATAGACATTATCTCAATTCCCAGCTCTAGTTCAAACAAAAGTTAGTTCCTTTTACAAATAAATTATTTTCCACTGTTGATGATATTTCTAATTTTTGTAGGCAAATTTATCCATTTGAACAAAGGAGACAAAAAGTATCTTTGATGTAGCAAAGCCTTTCTGAGAGCCGTGCGTAAATTAAAGGAGAAAAGATAGTCTGGAAAATTTAAGGAACGGATGGGAACGATTCCAAGTTACCTTGTACTTAATTGAAGTTCTCAGAAATGTTCTTTTCTTGTTTCCTATATTGGAGCTGTTCCTTGAAGTGTGGCTGAATGCCTCTTCAAGCTGCCATTTAATCTTTGACTGCAAACATTTCTTTTTCCCTTGCAGAGATGGAAGGGCCCTTCTGGAATTTCTCCTTTGGCACTCTTCACCTTGGGCCCGGTTTTTGGGGAATGTTGCCGGGAGATACGGCAGCACAGGATTGTTCAGAGAGGGATTTCCCCCAATTCCTGCTGCCAGTACAAGTCTGCTTGCTCCACTGCTCCTAAATTATCCCACTTGGAGCATTTCCTTGGATGTCTTCAGCACAATTTGGGGTGACTCTGAGTGGTTTAAGGTGCCCAAATGCTGCCCAGAGCTTTCATTCACCAGGGCTGGAGGAGCTGCAGTGCTGGGAGGAGACACAAGAGCTGAGCTGGGAGCATCAGGAATTCCTTCCTTCCCTTGGGAAGGGCTCACCTGGAGCCACCTCCCTGCTCCAGCAGGGCCATCCCAGAGCTCAGGGCACAGCAGATCTGCAGTGTCCCAGGGAGGGACACTCCACAGCCTCTGGGCACAATCTGCTCAGGGCTGGCACTGCCAGGGCAGAAGTTGTGCCTCCTGTGCAGGGGCAGCTCCTGGGCTCAGCCCTGCCCGTGGCTCTGGGGCATTGCTGGGGCTGGGGCAGAGCCTGGGGCTGGGGCAGAGCCTGGGGCTGGAGCAGAGCCTGGGGCTGGAGCAGAGCCTGGGGCTGGAGCAGAGCCTGGGGCTGGGGCAGAGCCTGGGGCTGGGGCAGAGCCTGGGGCTGCTCTGCCCTCCCTGCACACAGGGACAGACACAGGGACAGACAGGGTCAGACACAGGGACAGACACAGGGACAGACACAGGGACAGACACAGGGACAGACAGGGACACACAGGGACAGACACAGGGACAGACACAGGGACAGACACAGGGACACACAGGGACAGACAGGGACACACAGCCACACCCAGGGCTCAGGCCCCTCTCCCTGGGGCTCCTCTCCAGGCTGAGCAGCCCCAGCTCCCTCAGCCTTTCCTGGGCACGGGGATGCTCCAGGCCCTTCCTCAGCTCCAGGAGCTCCTGGCCCTGCTGTGCTGAGGATCCAGGGCTGGGCACAGCACCCAGAGGTGCCCCCAGGGCTGGGCACAGGGACAGGATCAGCCCTGACCTGCTGGGAATGCTCTTCCCAGTCACGGAATCGCTGAGTCTGGCAAAGCCCTCCAAGATCACCAGGTCCACCCTTTCACACCCACAAATCCATCACACCAATCCCACCTCTTGTCATTTTTTGTCCAACATTTCCAGGGGTTGTGACCCCCCCTCTTCCCTGGGCAGCCCATTCCAAAGCTTGACCACTCTTCCAGTGAAGAAATATTTCCTGATATCCAACCTGAGCCTGCCCTGGTGCTGCAGCAATGCAGGCACAGACTCCGTGTGCAATTACTGCTGCATTGGATACCTTGGAATGAACAGCTTGAAGCAGGGATGTGCCAGACCTGTGTGGAGCCACTCGTTCTGCCTGCAGTAAATTAATCAGAGTAGCAGAGGCAATAAAACTAATGGGAATGTTGTCCTGGGTGGGATATTAAAATCCAGGAGAGCCACAGCTCCCAGAGGAATGGTGCAAATGCCATAATTGAGTCAAAACAGAGAGACCTGCAGAGAGTGAGAGAGGCAGGGAGAAAAGCTCCAGACAGAGGGGCTTCAGTGCTGGCACTCGAGGGGCCGAGGATGACAAAACTTCCACTCAAAATGGAATAGCAGGAGGCAGCTCGGGATTTCTTAAGGCTTGTGGGGAAAGAATAGCGAGGAGAGGAGCAGTGCTGGAAGGTATTGGTGCAGCCAGGGGTGTGCAGGACAAAAATAAAGGGGGGTTTGTGAAAGCAGCTCAAAGAAAACCACTGTGATAGAGCTGGGAGGGGGGTGGAAGTAATGTCAGCTCAGAGTCCTTGGGATGCTTCATTCCAAGTGGGAAAAATGGCGTGACTGGAAAAAAACCCCAAATATTTTAAAACCCAAAGCGTTCCTCATAAACAGCGCAAAAATGAATGTGTGAAAAATTAAATTTGTTTAAAGAAGAGGTGTGAGGAGCAGGGAGGAGAATTAGCAGTGATTTATTGCCACGCTGGCAATTCCCTGGGGAAAGAGACGTGAACTGGAGGAGAATAAAACACTGGGAAAAGTCAAGGGTGGGAATTAAAATGGAGCTGGAGGAAGAAACATGATTTTAGCAACTCCCATAAGTTAAGATGACCTGAGCCACTGGAAAATAACAGCCAGGGAGAAAAACCCTCAATCTGCCCCCAGCTAAGAGATAATGGAGCAAGAGGGAATAAACAATGGAATTTGGAAGGAAAAATCACCGTGGAGTGACTGGCTTCAAAAATAACAATTAAAGTGGATGATTTCATCCAGATCTGCCTCAGACTCCTCCCCAGCAGTGCTGGTACTGACAGGCAGAGCTCCCGTGCTTGGGGGAACTTCCTGCAGCAGGGCAGGTGTCGGATCCAGCGTTTTTGTGGGATCAGAGCACTCGTGGGATGTGGGAATGTGGGATGGGAATGCAGAGCTCCGGCCTCAGTGAGTGCTGGGCTGAGGGAGAGGAGCTCTGCCTTGTGGAAATCCCCTCAGAGATGCTCAAAAACGAGGGGAAAACTGAAAACCATCTGTGTGCGTGTAAACAGGACAAACAGGGAGCAGGGGATTGTTTGGGATGGCAGCGGGAGATGGAATTGGCACCGTTGTGATGGGAAACGTTCAAAATCCTTCATGGCAGCAGGGAAAGGTAAATTTGGGAGAGCATCCAAAGCTTCCCCAGCAGCTGTGCTGGGCTGCACGGGCTGCACGGCCTGGAGACAGCGCAAATTCCCTTAACCAAATCATTAGGAAGCGGTGAGCGGGATTCATTAGGAGGCGCGGAGCGGGACCCGCTCTCATTCTGGCGCAGCGAACGGCGCTGAGAACACAATTAGTGATTTCCATCAGCCTCCCCAGGGCCGGGCACGTCTGGATCTGCCTCGCTGGCTCGGGAAGAGGTTCGTTCCCTGATTTNAGTCGGGAGGAGAGAGGGAAAAGCGGAGGTGACAGCGGTGGCGTGAAAAGGAGGGCACGGGAGAGGTTTCTGCAGGGATAAAGGAGACCTGGCTGCGGATTCCTGCGCTTTTCCACATGAACTCCCTGTGCCCGAGCCCTTGGCCAGGCTCTGTGTCCCACGCAGGTGGCACCGCTCCAGTCGCCGTCAGCCCCGGGCTCGGACAGCTCAAGTGCTGCCTTTGCAGGTGTATGCATGCAGAAAGCATGGAAAACACGGGAAATCACGGGAAAGCACGGAAAATCCCAGCCTGGCCACGCTCAGGGGTTCACTGATCTGCTCTGGTTTGTGTGCTGGGGTCAGACCTGGCTCCAAAGCACCCAGGAGTGTCCCTGGAGGGAGCAGTGACCTCCCGGGAGCAGCTGGGGGGTCACAGCCTCAGCCGTGCTGTGGATTTTCTTCTGCAGCTGAAGGAATTTTGCACTTTCTGAGTTGTATTTCAGTCCTTTGAGATGGTGGGTTTGGAGTTCTGGGATGGGTTTGGAGCTCTGGGATGGGTTTGGAGCTCTGGGGATGATGGGTTTGGAGCTCTGGGATGGGTTTGGAGCTCTGGGATGGTGGGTTTGGAGCTCTGGGATGGGTTTGGAACTCTGGGATGGGTTTGGAGCTCTGAGATGGTGGGGTTGGAGCTCTGGGATGGGTTTGGAGCTCTGGGATGGTGGGTTTGGAGCTCTGGGAACAGGGCCTTTGGCACTCATGGGACAGTCCCAGCAGCCTGTGCCCTCCAGTGTTTCCATTGTGGATTCTGTCTCCCATCCCAAAAGGGACACACAACCCTGACTCTTTTCCTACCACAACTAAGCCCAACATTTTAAGACAAGGAAGAAGAAGAAATCCTGTCACAGGCATCAGCTTTCTGGAGACTTTCAGGGTTTTCCCAGCTTTCTGCTCCGTATAAAGGATTTGTGAGCAGTGGTGGGAAGCTGCAGTCGTGTCCTGGCCATTACATCCCACGTGCATGGGCTGGAAAAGGGGAATTTCATGGATCCATTTCATGGACATGTCCCAGCACAGCCAGGGGTTTGTAGGGTTGGGGAGAAACCCTCTTTTAACCCATCCCACCACTCTGGATCTGGTTTGGGTCACTGGGAGCATGTTGGGGGTCTTTAGGAGTTTGTACAAACCCTCTTAGCCCACCCCACCAGTCTGGGGCTGACTGGGGTCACTGGGAACAGAGTCAGAGGTTTGTAGGGCTGGGTCTAAACATCCTTTAACCCATCCCACCAGTCTGGAGCCAACTGGGGTCACTGGGAGCAGAGTCAGGGGTTTGTAGGGCTGGGCCTAAACCTCCTTTAACCCATCCCACCAGTCTGGAGCCAACTGGGGTCACTGGGAGCAGAGTCAGGGGTCTGTACAAACCCTCTTAGCCCACCCCACCAGTCTGGGGCTGCCTGGGCTCACTGGGAGCAGCCAGGCACGCCGGGGAGGGCTGGGGGCTGCAGCCACGCTCCATAGATCGGTTTCTTTTCTGAAATTATGCTTTAATTTCCTCTCCTTCTGGTCCCAGCGCCTGTGCTTTAATGAGCTCGCTCCCCCAGCATATCAAACATGGTTGATCCCTGGTGCTCCCTGTTTGCAATTCCCAGTGGCTCCCAAGCAAGAATTGTGCTGTTTAATTTTGCCAGACTTCCAGTTTACTCTGAGGCCTGAAAAAAACCCCACACAGGCACAAGGCCCATATTTCTCCCGGCCTATTGATAGAGCGTGATAGGTATTAAATTCTATAATTCTTTCACTGGCCTTTAAGCAGCCTGGGTGTTAATATTTAATGATGAAGGATGCTGGTAATCAGCCCCGTATCCCAAGTGTCTGGATGCTTTATGATCTTGCCTTTGGGAGCCTAATTGTGAACCCAGCCTGCCAGAGCTTCCCACCCCAACTTAATAAACTTTGCTGTTGCTGCCCAGCACATCATCTGTCTCCAGGCAGGATCCAGCTCTGGGAGGAAGGGTGGGAATGGGGGTGGTGATGAGAGAGAGCCTGGCATGGCACAGCCCACGCAGGGACCTGGCACAGCTGGGGCACAGCTTCAGCTTTGGGGTACAGCCCGGCTTTTGGGCACAGCTCCAGCTTTGGGGCACAGATCCGGCTTTGGGACACAGCTCCAGCTTTGGGGCACAGATCCGGCTTTGGGGCACAGCTCTGGCTTTGGGGCACAGCTCTGGCTTTGGGGCACAGCTCCGGCTTTGGGGCACAGCTCAAGCTTTGGGGCACAGCTCCGGCTTTGGGGCACAGCTCTGGCTTTGGGGCACAGCTT
>VXBR01004490.1:182831-206081 GCA_013400215.1 Cisticola juncidis
GCTTTGGGGCACAGCCCAGCTTTGGGGCACAGCCCAGCTTTGGGGCACAGGGCACCACCAACAAAAACAACCTTGGCCACATCCTCCCAAACCAGCCACGCCTGGGGGTCACCTCTGCCACCCCCTGCCTGTCCCAGCTTCATGGGGAGATGTTCCCTTCACCCTCAGGTGTCTCCACATCCCAGCCTGCCTGTCCCACCCTCCAGGGGAATGCTGCCTTCACCCTCAGGTGTCTCCCCCACCTCCTGAGCTCCTGCCCCCTCAGCCTGGGTGAAGCCAGGCTCTTCCTCTGGACTCCCAGCTCCAGGTTTCCAGCGGATCCCGAGCCTTGCACTGCCAGGTAGCTGCGGGTGATGCTTCACTGGGCTGGAATGGCCCGAGGCAAAGGCAGCAGGGAGCTGCTGGTGGTTGTTAATAGCACTCAGCACTTACACGGGCACAGCCACCGGAATTCAACTCCGTGTTCTGACATGATCCCCTTAACTGCTGCCCGGGGAGCAGGAGCTGCCAGCCCAGCCGGCTGGGGGGAAACTGAGGCACACACACCTCCCTGGAAACGTCACCCGTGTGCCACAGCCACTGCCACCACCCCTGGGGGCCACCTTGCCACTGCCCACAGCCCTGGGCTCTCCAGATGCCACCCCTGGGCTGCTCCTGCACCTTCCTGGTGGCACTGGGGTGCCCCTGGTACCTGCTGATGCCTCTTTCCACCCCACAGGAGCTGCTGCAGTGATTCCACCTGCAGATATTTTATTCTGATTTAAGAGATGCAATAATTTTCTCTTATTTTGCTTTATCTTTGCCTGCCCGGGGTCTCTGTGTGCATAATGAGATGAGTAAGGAACCTTGCAGGCTGATTTTGTTATATGGCCCTGCCAGGGGCTGGGAGCAAATCTTCCCTCCCGAGCACGACCCCGAGGAAAGCCTGGCAGGGACATGGATGAGAAGCGTGGGCTTGGAGCAGGGAAATTTGGAATTCATCCATGTTGGGGGCTCAGAGCCGCAGCTGCAGCCACAGGTTGGACAAGGAGCTTCTCCAGGAACAGGAGGTGCAGGGGATGGAGGGAGAGACTCTGCAGCTCATCCAGGATATCCCATTCCCCTTCTTCCAGCGGGGTTCTGTCCCACACAGGGTTCCTTCTCTGTGGGGAAGAAGTGGGAATGTCTTCTCCTGGAGTCACAAAATCCAGGGAACAGCTTTGCCTTCCCTGGGAGCAGACTGGCCCTGCTGAGCTTCTGCTCTGCACACAGCAGGGAGGCACGGGGCTGGAATGGGCCACGGGAATGGAACTGGGAGCACTGGGAGAGCAGGAGGAGAGAGAGAGACTGCACAGATCCATGGATACTGCACACATCCATGGAGACTGCACACATCCATGGAGACTGCACACATCCATGGAAATACTGCACAGATCCATGGAAATACTGCACAGATCCATGGAAATACTGCACAGATCCATGGAAATACTGCACAGATCCATGGGAATACTGCACAGATCCATGGAAATACTGCACAGATCCATGGGAATACTGCACAGATCCATGGGAATACTGCAGGATACTGCACAGATCCATGGATAATGCACAGATCCATGGATAATGCACACATCCATGGAAATACTGCACACATCCATGGAAATACTGCACAGATCCATGGGAATACTGCACAGATCCATGGATACTGCACAGATCCATGGATAATGCACAGATCCATGGATAATGCACACATCCATGGAAATACTGCACACATCCATGGAAATACTGCACAGATCCATGGATACTGCACAGATCCATGGAAATACTGCACACATCCATGGATAATGCACACATCTATGGATACTGCACCCCAGGCAGCCAAGCCTGGGCTGGTTTGGTGACAGCAGCAGGGTTTTGTTGTCTGCTCTCCAGCTGTGCCAGTGCTCCTGGGCTCACCCACTGGAGCCTTTCTGGGCAGAGCCAGCCTCGTGCAGCTGTGCTGGTCAGGGGTTCTTCAATCCCTTCTCCTCTGCCCTGATGAGATGGGCTGAGCTTCCCAGAGCAAGGAATTGCAGCATTTGGCCTCTTTGTCCATCCCAGAGCTCCTTTCTGCAGGGTTTGTGGGCCAGGCAGGAAAGGCCTTTGGGTGACACTGATTCCCTGCAGTGTCCTCAGTCTGTGCTCCCACCTCCTCTGAGCACTGCAGGCCCACAGGGATCTTGTCCAAGTGCTGGAAAGCCACCACATTCCTGCCCAGGCATCCAGGTTTGGACAGAAGGGTGTCAGAAATGTGGGGTGACAGAGGCAGCTCCAGGAGGGGGGGTCCTGATGGAGGTGAAGGGGCAGCTCCCCCCTCCCAGCAGGGTGAGGAATGGGGAGCAGGGGATGGGCTGGGAGAGCACCAGGCTGGAGCTGAGGAGGCAGAGAGGGATTCCACGGGCTGCTGTGCAGGGAGAGCTCCCTGCCAGCCCCAAGCAGGCCTGGCTGGTGCCCACGAGGCTGGGATGGGGCACAGCCTGTGTCACTGTCTTGTCTTGAGCTCTCTCTGCAGAGCCAGAGGTCTCCCTGTCCCTGAGGTCACCTGGAGCCTCCCCTCAGTCCTCAGGTGTCCGGGGTGGGATCTGTGATCCAGCAGATTCCAGATTCCCCCCATCCTGCAGGGCCCTGTCTGTCACCCAGCCCTGGGCACCTTCTGGGCAGCAGAGCTGGGCAAGGTCTGGAGCCCCAGGAGAGGCTGAGGGAGCTGGGCAGGGGCTCAGCCTGGAGAAAAGGAGGCTCAGGGGGACCTTGTGGCTCTGCACAGCTCCTGACAGGAGGGGACAGCCGGGGGGGTTGGGCTGTGCTCCAGGAACAGGGACAGCAGGAGAGGGAACGGCCTCAGGCTGGGCCAGGGGAGGCTCAGGGTGGGCAGCAGCAGGAATTTCCCCGTGGAAAGGGAGCTCAGGGACTGGAACTGCCCAGGGAGGTTTGGAGTGCCCATCCCTGGAGTGTCCCAGGAAGGGCTGGGGTGGCACTGAGGGGCTGGGGACAGGGTGGGGATGGGCACAGCTGGGACTGGATGATCCTGAAGGGATTTTCCAGCCTCAGTGATCCTGGGATTTTCTCTCCCCATGACATCACACATCCTTTCCCCTCCTTTTACCATCAGCCTTTGTCCCAGCTCTGTCACCCAGCACTGACCACCCCAACTCCTTCTCTGCACCCAGGATTTTCCCAACAAGCCCCAGATAAAAAAAAAACAAACAAACCACGGCAGGGCTCAAACATCACCGTAAATCTCTGACTTCTCCCTGCTCTTCCTGCCTGGACTATCCCAGGCAAGGTCTGATTTCCAGCGTGGAGCAGGGAGGTGCAGTGTAAACAGCGTAATGAGTTTAGTGCCAGTGAGAATAGCCCCAGCTATCCCATCTCTCTTCCCAAAATGAGCGAATCCTTCTGATCCAATTTCCAGCCGTCATTAGCGAGCTTCCGGCGCTGCTGCCTCCCCGCTCTGCTCCCTCCATTTGGAGCTCCCAGGCTGGAAATGTTATTGTTTTAATCTTTACATTGCAGGAACAGTTCGGAATCGGAGCGAGCTTTGTCTGGGGGTTGCCTTGAAATGCTCATTTTCACCTAAAGCGCCGGGGTAGAACAATTTCAAATTAACTTTCACCCCCAGCAGCCATTCCAGGGAAACTCCAGCTTTGGGGGTCCAGAGTTTTGTTGCAGGGCTCTTTTCTGTACTTCCTGAGGGCAGCCAAGCTGCTCAGCTGTTCTGGGCACTGCTCAGGTGACACAGTGACCTTTAGCTGGGAGGTCTGGAGTGGCAAAAAGATTGAGCCAAGAAAAAAAACTTTGAGGTTGTGATTTTTCACTCCCAAATACAAAATTTCTGCCTCAGTGTTGGTGTTTGCATTTTTGAATGAGTTTAAAACCTGCAGAATGTGCAGTTTGGAGGCACTGGAGAGGCAAGTGGAGTCAGGATGGTTTGGAGTCCATCCCTCAGTCTGTTTCCTGTGGAGGACAGGATCTGAGCATTCCTGAAGGGATATGTGGTGAACATTCAGAGAAATTCAGTTTGCACTGTTGGTCTGCATGGTGCCACTGCTCCAAAACTGCTGGAACAACTGCTCCTGGAACTGCAGGGGAATCACAAAATTCTGGAGTTCAGGGCCCTCAGGAGGTCTCCAGTTCTGCTTTCTGCTCCAAGCAGTGCCAGATCCAAGCTCAGCTCAGGTTGCTCCAGGCATTGCTGTTGGACTTGGGAGGATGAAGGTCTAAAAGGATCAAGGATGAAGGATCAAAGATATGAAAGGATGAAGGATGAAGATACCAAAGGATGAAGGATGAAGATGTTGAAAGATGAAGGATGAAGATCTCGAAGGGTGAAGGACCAAGATATTGAAGGTTAAATTATGAAGATCTTGAAGGGTGAAGGATGAAGAATCGAAGGATGAAGATATTGAATGATGAAGATCACAAAGGGTGAAGATCTCAAAAGATGGAGATCTCAAAAATGAAGGATGAATATCTTGAAGGATTAAGGGTGACAATGATGAAGGATGGAGGATGAAGGCGTTGGAGGATGAAGATGTTGAAGGATGAAGATCTTGAAGGATTAAGGGTGACAATGATGAAGGATGGAGGATGAAGGCGTTGGAGGATGAAGATGTTGAAGGATGAAGATCTCAAAGGATGAAGATCTCAAAAGTGAAGGATGAAGATGTTGAAGGATGAAGGATGAAGATCTTGAAGGATTAAGGGTGACAATGTTGAGGGATGGAGGATGAAGGTGTTGCAGGATGAAGATACTGAAGGATGAAGATCTCAAAGGTGAAAGGTGAAGGTGCCTCTGTTCTTTGGGCCCTTGGCCTGGTGCTGGACCTGCCCCATGGGGAAGAACCTTCTCCTCGTGCTTTATGGCCCTGGCCTTGTGTTGGTGCCTGCTGCCTCCTGAACTTTGATGTGAACTTCCAGAGGAGCTTTTCTCCACCCACTCCATGACCCCAGCAGGTTTCAGGGGTTCTCCAGGGCTGCATTTTATTTCTGCTGCTGCAACGAGATCTGCTCAGCTGCTGCTTCAGCAGCAGAAGTAATTAAAGAGGAGTTTTCTGGAGAAATCATCTCCCATCTCGCCATGCTGGAGAGATCCCAAAACGTGACACCAAACAGACAGGAGGACTTCCAGAAACACAAAGGTTTCATGTTCGCCTTAAAGGGGAGATTTGATTCTCTGCTGCTGGGGTTTCCCACTCCCAGAGCTGCCCTGGAGGTCCCTACCTGGCTGCTGGGTGCTCACAGAACCCCTGGATACCCAGCCCTGGGTGGGGCTGGTGCTCCTCACCCTCCTCTTCCTCCCGGGGGCACAAGGCCGTGCCCAGGGTTACATTCCTGTTTAACTTGGGACTCCCATGGAGCCGGTTCTTTTCCAGCCAAACTCCTCAGCCCCAGTTTGTCTGTCCCTCCTGCCCTGCCCTGAGGCCTCCACCTTCTCCTGGATCCTGATTAAACCCTGCAGTGTCCCACAGAGCCCCGAGCCATTTCCAGGGCAGAGCCTCAGAGCCCTGCCCCATCAGGACACACATCCCTCATCCCATCTGTCCCAGCTCTGCTGCCCCTTCCCTCCTCTGCTCCTTTCCAGGCAGAGCTGGGGGATGTCCTGGCAGGGGAAAGTGCTGGACCATCATCCCAAGGTGCTGTTGGGATGTAGGGAATTCTCTGTCTCTCAGGGCTGGGAGGATCCTCCTCAGCAGTTTCCAGGCCAAATGATCAGATCAGTGCCAGGTTTTCCTGAGGAGAGCCAAGAGTATTTATCCATGACCTGAAGGGGAGTGCACAGTCTGGAGAGATAAGAATTAAAGAGGATACAAAGCCCAGCAGGAAGATAAACGTGGCCAGGGCAGCATGAATCACTTGGAGGCTGAATTTGTTCCAGGAGCCTGAATTTTGGGTCAATGCAATGAAGATCCACACTTCCAGGAACAAAATATCCACACCCTGCTGAACATGGATTAGGGAAGTGTAGGGAAGCAGGTGGGACCTCCTGAACTGGAAGAACTCCCCAGTTCTGTGGGACCATGCAGGGCTGTAAGGAGGGCTCTGGGTGTGCTCAGGGTCCAGCTCCAGGGTCACACTTAATGAAAACATGGAAAGAATCCAGGAAAGAGGTGTAAAAGTCAGTGAAATTTTAAGAAGACACCAAGCCAAACACCCTCTTTTCTAATGAAAGGCTTAATGAAAAACACTTTGAATCCGTGCTTGGCACAAGGCTGGGAGTCCCCAGCAGAAGAGAATTTATTTGAGACTCAAGAGCTCTTTAATCTGGCGATCAAAGGTGTAACAAGATGTGGTGGCTGGAAGCTGAAATTAGACAAATTCCACCTGAAAAGGAGACACATTCCAGCAGGGAAGGGAATTAGTCATAAACAACCCTGGAGGAGGTGGGTGATCCTCCCTTGCTCCGAGTTTTCCCTTGAAGTTGGAGGTGTTTTGAAAGGAGCTGCCCCAACCAGCTGGGAATTGTAGGGTGGATGTGGGGATGAACTGGGAGCAGTCTCTGCCTTGGGAATAAGAGAGGACAGGGCTCCTCCAGGGTCACTGATCCCTGATCTCCTGCACAGGGACATTGGATCATCCTGATCTCCTGCATGGGGACATTGGATCATCCTGACCTCTGTGGCTTCAGGAGCCACCTGAGCACACCTGGTGGCAGCTGAGTCACCTAGAGGTTCTCACAGCTTGATCCACTGCATGGAATGGCTCTGGAATTCTCCAGTTCCAGGAATCTGTCTGTGAACCAGACAGATCTCCTACTTCTCCCTGTCCAGCTTTTTTCTGGGATTTCACTTTCCTTCCTTGCCCCTCTGGCACAAACCCACTTATCCCAAGGCAGCCTTACCCCAATTCCCCAGGGAAATTCCCCTTCTCCAGGGAGACAAGGGATGTCCTGCACCCCCAGGAGCACTGAGGGCTGTGGGATCTTTGGGACCATGGCAGGACAGAGTTGAGTGTGACCCCACCAGGGGTTTGGGATGCTGGCAGGGGCTGGAGCACTCCCAGGACAGGGGAGGGACAAAGCCACCCCTGTGTGACCCAGCAGTGGCACAGGGGTGACACAACAGGAGTGGCTGCGGGCTCTGCTGACCTTCCTGGCTCCAATATTTGGTTTATTTGGATTTGCATAATCCAGCACAGCAAACAACAGTGAGATGGGAATAATGAGGGGCAAAAAGAGGGAAACACAAACAGAGTGACCTGAATTAACCAGCGGGAGCTGCCACTGCCCTCCTGAAGAGCACAGCCTGGAGCTGGGGGAGGTGAAAATGGGGGAAATGTGGGAGAAAAGCAGAATCACTTCCTCGGGGAAGAGATATTCCTGTGCCCTGCCCCAGGAACGGCCCCTGGGCTGCTCAGGTGGGGGATGAGGCTGAGCCCAGCTTGGGGAGGGTGGGATGTGGAGAGGGGGTGGAGGTGGGAATGGGCAGGGTNGCAGGGTGGCCTTGGTGGGTCCTTTCCCTCATTTTTACTCCTCATCTCTCCCTCCTCTCCTGCTTCCCCAGCCCCACAAGGAGCAGTGGGAACTGTGGTGGGAACAGGAATTCCTCTCTGAGATGAAAACTGAGCACATCTGGGAGCAGGGAGCAGCTTGGAGATGTGCTGAGAGACTCAGCACACGAATTTGGAATCCCAGGTCACATTTTTTAGAGAGGCTTTTAGAGTAAATTTGCCTTAATTCGATGCCTTTAAACAACCCCAAACACGGTGCTTCATTGCAGATTTCACAACAATTCCACCCCAAATCCCCTTTTCCAGGCTTTGTGGCAGGAAGAGACCTGAATAAAAGCCTGGCCTGGGCCAGTGGGGTGTATTTGCTTTTATCAGCCTGGGTGAGCAAACTGGGAATAAAGGACACTTCACAAAGCTCTCCCCAGCAGCAGAGCGAGGAGCAGGGATTGTCCCTGGAATGGGCTCCTTCCCGGGGAGCAGGGATTGTCCCTGGAATGGGCTCCTTCCCAGGAAGAGCAGGGATTGTCCCTGGAATGGGCTCCTTCCCAGGAAGAGCAGGGATTGTCCCTGGAATGGGCTCCTTCCCGAGGAGCAGGGATTGTCCCTGGAATGGGCTCCTTCCCGAGGAGCAGGGATTGTCCCTGGAATGGGCTCCTTCCCGAGGAGCAGGGATTGTCCCTGGAATGGGCTCCTTCCCGGGAAGAGCAGGGATTGTCCCTGGAATGGGCTCCTTCCCGAGGAGCAGGGATTGTCCCTGGAATGGGCTCCTTCCCGGGGAGCAGGGATTGTCCCTGGAATGTGCCCCTTCCCGGGAAGAGGGGCCGGGCTGCTGCTGAGGTGCCTAATAAGGTGGATGTTTTATAGGGGAGAAGGTTTTAATGGGGTGGAGTGGATCTAAGAGTCTCCGCTGTGCCATAAATTCCCCCAGACAAGCTTCTGGTGTCACATTGCTCCTTGTGATAATGAAGGGGATTTGAATGGGATGTAATGGAGTCGGGAGCTCAGCTATGGCAGCAATTTATCCCGGGGATCCGCGGCGCTGCAGGAAATGAAGGCTTTTTTAGATATAGATACAGATGGATTGGAAATGGACCTGCCTCTCACACAGGAGGCTCCTTTATCACCAATAATGTCGGGACAGATCCTGCCTGGCTCCCAGCACAGCCCCTGGTTCTGTGAGCAGAGCCGGGAATCGCTCCCAGCACAGCCCTGGCACAGGGAGGGGGGTGCCAGCTGCTCTGGGTGTGAGCAGTGTCAGGAGTGGCATTCCAGGGGCAGGAGTTCAGCTCTGCTCCTCCACAGCAAGAGCAGCTCTTTGCAGCTCCCTGCTCCCAGCTGGGGCCGGATGCAGAAGGGCAGGAAAGGGAAAACTCCAGGGAATGAGCAAAAAGCTCAGCCCTCAGGGATGACATCTCCTCTTTACCAAGAATGGACAGCTTGAAACTGGAGAGGAGAGATTTAGGAAATTCATTTATCCCCTGCCATGGCAGGGACACCTCTCACTGTCCCAGGCTGCTCCCAGCCCTGTCCAGCCTGGCCTTGGGCACTGCCAGGGATCCAGGGGCAGCCACAGCTGCTCTGGGCACCCTGTGCCAGGGCCTGCCCACCCTGCCAGGGAACAATTCCTGCCCAATCTCCCATCTAAATCTCTCCTTTTGCTTTAAAACCATTGCCCCTTGTCCTAGCACTGTCTGTCTGTGTAAAAAGTCACAGGGAGGATTTCTTTTCTCTAATATTCCATCTAAACCCATGCTCTGGCAGTGAAGCCCTTCCCCCTTGTCCTGGTCCTTGTAAATTATTTCTCTCTATTCTTTTGGCTCCCTTGGGTCCTGGAAGGCCACCATGAGGTGTCCCCAGAGCTTCTCTCCTCCAGGCTGAACAATCCCAACCCTCCTGCCCCATCCTGCTCATCATATGAGGGACTGGAAGCATTTTAGGGCCAACTCCAGCCCTGGAGGAGCTGCAGTGCCCTGGACTGGGCACAGACCCCACACCCTGCAGGAGGCAGCACTGCTGGCACAGAGGGAAAATCCTGGAAAAAGCTTTCCCAGCACGAATCCTTATTTCTCTTGCAGGTGAAGCAGAGCTGACCTCTGGCAGTTCTGGGAGGTGTAAAAGGCTTCCTGCAGTATCTGAGCTGGGCTGGGGCAGGAGGGGGAAGCTCCCAGCTCTGTTCTGTCACTGCCTGTGGGGTTTCTCAGGTGTCAGCTCTGAGGGATGTAAATGCTGCAGACATCAGGTTATTCAGAATTTGGCTCCTTCCCTTTTGATCTCATATTTGTGTCTTTTCCAGGATGTGTTTATTCACCCCACCCCCTCCATTTCTTTCTTCCTTTCTCCTTCTAACTCTAAACATCCCTTTTAGCTTCTAAAGATAGGGCAATGTTGTGCTAAGGAAACAGTAATTCTGCAATTTGACCTAAAAATGGGCATGTCTGGAGCCAGGCACCTCTCGGAATGCAGCTGGGGAATCAGACACAACTTCCAAAAGTCCAAAAGTGGCCTTTGTGCCGGGCAGAGGGACAGGTGACCCAAGGACACCGGCCCTGGGCTCAGGCTGGACTCCAGGAGCGAGCAGAGGGCGGGGTGGGCTGTGCTCGTGATGGCTTTGATGGCTTTAAGGAGCGTCATGGCAACAGTGGGAGCTGGATAATTAATATTGCACACGGAATTACTGCACAGGCAGAGCTTTAAATACACAAAGTGTCCCTGTGTGGGAGCCTGCTCTCCCAGCTGGGTGGGGATCGTGGTATTTTGGGATCCCAGAGCCCTGGGAAAGGGCAGGGCACCTCCAGCCGGGCTCCAGCTGAGCCTGTTCCTGGCACGGGGTTTGGTTTAGGACATGAACCCACGGGAAGGAGCAGGGCACTGCTGGGGCAGGGGGGCTGAGCTCCCACTGAGCTCCCACTGAGCTGCCACTGAGCTCCCAGCAGGAAAAGTGGGATGGCAAAGCAAAAATCTCCCTGGGATGTGGCTGCAGGTGAGGGGAGTCAGCCTGGTGGGACCTTCTGGTGCCTTGCTCTGATGGGAGACATCCAGGAAGGGGGAAACAGGATGGGAATGTTGGAAAAGCCCCTCCAAGAAGCGTTCAGGGGTCTCTGAGGGAGCTTGACTCCATTCTTGGAAATCAAATCCATGAGCAGGGGCAGGGTCACCACTCCAGGTGAACAATCCCAGCTCTCCCAGCCGTTCCTCCCAGCAGAGCTGCTCCATCCCTCTGCTCATCCTGGTGCCTCCTCTGGCCTGGCTCCAGCAGCTCCAGCTCCTTGCTGTGCTGGGCGGGGACTGGGGCAGCTCTCCAGGTGGGGTCTCACCTGAGCACAGGGGCAGAATCCCCCCTCCCCTGCTGCCCACGGGGGTTCCTGGGTCAGGGCAGGTCCAGCTCTTTCCCACCGATCCCACAAATCCTTCTCCCGGGGCTGTTCCCCCTGGATTGATCCCGTCCCTGTTGCTCCTCTGCCCACCCGGCCTCTGCCCCCTCCCTGTGGCGCTCCCAGCCCTTCCCCAGCCCTTCCCCAGCCCTTCCCCAGCCGCAGCAGGGATCAGGGAAGGGCCGGGTTTCCTCCCCGGGTCGCGGGCGGCGTTTTCAAACCGAGCCAGAGCACCCCATCCCCGGGTGAGGGGTGAACAAACACCCGGGGTGAGGAGTGAACAAACACCCGGGGTGAGGGGTGAACAAACACCCGGGGTGAGGGGTGAACAAACACCCGGGGTTCATTAACAGCGGGCAGGGCCCGGGGTGCTGCGGGAGCTGCTCGGTGCAATCCCCGCTGCACCGGGGCTGCGGAACGAGCGGCGGGGGAGCGGCGCTCATCAGCAGGCACAGATAATGAACTAATGAGAGCAGGGCCCGAGCTGCCGAGGAGAGGCGAGCAGGCTGCGGGTATCGCACGGGGAGGAGGCGCGGGCCAGGAGGAGGCCGCGGAGAGCTCGGGAGTGATGTATGGAGTGATGTATGGAGTGGTGTATGGCATGAACGGAGCACTTAACGCTGATAATAATTGGAGCTTGAGGGTGTGCTCGGTATATGCATAAAGTAATTAACCAATTAAAAATGCACAGGAGACGCATGATGGAAAATGATAAGCAACAGGAAAATGATGGATGGGAGCTGGAGCATCCGCGGAGTTCCCGGGACAGGTCCGGGCGTTCCCGGCTCCGGCACCGGAGAGCGCCGGGCGGGCTCTGATCGCCGCTGGCCCTGCCACCCGCCGGGACACCCGGGTGACAAATGGCCCGGAATGGCCGGGAGCAGGCTCTGGGAAAGGCGGGGAATCCACACGGGCTGGGAGTGGCCGGGCATGTGGCAGAGCCCCGGGGGAGGAGCAGGCAGCGCCGGAGCGCACGGAGCAGAGCACAGATGAGCAGGGGCTGAGATCTGGTGGGTCATGGTTGGATTTTCCTTTTTTGGTGCCTTTTTTAAAAGACCACAGACAGCACCAGCCACAGAAATGAAGATTTTACAAACTGTCAGTCCCTTATTTTGAATGTGACTGCAATTCCTGCACCGGAACCCACTTACTCACCTGAGCCTGAATTCCTCAACCTGCACCCCCTGGGTTTGTATTTCTGGTCATTTCTGGTTTTATGGTCATCATTTCCTTTCTTTTCCAGATCCAGCCCATTGAGAATTGATGTAGAGCCAGCCAGGGCTTGTCCTGCAGGAGCCTCCAATCGTGGAAAAAACGGGAAAGTCTTAGGAAAGAGGGCGAATCTTTGTGGGAAGATTCAAAAGCCTGGATGCCAGACTGGAAAACCACATTTCCCCGTGGAATCCCTGCTACAGCTCTCTCATCTGTAGCCGGGAATTCCTGGGCACTGGATATCTCACTGCTGACTGCTGAGGGGATTCTCATCTCCTGGATCTGGCTGAGACCTGGAAGTGCTGAACCTGAGGGGTTGTGGAGTCACTGGGAGCTTTGCTCTGAACACACGAGCTCTCCTTAGAGACATTTTCCCACCAAAAAAAGAAAAAAAAAGGGAAAAAATGGAAAACCCCACAAATAACATGAAAGAAATCCCAAACAGGACCCAGGTGCCTGGAGCTGGATGTCTCTCACTAATGGATCCATTCAATCTTCCTAAAGCCCTGCACGAGGCAGAGCCCTGTGGAAATGAGTTCCTGAGGATCCCAGAGCGATGGCTTTGGAGGGGAGCAGCTGAGGACATTCCCATTGCTGGGCTGGCTGCAGCCTAGGACAGTAAATAAAGCAGTGACTGCATGGCAGAAAAGAGGAAAAACCCAAAATAAGAGCTCACTCAGGAGCTCCTCTCATGCAGCAGCCGGGCTTTGAGCTGGTTTGAAACCTGCCTGCTCCTCAGGGAGTTTGCTCCGTATTTGGGGTGTGTTTGCCTTGATGGCAGCAGCCAAATCCTGCCTGATCCCAGCTGCATCCCTGCCATGGGGTGGGTAGAGCAGGACAAGCCTCATCTCCCTGCAGGGCATCACTGGGAATGTGGGGGTGAGCAGGGGTCACCAGTTCGTGGATGCTTGGCCAGGCTGGAGCCAACATTCCTCACTCTGGAGCTCTCAGGATTAATTTTTTTTTGTGTGGAAAGGGGAGATTTGAGCAGAGGAGAGAGGGGCTGTGTCTCCTCGAGCAATGGAATATCTATAAATACAATAAATGAGCATTAAGCTGCTGTGATATCTCCTCATACCCTTGCTTTTCTTGGCCTAATCCAGGTGCAGCCCCCGTTTCCCGTTGGATCTGAGGCTCTGGAGGGGCTGGAGCTGAGCTGTGTCCCAGGAGGGCAGAGCTTGGCATCCCCTCAAACCTGCCTGGGGAGCAGGAGCAGCCAGGCTGCCACTCCCAGAGCTGAGGAAAGCACCCACCTTCTTCCCTCTCACCCATCATCTCCCTGTACCTCCCTCCCTCCCTCTTCCCCGTTTTTCTCCATGGGGATGACCAAATTAGAGGCTCTGTTTCAACCCCCCCAAGTCTTCTCCCAATAAGACCTGAATTATTTTTATGATTTTATTTCTAATCAATCAGTTTCCCTCAGCTCAGTGGAGCCTGTGGGGTGACCCCAGACCATGCAGGACTCTAAAATGACCCTCCACATCAGCTAAAAAATGGGATTCTCCTTGATTAAATGCTGGAAGTCCATCTGTCACTGCAGAAAACACTTCCCTGCCCTGCCAGTGAACGAGTTCAGTCCCTGGAATAAATGAGTGGGAATCCAGAGCTCCAGAGTGTGCTGCAGATATTAAATCCCATTGTTCCTGCAGCACTGGGAAGCTCTTGGATGCTCCAGCTCCAGGCACAGCGTGAGCACAAACTGGGAGCAAACAGCTCCTTCCTGCAAGCAGGCAGGAGCAGCTTAATGGAATTCTGTTCCTGGCACAGAGGAAGTCAGCCCGACCCCCTCGTTCTCCCTGCCTTGAATGAGTCTGAGATCTGTGTTATTGAAAAGGGAAAAGAAAAAAATATAAAAGAAAAAAATATAAAAGAAAAAAAGAAAAAAGAAAAAAAGAAAAAAACACCCACCCTGGAGTCAAAGAGAAGAGGTTTGCATTCCCATCCTGATTCAGAAAATTGAGAACACACTTCACTCCCAACCTCACATTCCCACTGCTGCTTTGTTTTAGAGGGATTCAGACCTTGATCCAAGGGGAAACAAATCCTGTGCACATCTGGAGTGGTGCTGGAACAAAGATTGCATTTCTCATACAAAATCCTCCTTCAAGCTGCCCTGAGCAGGAAGATTCCTCCCCCCTCCAGCTGATGCTAAAATGGCTCTTTTCCCCCAACAAATCCCAGAATCTCCTCATCCCAGCGGAGCTGAGCGCCCTCACCCTGCCCCAGGGCAGTGCTGGGGGGTCCAGCAGGGTCAGGGCATCCTCTGGCTCCCCCCTGCAGCCCCACGAACTCTTCCCTCGATGATGAGGGGTGCAGGGAAGATGTGGTGCCAGGGAAGGTGGGATTGTGCCTGGCATTCCTGCTGGGAGCACAGGGCAGTGCCGGGGCTGCAGTTCCGGGTGTGGCTCCGTGTGTGGGATAATTTGGGATAACACAACCCCACTGCTGATGTTAACAATGCCCATAAATGTTCTTGCAAAGGATAAGGAGCTCTGAAAGGCTCAGGAAGGTTTTGTGGGATCCCTGTTCCCTGCACAGGCTGGGGTCAGCCACATCCCGGTATTCCAGGGGTCCTTGGACAGCAGGTATGGGGCCTTTCCCTGCAAACCACCCCAAATCCACGCTCCTTCCCCTTTCCCATCCCTTTCCTGCTGCATTCAGCTGATTTAACAGAAACATGGACAGCTCTTGGATACCGGGAATGGAGCTTTTCCCTGCAAACCACCCCACATCCACGCTCCTTTCCCATTTCCCATCCCTTTCCTGCTGCATTCAGCACAAGGACCGGGCACAGAGGGCACCTCCCGCCCCCTCCAGGCGGAATTCCTGCCCCTACTCCTCTCCTGTGCCTCCCGGGGGAGCAGCAGATCCCGAGCATCTCCTGCTGCAGCCCCATCCCTCCCGAGTGCTTCCCACGGCGGCCAACCCTGCCAGGAGGAGCCGGTTCAGAATCTCCATTGTGAAAAAATGTCAATATTTACATTCTCGCAGTGAAGCTGTTCTTTCCCGACTTTCTCCCAGAAGTGCCTCTTGGAGTGTTTTGAAAAGCCGCGGACCTAAGAGCAACACAGCCCGCGACTGACAGAATTAATAAAGGAGAGGCTGGGACTTAAGAAAATAAGATGATATTAACAAGATAATTATCTCTCATCAAATTAGTCCAGAGGGAGCCAAGCCAGGCTCCACTCAGGAGCCTGGAAGGGAAGGAACTGGCAGGGGAAGGGATTTGTGTGACAACAATAGGAACGCTCTGCCCTTCTGCAGGAAAGGGCTGCGAGCAGCGAGGCTCCGCCGCGATCAGCGCGGCACAAACGCGGAGACGGGAACGCTGTGTCTGCGGGGCCGCCGGGATTCCAGCCGGGGGAGGGAGCTGGGACCGGGAAAATACCTGGGGAGGGAACTGGGATATGGGAAAACACCTGGGGAGGGAGCTGGGATATGGGAAAACACCTGGGGAGGGAGCTGGGACGGGGGAGACACCTGGGGAGGGAGCTGGAACCGGGAAAACACCTGGGGAGGGAGCTGGGACACAGGGAAACACCTGGGGAGGGAGCTGGGACCGGGAAAACACCTGGGGAGGGAGCTGGGATATGGGAAAACACCTGGGGAGGGAGCTGGGACCGGGGAGACACCTGGGGAGGGAGCTGGAACCGGGAGAACACCTGAGGAGGGAGCTGGGACACAGGGAAACAACTGGGGAGGGAGCTGGGATATGGGAAAACACCCGGGGAGGGAGCTGGGACACAGGGAAACACCTGGGGAGGGAGCTGGGATCTGGGGATACACCTGAGGAGGGAGCTGGGATAGAGGGAAACACCTGGGGAGGGGGCTGGGACCCGGGGGTGGCAGTGCCACCAGGGGTGTGCCATCGGCAGTGCCCTCACCCTTCTCTCTGCCCCTTCCCTGCGTTATTCCCTCCTCTCCCTGAATCCCACTGAATTTGTTTCCATCCCGTGTCGCTCTGGATTTAACCCGATTCGGCCTCGCTGGAGAGCTCTCCCTGACCCCATCTCTATTTTAATCTCCCCTTTGTCCCCGCCGAGCGAGGGGGTGGGAACGCGGTGCCAACCCCCCCTGGCTGGTCCGGGAGGAGCCCACCGTGCCAGCGGCGATTTGGGAAAAGCTCTCCCGGGAAATTCGGCTGCGGGAGCGAGCCCGGCCCCCCGGTGTGCCCTGCCCCAGCAGCCTGCGAGCCAAGGGGCAAATCTCAGCAGGCAGCTCAGGGCCATTTCTATTCCAGCATCCAAATATTTCCCAGGATTGGACCCTGAGTCTCTCCTGGAGTAAATCCTTGCCCGGATCTCCCCCCTCGCACCAGGAGCGCATCCCCAGGAGCTCCTGAGCGCTCGGCTCGCTCTGCTCTCAGGCTCCCGGGCTCTGTTTGTCACTGCCGAGCTGCCTTTGGGGCGGTTTAGTGGCTTTATTTCCAGTCCTTGTCTCTGTTTGTGCGGCAGCCACGTCTCCCGGAGCTCAGGGCCCCTCGAGGCTCTCGGTGTGCTCGGTTTGTCACCTCCCTCGGAGCCTCCGTGCCCTCCCCTAGATGGCAACTGCGGACAAGGGTTTGTCCAGGCGGGAGCGCCCTGGGAGCGCCGGCGGGCTCGGGGCGGGGGACGGAGCAGGGAGGGCACGGCCCGGATTTTGATGAACTCACCGCGGGGCTGGCGGGGCCAGAGCAGCGCCAGGCGGGGTGAGACCTCCTCTGAAGGCTTCTTTGAGTCTCTTTGGAGTCTCTTTTGAGTCTCTTTTGAGTTTTGCTGCCCTGGGGATGTCACAGAGCCACAAGCCCAGCTGGTGCCTTTGTTGTGTTTGATCAGGGAGTGGGAAATGACGGGATCATGGAATCCCAGACTGGGTCAGGTTGGGAGAGGCTCACCTGGAGCCACCTCCCTGCTCCAGCAGGACCATCCCAGAGCTCAGGGCACAGGAAGATCTGCAGTGTCCCAGGGAGGGACACTCCACAGCCTCTGGGCACAATCTGCTCAGGGTTGGCACTGCCAGGGCAGAAGTTGTGCCTCCTGTGCAGGGGCAGCTCCTGGGCTCAGCCCTGCCCGTGGCTCTGGGGACATTTCTTGGATGATTCCCAGATCCAGACCTGGCTGTGCTCCTGTTCTGCACTTCCAAGAGCTGTCCCATGTCCCAGCCTGGCCTCCTGCAGGCAGTGGGAGGTGGGAGGTGTCCCCTTGTGCCATGGCAGGGCCCGTGGGGCTTTCTAACTTCATCCCTGCTGGCACAGCCTCCACCCACTCCTTCCCCTCCTGCTCATCCCTGTCCTGCCTTTCCCTGAGCTGAGGATCCCACAGGATGAGTGTGGGGCAGAGAAGGTCCCCAAAAATGTCTGGAAAACGGGGCACTGCCAGTTTTTCCAGGTAGATCCTGGACCTACAGAGCAACAGCCTCGGGGCCACTGTTCAAATGCTCCAAATGATGGGGTTCGTGCAGGTCCTCACAGGGAATTCGGGGATCAGAGGGATCCACCCTGAGAATTCAGGGATCAGAGGGATCCTCACAGGGAATTCAGGGATCAGAGGGACCCTCAAAGGGAATTCAGGGATCAGAGGGACCCTCAAAGGGAATTCAGGGATCAGAGGGACCCTCAAAGGGAATTCAGGGATCAGAGGGATCCTCACAGGGAATTCAGGGATCAGAGGGATCCTCACAGGGAATTCAGGGATCAGAGGGATTCTCGCTGGGAATTTGGGGATCAGAGGGGTCCTCACAGGGAATTCAGGGATCAGAGGGATCCATCCCCTCACCGAGCAGCAGGAGAGGGTGACAGAGGCAGCCCCTCTGTGGGGACACACGGGCAGGGCGGTGGGGACAGTGCCAGATGTTGTCCAGCTGCAGACAGGCAGCCCCAGCTCAAGGTGTCACCCCCAAGTGCTCAGGGCTGCCACGCTGGCCTGGGGCCACCACCTGGGAGCCACCCAGGGCCACCTCCTGGGAGCAGGGACCTGGTGCCACCCCCTGTGAGCCACCCGGTGCCACCAAGCTGTTGTGAGCACAGCTCCGAGCCCGGCCGAGCATTTTGGTCAATACTCGGATGTTGTGGAGGGAATGAATGACTGAGGAAAGGAGTGAGTGGGGATTTTTGGCTTCTCCTGGCTCTGGAGGAAGCTGAGCTCTCCCGAGCGCCAGCCTGCCCAGGGCTGCCAAGTGCAAAGTCATCCGAAAGAAAAAAAAAAGAAAAAAAAAAAATAGAAAACAGGGAAAACGAGTCAGTGAGGTAGAAAATGCCTGGGCTGTTGTGTGAAATTCCTCTGCACCAGCCCTGTCACTCCTCCTCAGCCTTGCACCCGGCTCTCCTTTGATGGGCATCTCTGGGTGTAATTAGAGGTGACAGAGTGCTGGGGACACGGCGGGGTGGGGCTCCTGGAGTGGCACCCCGGCCACCCCCGCGCTGCCGCCGCCCCTCCCTCTGTCTCCTGGAGAGCTGCCAGCCACTTGCCCCCGAGATCACAGCCAGGGCAAGAGGCAAAATGTTTGGTGCCACTTCCAATTAGTAAATTATTTTATCTCCCGGTTCCCGGCTCCAAATCCGTTATGGCGGCTGGGAAATGCCTCCCGCGGAGGAGATGGATGCACAGGAGATTTTTTTAATTTGAAGGAGGGATGGAACATCCTGCTCCTGAGTCGAAGTGTGCTCCAATCCCTGCGCTGTGCGGGCTGCAGCCCCCAGCCCCTGGGATACTGGGAGCACTGGGAGCCTGCGTGCCGAGGTTTGTGTGTCAGTGGGACGTGCGGGGAAGGATCCCGTGCCACAGGGGCTGCTCCGGGCTCCCCGGGAGAAATCCGACCTGACACGGGGTGCCAGGCCGGGAGAGCCAGGCTGGGAGAGCCGCCCGGGGCTCAGGGACACGCCCTGGATCTCCCCGGGGAGCAGAGCCTGGAGCCTGCACCTGCATCTCCCCATGGGAAGGGGCTGCAGCCCTGGGATTTTCCACCTGCGCCTCCCCTCAGAGCCCCAGGCAGCGCTGAGCCCAGGAAAAGGGAACAAGAGCAAATTCCAGAGGGTAGAGTTGTTGTTCATCCAGAGGTTCAGATGTGCAGGGAGAGGAGGTGGAGGTGTGAGAGGGCAGGGAATGGGGCTGGGGCCACCGCTGGAGCTGCAGCTGCCTGGGGGCTTTCAGGTGGGCTTGGCCCCTTTGCCAGCCCCCCCCAGCCCCACCTTTCTCTCCCCTGCCATTGCAAACCCTACAACACCCCAGGCTGACCCCTCTGCCCTTCAAAATCCTGATTTTCCAGCTCCCAGGACCACCAGAGCTTCAACACCAAATGCCAGGCCCAGGTGCAGCAATGCCTGTGCCTGCCCTGGTGCAAAGCTCAACTGCCAGAGCCAGGAGAGAAAATGTCTTGGGGAAAATTCAGAAAGGAAGGACTAGGCTATTTCCTGTTCGATAATAAAGGTCTTGGAGCACATTCCAAGTTCACAGCAGAGTTTTGGCACCTCGGAGTGGCTGCTGAGACCCGACAGGGACCCACAGCTCCCGGGAGCTGTGCAGAGGCTCCCTGGAGCAGAGAGAGGCTCTGCACAGAGCCTTAAACACATTGAAATGAGTGGCAAAGATAAAAGAGCAGAGATAAGCGATAAGAACTCGTGGATGACAGCAGCACAATCTTCAGAGCTGCAGCAGAAGCAGGAAAAATGGCCATATTCAAATTCCCGGAGCATTATCTGGGAAAACAAGGAGTAATTCCTCTGGCAGGAGATAACTCTCCCTTCCTGGCCTCGCTGTGCACAGGCGGCTCCAGAGGAAGTTCGGGTGACCTGCGAATGGCATCTCACTCCAAATGAGACTCAGGGCCCTCCCCGTGAGCTGCAGCACAGGCAGGAAGGCTCCACATTCCCTGGAAGTTCCGGGGTTATTCCTGAGCTTGGAGCTGTGCTGATCCAAGGTATCTGTGCTGATCCAGGATATCTGTGCTGATCCAGGATATCTGTGCTGATCCAGGATACCTGTGCATTGTTCTCTGCCCTCCCCTCGGCAGGGCTGGGCACTGTCCTGTCTGCACCTCCTGGGATCCCTCTCCCGGGAATGGCCAGGATTATCATGCTCTTGGCTGGGGCACCAGCTGGAGCTGGGGAATGCCAGGGAAGGGTTTGTTTTATCACCAGGGAAGGCAGGACCCACAGCTGCCCTGGCTGCAGCCTCCAGCAGCCACGGGGAAGCTCCAAAGGCTTCCAAACCACAGATCCCACCTGCTCCTTTGGGTACCATTCCCTGATGGATTGGTGAGCTGTGAATTTAGGGAATCACCTTCTGGGCTCACCTATGCAGTGCCACCAAATCCTGCCAGTGCCACCAATTCCTGCCAGTGCCACCAAGTTCCACCACTGTAACCAAGTCCTGCCAGTGTCACCAAGCCCTGCCAATGCCACCAAGTCCTGCCAGGGCCACCAAGTCCTGCCAGTGCCACCAAGTCCTGCCATCCCCGTGCCACACGTTGGGGCATTCCACAGGAAAGGCTTTTCCGTGGTTGGTGCTGCTGCTCTATCCTTCCTTTTGATGTCCCTGGTTCTTCCTCACCACTTAACAGGGAAAAGCCGTTCCCGGGTCACTCTGAGCTCGCTTTTAGCCAGCTCTCCTTTGCTCAGCTCTTCCCTGCGAGGCCGTTTCATGTCCCCGAGCGCTTCCATCTCTGTCCTCTGCCTTTGGAGATCAGAGCGCGGGGAACGCACGGCAATACTCGGGACACTGGGACAGGGCAGAGCTTTTTTAATCGTCTGGACCTGGGAATTCACCCTGGGCTCGACCCCTGCGGCCGCAGGACCCGCTGGAGGAGCCTCCTCCACCGTTCCTTTGAGGGCGGATAACGAGGAGCAACAGGACTCGCTGGGGTCGTTTCTCCCAGATCCCACACGGGAAGCCTCAGGAGTGTTTTGGGACCTCCCGAGCCAGCCCTGTGGCCCATCCAGCCGGGAACGACGCGCCGGGGTGGGATGAAAAGCGTCGGGGTTCATCAAGAGGCAAAGCAGAGCCCTGCCAGTGCGCAGTCATCGCGCTCGGCTGTCTCCTAATGTCTGCCTTTGAAATGCTAATGCACTTTTAAAGTAGGTAATTTTCATGTAACTTCTACCTACAGGACTCAAAGAAGGTGTTTATTACAATCCTGCCTGGCCCGGGGCACGGCTAATGAATTCCAGAGCCTTTCCATGACCGAATTCCAGCCTGGCTGCCCAGCCCGGGCTCCTCCCTGCCCTTTGGGCTGGCGTCCGGGCACACGGCGGGGCTGGCACGGCACCTCGGTGCCCTCCGTGCCGGGATGCCAGCGCCGGCATCGGGAGAGGAGGAGGAGCAGGACCAGCCCTCCCTGACCCACAGCCCGGGGGCTTTCGCTGGGCTGAGCCACCAGCCCCGTCACAAATCCCAGGCTCGGTGGAGTCGAGGGTGGCTTTAATTTCGTTCCAAAAGCGGGATTTGCATGGTGGATGGCTCGGAAGGGCGGGCAGCGCCGTGGTTTCCATCCAGCTCCATGAGGACATTCCCAGAGCGCCATCACAACCCGGGGAATATTTGAAGGCTGCTCCAGAAGCTCCGAGCTTTGGATGTTGTTTTTGATGTTCCAGAGCCAGGCCATGGAGAAGGACAGGAGATTTCTTCCATGAGCAGCTGGGGTCGGGGTGTCTGGGGCTGCCCCGCGGCTCCTTCACTCCCGGGGAGCAGCTCCGGGGTGGAGCAGGGCTCGTCGGGCTCTGCCGGTTCGGGAGGCACCGCCGAGGCTTGGGACATGCAAAGGGCCAGCCCGGGGCTGATGCGGGATCAAACAGCCTGGGAAAATGAGCGTGGGGAGGCGACGATGTCCTGCTGCAGCCCGCTTTGAAGAGGAGCTCTCAAAGGGGCGGCTCGGGAGGAGGCGCGGGGGCGCTCCGGGCGGGGCTGGGGTTCACCCGGAGAGACCCGCAGAGCCCCCCAGAGCCCTGCAGAGCCCCCCAGAGCCCCACAGAGACACCTAGAGAGCCCCGCAGAGCCCACAGAGCTCCGCAGAGCCCCCCAGAGCCCCCCAGAGCTCCACGTCTGTCCCGGGGATGTGGCCCAGGCTGAGCCTGCCCTGCTGCAGCCGAGCCCACCCTGAGCTTTCTGGCTGACTTGGCTTCATGTCCCGCTGATAACAGCCCCGAATTCTGTGTTCTGGTGTGAATTATGTGCACAAAACACAATTTGCTTTGCTAATGGTATTTGGCCGTTTTGGTGCCGGGGAACTTTTCAGAAATCATTACCATGCACTCGGCTCTTTAGATTTTTTTCCTCTCTTCTGAGGCAATTTGTCAGAAGGGATTTTTTGACAATTTCACTGAACCATGCTGGAGAGCACGTTAACCCCTCCAGAGCTTTCTCCTCTGCGCTGCTTTCCCGTGGATTTGTTCCTGCTGCCTTGGTGAGGGGCAGTGCGTAGCTCTCAGCTCACGGGGCTCCACTTCCAAAATCCTCCTTGGCATCCCCAATGCATCCAAATCCTCAGCTCGGGGATAATGAGTTTCTCTCATTCTCAGGGACACCTGAGCAAGGGGATAATTGCAGCAGGGATGGCAGGGATGGCTCCAGAAGCACTGAACTGGGGAGCAGCCCTGAGCACCAGCTGCCTCCAGTTCCTCCAGGAGGAGGTTGGACATGGAGAGCTCCCAGTTCTCATCCCCAAAACACCTTTTCCATGAGCCTCTTCTCGATTTGTAGGAGATGTGTGAATTCCAGGGTGGAATCAGGCCTTTAGGCATCTGAAATGGGAAAGGTTTCAGTGTTACCCCAGTGACTGATTTTCCTTACAGCCTCTTGGGCCTCTGTCCTGGGTTACAGTGTAAGATGTGCACAAATGTGTAATCTGTCACCATCCTCAGGAGCTGTTGGAACCAGCTGGGGCAGGGGTTCCCCTGCCCCTCCCTCTGGATATCTCCTGTTCATGGGCCACCAAGGCCCTGCCCATGGCTCACAGGTAACTCCCTCTGGATATCTCCTGTTTATGGGCCACCAAGGCCCTGCCCTGACTCACAGGTAACTCCCTCTGGATATCTCCTGTTCATGGGCCACCAAGGCCCTGCCCATGGCTCACAGGTAACTCCTCTGGATATCTCCTGTTCATGGGCCACCAAGGCCCTGCCCATGGCTCACAGGGAACTCCTCTGGATATCTCCTGTTCATGGGCCACCAAGGCCCTGCCCATGGCTCACAGGTAACTCCCTCTGGATATCTCCTGTTCATGGGCCACCAAGGCC
>VXBR01004490.1:219395-232051 GCA_013400215.1 Cisticola juncidis
CTGCCTGGCTGCCTCCTCCTGGCATCACCAGAGACACGGGCATCTGGGGCATCACCTGATGCCCCAGGTGGGGCATCACTCCCACACCTCCCAGTGAGGCCAAGGAACTCCCTGGATCTAAGAAACCNCGAGTGTCACCAACACTGCCCCGCTGTCACCCTGGCACGGGAGGAGGCAGCCAGGCAGGCAGAGAGCCCAGCAGATGCCAGCCCTGCCGTGCTTGCAGGGCACAACATCACCTGGCATCTGCTGTGCTCTCTGCCTGCCTGGCTGCCTCCTCCTGGCATCACCAGAGACACGGGCATCTGGGGCATCACCTGATGCCCCAGGTGGGGCATCACTCCCACACCTCCCAGTGAGGCCAAGGAACTCCCTGGATCTAAGAAACCGGGGCTTTCTTGGCCAGGGGCAGTGAAAGGCCCCTGGATCCCGTCCCTTGAGACACAGAACATCACCTGGTGTCACCAGGGACACGGGCAGAGCTGGGTGACTCCTCCCGGGAGCACAAGGACAGCCCCGCACGCACCCGGAGCATCCCCGAGCCTTGAGTGAGGAGAGGATTTCAGCATTCCCATCATCCCAGCCCTCAGGAGGGAAAACACATTCCTGCAGAGCATAAAAACACCTGAGAGCAGAGCCCAGCCTGATCTGTGTGTCCTGAGGGGACTGAATTGCTGTAAACTCTCCAGGCAGAGCTTGTCCCCTTTGCTGTGTCACCAGAGCTTGGTGACACAGAATTTAAGAATTCCAAACCAGTCTGGGACTCCCTGATTCTATTCCATGACCTTCCCCAGGTTGTTCCTGAGCACTGGGCTCTAACCCTGATTGATAACCAATGAGTGAACCCTTAATCAGCAACTCATATTCCCATTTCTCTTTTCCAGGTTGGTTTCCTTGCTCTGCCACAAGGAGTTGGGACCCTTTGTTATTTTCCCTGCCTTTGTTATTTGCCCCTTTGTTAGAGGGGCACTTTGCCCCTCTGGGTGTCAGCTGCTCCCAAAATCCAGCACCAGCTCGCTCCTGGATGCCTCTGTCCTCAGAACTGCTTCTCCTGCAGGCTCTGGCTCTTGTATTCCCACCTCTGGACAGATTTAGGTCCTGGCAGGGGCTCTGAGCTCTCCCTGGAGCCTTCTCCTCTCCAGGTGAGCACCCACAGCTCTCCCAGCCTGGCCCCAGAGGGGCTCCAGCCCCTGAAACAGCTCCAGGGCCTCCTCTGGACTCATCCAGCAGCTCCAGGTCCCTCCTGTGCTGGGACCCCTGAGCTGGAGGTGAGGTCAGAGCAGAGGGGGACAATCCCTCCCTGGAGCTGCTCCTCCCGGAGCTGTTGGTTCTGTCCCACATTCCAGAGGGAATCCGTGGCTCTCTGGGATTCCAGGGGGTGTGAGGGGTGGGGAGGCTGAGCTGGTGCACACCTGTAATGAGCATGATTGAAGGCTGAGCCCAGGATGATACAGAACAATATCTGTAAGTGGTTTTAGTGTCAGCAATCTTCAAACTCGCTGTCAAAGGGAACATTTAAACGATTTTCCTGCTACTCCAACGCATCCAGGTTATATTTATATCCGGAGAAAACTGGTGCTATAAATGTCAGCTTTGGAGAGGGGCTGGCTGCATCCATCAGAGCAGGAATTAGGAGGGAGGGAAGAATGATGTATCACTGCCAGCGGACGGACCTGCCTGCCAGGAAAATCCCCGAGGCCTGATCCATGGCAGGGAATGTCCCAGCCCAGGAACAGCCCAGCCCAGAGGATGTTTGGGACATCCTCTGTGTGTGGGGACAGCAGGACAGGCCCTGAGCTGGCCACAGCCTGGAGCTCGAGGTGCCTCAGGTGCTCAAAGCCAGATTTTAGCAAAACACAGGAGAGCTGTGAAAGATGGGGAGGAGTCTGCTTTACCAGAGTGAGAATAAAAATAAACGAGGTTGTAAAGAATCTTTGCACTTCCCACTGGCCAGGACTTCCTGCTTTTTCCTAGGCTGGTTTTGAATGGTTTTCAGCCACCCTCTATGGTGTTTTTCCATCTCCAGCCTGGCTGGGAATCTGTTCACTGTCCTTCCTCACCTCCCTGCCCTTGGTCTGGCACTGCCCTTTGGAAAAGCCTGGTCCTGCAACTGTCCCTGCAGCTGGAGGGGGAATTTGGTCCTTTGGATCTCTGCAAAGTTCCTGTCTGGGCTGGAGGATTTCCAAAGTCCTGGTGGGCACCGACAGCCCCTGGTCCTAAATCACCCCCTCAGGAGTCTCCCTTCTCCATCCAGCCCCATCAGAGCTCAATTCCTGTTCCCCAAAGGGGGAGAGGCGGAAGATGCCAGGGGATGTGTCAGAAAGGGAGGTGCAGATGCTGGGAGGGTCCCTGGGCTGTGTTATCCCTGCAGGAATGGCCTGGCAGCTGCTCTGGGGTGCCAGGGCAAGCAGGGGCTGTGAGGCTGTGTGGGGTGAGACACACAGGGAGTTTCTGAATTCTGGGGTGGTTGCAGGAAGCCAAAGCTCTCAGAAGGTGAGGATCTCAGCTTTAGGATCTCTCAGGTAATGAGGGATGATCCCCAGGAATGGGCTGCACCAAGCTGAGCCTGCTGGGAAGGGTTTGGAGACTCCTCAGTCACAGGGAAAGGTTGGATGTGTTCATCCCAAGGCCTTTCCCAATCCTGTGAGCATTTCCTTGGGATGAGGCTTTGCAGCAAAGCCCAGAACCTGGGATTCCATCACACCTGGAGCAGGGAGGGCACCTTTGGGAGGTGCAAACATTGGAATTTGAGCACTGAGGGAGTTCAGGTCTCAGTGGGGTCATCTCAGTGGGGACATCCCACCTCTGATGTCACCACCCCACCTCTGATGTCACCACCCCACCTCTGATGTCACACCCTGAGCTAGGGCTGCTCCAGGGCACCCTCCCGGGTGCTCCAGCTGCTCAAAGCACGCTCTGGAATTCACACTTTGCCCGTATCCCGTCCTGCCCTGCCCTTTTCCAGGCGGGATGAGGTTGGAATTCACGGTTGGAATTCACGGCCTGTGGGCTGCTGCTGCCGACCTGACAGAAATCTGATCACCTTTTCCAACCAACACGGGGCAAATCAGCCCTGGCAGGTGAAGCAGCAGCACGGGGCTCCTGCTAAATGCGAGGAGGCGCTGAAATCCCTTAATTGCTGGGCAGAAAATACAAACAAGGGGAAAACATTGACATCCCTGAGAACCTTTGGATTATCGGCGGGGAATCATCCCCGGCTCGGCTCACGGGCTGTGCTGACAGGCCCAGGAGCAGGAAAGGTCAGCAGAGGGGTGGGGGGCTCGGGGGGCTCCGGCGGCAGCAGCAGGAGGAGCCCGCGTGTGCCCGAGCCCGCCCCTGCCTCCTCCACGGCTGCTCCGGTGCGTCCTGCTCGGAGCCATCTGCCCCGACAAAACGCTCTGGGAACGGAGCCCAGGCAATCCCTGGCGCTGCGGGAAGGGGAAGGGAGGGCCGGGGCAAACCGAGGGAGGAATCCCCTCTGCCCAAAGGCTGGGAATGCGGCCGGATCCTGCATCCCTGCGGGCTGTGCTGGAGTGGAACCACCCCGCTCCCGCTCCCGGCACGGCCGAACCGCCCCGGCCACCTCCTGCTCCTCCATCACACAAAGGGAGGGGAGGGAAATCGGGGATTGAGATCCCAGAATCCCAGAATCCTGGGCAGGGACATCTGCCAGTGTCCCAGGCTGTTCCAAGCCCCATCCAACCCAGCCCCGGACACTTCCAGGGTGATCAGCTTGGAAAGAAAGGAGGTGCAAGAGCGACTTGCTAAGTCTGGGGAATAAAACTTTATTTTTTGTTCAAAACCAGAGCCAGATATTGGTAAATTCATAATACACGGAGAAGTCCGGAGGTCAATTAGCCCCCACACCTCAGGGCTGGAGCAAATTTCACTTCCTGGCAGCTTGACTCCTTCTTTTCCCTCAGGGAAAAATGCATTTTAATCCAAGATTGTTTGAGGCAAGGGGCAGCACCAGGATGTTCTGTCCAAGAGGATAAAGGCAGCAACAGCTGCCCTTGGGCTGTGGATGGACCATCTCTGCATTGAACTGAGGTAAAATAATTTAAAAAACAGTTTTTAATGACTGTTCCCTACACTTGGGCTGGCACTGGCAGGCAGAGCCAGAGGGAAAAGGGATCTGAGGCAGGATCTGGGTCCTGCCCATGCCCCAGCCCTGGGCACAGGGAGTTCCTCCTGGCATTGGGGGATGAGGAACATTCACACACTTCTGCTTCTCCTGCCAGTCAGGATGCTCGGCGAGCTCCCTTCTGTGGTGTGCCAAGGAGGATGGCACAGGGATGGGACAGGGATAGGGACAGGGATGGGATTGGGATGGGCACAGGGATGGGGCAGGGATGGGCACAGGGATGGCAGAGGGAAGGGCAGAGGGAAGGGCAGAGGGAAGGGCTCAGGGATGGGCACAGGGATGTGACAGGGATGGCAGAGGGATGGCACAGGGATGGCACAGGGATGGCACAGGGACAGGGACAGTGACAGGGATGATGACAGGGATGAAGATGAGGATGATGAGGATGATGAAGATGATCAATCCCCACCTGTGATGAGGTTGCAGCTCATGAAGGTCTGGCTCAGCTCCTCGGGGTNGATGGCACAGGGATGGGCACAGAGATGTGACAGGGATGGCACAGGAATGGGCACAGGGATGGGACAGGGATGGCACAGGAATGGGACAGGGATGGGGACAGGGATGGGCACAGGCTGGGTGCCACAGCATCTCTGTCCACCAGGGAATAGGAACAAAGGCAGGCAGACAGACACTTTGTTCCCCTCTATTCCGCCCCATCCTCCTCCAAACCTCAGCTCAGGAGCCTCCCGGGCCAGGGGTCATTAGTGAGTTGTTAACCACCTCTCGGGCTCCTCTCCATCTCTTGTGCCCTTGAACCTGGGGGTTTTTAACCCCCTGTGTTCCCTGCACCCCTTGCCCTTCCCCAGGCAGAGCAGCGAGCTCGGCAGAGCCCGGATCTGCTTTCCTGCAGCACCACGGACGAAGGATCCCCGGAGCCTGGGAATATTTGCATGGATCCGATAGTGCCGAGGGTGGAGCGGGAGGCTGAAACCAGAGCCTGGACACTCTCTCCTGGATTCGGTGGCTGCCAGGGTCGGGTTTCGGCAGCAAAAAGCAGAGGAATTGTCGCTGTCCCTTCAGGCACCACCCCGCCCTTCCCCTGCCCTCCGGACACTGCCCAGGCACTGCGATATTCCCAGCAGTGTTTCACTCACCTCCACCCGGCCGTGCTCCTCCCGTGCTTGGATTTTGGTATTTCCAGCCATCCTAACCATCCCAGTCCCAGTCCCAATCCCAATCCCAGTCCCATTCCCATTCCCATTCCCATTCCCATTCCCATTCCCATTCCCATTCCCATTCCCATTCCCATTCCCATTCCCATTCCCATTCCCATTCCCAGTCCCAGTCCCAGTCCCAGTCCCAATTCCCATCCCAGTCCCAGTCCAAGTCCCAGTCCCAGTCCCAGCCCCAATCCCAATCCCAATCCCAATCCCAATCCAAATCTCAGTCCCAATCCCAGTCCCAGTCCCAATCCCAGTCCTAATCCCTATCCCAGTCCCAGTCCCAGTCCCAGTCCCAATCCCAGTCCCAGTGCTGTGGGAGGCAGGGACTCCCCGCAGCTCCCTGGGGCTCTGGGTTCACCCTCATTGCTCTGCTCTGAGCGGGAGGGGAAGCTCAGCCCCAGTCCATGCCCAGCTCCCTGGAGACAGCCAGGATCCCCCGGGATTTCCTCCTTTCACTGCTGGAACTTTATTCGGGGATGGTTTTCCTCCCCAACGCCGCAGACAGCCCGGGGCACTCCCGCAGCCCGGGGCTGCCAGCCCTCAGCCCGGGATCCCTGGAGGGATTAGTGCTTCCCCTGACCTGAGCCGCTCACCGAGCCTTACTTTTGTTCGGGAGAGAATGGATTAGGGAGCCCTATTTCTTGGTTGTAATCCTATTTTGAGAGATACCGGGAATCCCGTGGCCCTGAGCAGGCAGGACCTGTCTCTGGCTCCTTTCCTGGCTGATATCCCAGGCACCTCCACCCTTCCCGGGGCTTTAGGCACCCACAGGTACCTGGAGAGTGTGGAAATACCCTCTCTTCCCTAGGAACTGCACTGGGAGAGCCTTCCTGCACCACGGCTCAGCTCTGGAGCTGTATTTTCATTTCAGGCTCTGGTTCTGACCCAGTCCGAGTAAGGAATGCTGGTGTTGTCTCCACCGAGGTATCTCCCACCCTCCCCAAACCTCCTGGATCCAGGGATTTTTGTCTCCTTGCCAGTCCCGCAGTGTTCTGTCCCAGTCCTTCCCTTCCAGCAGTGGAAACATCAGAGGAGGGAGGTTGGAGCACATCCCTCACCCCTCCATCCCCCCCACCTCCCTCCAAGCTTTAATCCCAAGTTTCCCTCCAGCACTCCCACCCATGGCACGCTGGTTTCTGGAAGGGCTCACATTTCCTGTCATCTGCTCTTTCCAAAGGGCTGGAAAATTGGGCAATGAGGATGCCTTGTCAGCCACAGGAGAAGCCACAGTATTGCTGGGATGGCAGAGCATTCCCCAGGGAGCAGCAGCCATCCCAGGACTGTCCCACAAAACTTTTCCTGGCCTTTCCATGCTGCTCCTTGCTCGGGGCTGGGACCCACAGCAGAGGTGGGGAGCTCCAGACACCTCTTCCCATGGAATTCCCTTGTTCCTCTTTTAGGCAGGAGGGGGTTACTGCCCTTGTTGATCCATGGGGAGGAGTGTTTATCCTTGGGAAGAAGCATTTTCCAGAGCTCTCCCCTCAGTGCTGGGTGGATGTTCTGGTGCCCATTTAGGAGAGGACACTCCGAGATGTTTCCAGAAGGATGAGCCAAAGCCTTCCCACATCTAAAAGTCCTGGTTGTCTTCAGAACATGCCAGAAATCCCTGCAGCAGGGCAGGGGCCATGCTGAGACTGAGAAGCCCTGAGGAGATCTGGGCTGCAGGATTCAGGCCCCTCACTGGGATTTGCTGGAATTCTTGTGGAGGAATGAGAATGTGGCAGGACTGGCCCAGAACTGCCCAAAGCCGGGGAGTTTTCCTCTCGTGGATCTTTCCAGCTGCTCTGGGAAATCTCATTTTCCATCTGCCAGGCAATTGGGAGTGTCCCACGGAGTGCTGAGCCTTTGCAAAGCGTGGAGGCCATTCCTGAATCCCATAAATCTCCCTCTGCGCTCCCGAGGCAGGTGTGAAATACAGGATGCTCCCGGTGTGTCCTGGAGCTGGGCAGGATTTACTCCACGCCAGGCTCTGGATGCACATTTCTTATCTCAGTCCCGAGATTTATGGAGTCCCTGAGATTTATTCCGCCTGTAAAGCGCTGTTAAATGCAGGGCTGAGTTGTGCAATGGCCATTGTTCGGGAATGCTTTGTGTCTGCTGGCAGAAAAACGGGCACGGCCCTCCCCAGCGGCCGCCAGGTGGGAAGAGGCAGGGAGGGATGTGAGGATCCAGGTGCTGATGCCAGAGGGGTGGAGAGGGGCTGGGAGGCACCGGGACCCCATCCTGGTGAGCAGGGATACGGGCAAGGGGTGTCCAGGGAAAGGGGAGAGCATGGAGGGGCTGAGGAGGGGTGGAAATCCCACTCCTGTGGTGCTGGGATGAAATCCCCTCCTGCTCCTGCTGAAAGGGATTTTTGAGCAAGGGGGTGCTGAGCCACAGAGGCCAAAAAATGGGGAATTCTTGGGAAAAGGGATGGAAGGAGTGAGGCACTGGTGAAAATCCCAATCCTGTGGTGCTGGGGTTGCACCACCCCCCTGCTCCTGCTGCAGAGGGACTCTGGGACAAGGGGAATCCAAGGCAGATGGGCCAAAAAAGGGGAATTGTGGGGAAAAGGGATGGAGGGAGAGAGGGGCTTGTGGAAAGCTCAGTCCTGTGGCCGCTGGAGCTGCACCATCCCCCTGCTCCTGCTGCAGAGGGATACCTGGGGAAAGGGACAATGAGCTAGGAAACGGGGAATTCTGTGGGAAAGGGGTGGAAAGAGCCAGAGGCCACACATGAACCCAGCCTGGTGCTGCCTCAGCTCAGTTCGGGGGGGATTCCCACGCAGGCCGAGGGCAGAGGGGCAGCGGGAAGAGCTTCCCGAGGCTCCCGGGCGGGGCTCAGCCCTTGCCGGGCCCGGCGCGGGCTGGGGGAGGCGGCGCCGGCGCTGCCGGCAGAAAAGGCGCTTTTGATGGAAACGAAAATGTTCGCTTTTGAAAAACCTGGAGTCGGGGAACGAGCCTGGGGGTTACCATGGAAACCCAGGGCTGAGCCGTGCCGCAGCGGGAGCCGCAGCCGCGGCGGCTCCGCGGGCTCGGGGACAGCCCGGGGCTCACCGGGACCCGGCCGTTCGAGCCACCAGCGCCGGGAGCGGGGACCCGCGGCCGGGAGGGGCTGGGGATGGGGCCCGGAGGCAGAATCCGGCCGTGCTGACAGCAGCAGGGGCCACCAGGCCGGTGTCAACAAATCCCGGCGAGTGACAGCAGCGGGAGCTGCCGCCCATTGGCTCCCGCCGCTGTCTCCGGGAGGATCGATAGAACAAATTAGAGCGGGCAGAACAATGCGGGAGAGAGCCCTGCAAACCCCAATCACCCCAAAGCTAATTAATGTGTTTTTAAACAAACATTATGGCAGCGCTTCAAACGGCGCTGAGGCGGCCGCAGAAGTTTCACGAGGGCGGCGGAGCAATTCCTTAGCCCGGGGCAATGGGGTGGGAAGGATCCCAAAACAAGAGTGGGGATGGAAAACAATTGTTGGATCCGAGCACAGCTGGGGGAAAGCGGGAGCTCTTTCCAGCGCACGGCACGGGGACTGTGCTCCCCCAGCATCCCGCAGGGCTGCAGATCAATAATCCTGGAGAAAAACAGGGTACGGGGAAGAAAAGGAGGAAAATGCACGGCAGCAGCTCGCTCAGCCCTTCTAGGAAGGAGCAGACAAAGGGATGCACAGCCCAACCTTCCTGAAAGACCGTGACCCGGAAAGCTGACCCCTGGACAAAGCGGGATCCTTGGGAAAACAATGGCACTGGAACGCGGCGCTGATCGCCCCCGGGACCGCCGGACAATGCGGGAGCCCTATCCAGGGCCAGGCTGAGGAAAACACAGGAAGGCCGGTCCCCCTGGACATCCCTGCACACCTCCAGGACATCACCGGGCCCGGACACAGCCCCGGGCAGCAGCGGGACCCCCTCAGCCCCGGCCCCGGGGAACATTCCAGGGCAGGAGCACAATCCATCGGAGCCAAATCAGAGCCTCCCTGCGAAGGGGCAGCCACCACCCCCCAGCTCCAGATGCTCAGTTACAGACCAGGGGAGGTGTTTGCCTGGCCCGGAGATCAGAGAGGGAAGTGCTGCGTGAAGGAATTGGTGGAAGATATCTGACAGCTCTGAATCCATGTGTGGATCCATCGGGCTTGGGATGAAAACAAAGAGGCTGAACCCAGGCCCGGGGCGAGCACGGTGCAGGCAGCAGGAGCTGGGCACGGCACAGGAAACATCCACTTTGGACCCTGGAAAGCTTCCAAGCTCACAGCAGGAAAAGGGGCTGCAGGAGAGCTGCAGAGGGACTGCGAACAAGGGCTGCAGGGACAGGACACAGGGAATGGCTTCCACTGCCAGAGGGCAGGGATGGATGGGAGATTGGGCAGGAATTGTTCCCTGGCAGGGTGGGCAGGCCCTGGCACAGGGTGCCCAGAGCAGTTGTGGCTGCCCCTGGATCCCTGGCAGTGCCCAAGGCCAGGCTGGACAGGGCTGGGAGCAGCCTGGGACAGTGGGAGGTGTCCCTGCCATGGCAGGGGTGGCACTGGGTGGGCTTTGAAGTCCCTTCCCACCCAAACCATTCCGTGATCCTTTGATTTCCCCAGACTTTCCTGGCTCCTGCCATGTGATTCACAGACAATTCCCACAAGGGCTGTTGTGTTTTTTGCTCAATCCAACTCGGCAAATTTTTCTCCCAAGAATTTGCCCAGGCTTTTAGCACTGACACACTTTTCCAGACTGAGGGTGGAGTCTGCAGCTGGGGAAGGAGGATTCTGGAATTGCCCCGTGTTGGTGGCCCAGGCCCTCAGCCAAAGTGCTCAGATGGCAGCTGAGCCCCTGCTGGGAGCCCTCTGTCCCTCCTTAACCCAGCAAGGCCTTGTTTATCCCTGGAAAAGCAGCTGGAGGGTCTCCAGGAGGGATTTCTCTACCCAGTGATGGGGAACTGGTTGGATGGACCCCAATCCTGCAGCCTGGATGGGACAAGACACGGGGAATGCTGGATCCAGCCCCAGTCCTTCATCCTGGATGGGACAGGACACAGGGAATGCTGGATCCAGCCCCAGTCCTTCATCCTGGATGGGACAGGACACGGGGAATGCTGGATCCAGCCCCAGTCCTTCATCCTGGATGGGACAGGACACGGGGAATGCTGGATCCAGCCCCAGTCCTGCAGCCTAAGCCTAAGTCCCCTCAAGTCAGGCCCTACTCAAACAGGGTCAGTGCTGGAGGCACCTCTGGCTCTTGGCTCTCCTTCCCTCCTGACGCTCCTTGCCTGGTGCAGAGGAGAGCCCAAGCCCCAGAAATCCCATTTTTGTGTCATACCTCCAATTCCTTGTGCATGGGACCACGCAGCCCCCAGAAATCCCATTTTTGGGTCATGCCTCACTTCCAAGCCCCCTGCCAGGAGACCAAGGATAAACTCCCAGCTCCAGGCACTGCCAGCACAGGCACCCACCCCCAGCCAGTGTCACTGCAGCTTGTCCTTGCTCCCAAATCTGCCTGTTCCAGCCAGCCCTGGGCTCTCCATCCCTCCCATCCTCCCTCCAGCCGGGATCCACGGGGCTGGGAGCAGCGGGAGGGGGCGGCCCCAGCAGCCGGGGCGGTGCCGCACACCCCGGGCACACCCGGCCCGTTCCTGCACACCCCGGGCACACCCGGCTCGTTCCTGCCCGGTACAGAGGAGCTGTCAGGCGCTTAATGCAGTCCATTAGCAGGGTTTTCGCCGAGTGTTCCCTGTTTGGGATAACGGATGGCGGCAGGAAGCCCCGGGAAGGAGGATTTGTGCTCCTGTGGGGGAGTGCAATCCCACGCTGTTCCTCGCCGGCTTTCTCAGAGTCTTGCTCATCTCCTTCCCTCCTGCTCCTGAGCGATGGCCCAGGCAGAGCAGGAAGCACCTGGGGCCTGGATTACCTGGGACAATCCTGTGCCCTGACAAAGCTCTGGAAGGAGCAGGAAGGAAGCAGCACAATGGCCCGAGGCCGGATGAAGGGACCGTGCAGGAAGGCGCCCCTCCCTCCTTCCCATCCCGCCGTGCCTGGGGACCTTCTCCAGGCATCCCTTCCCTTGGCCCCGCGGGAGGAGGGGGATGGGAACCTCCCGTTCCTCATTTCCCTGTGCTCCAGGTGCTGCAGGATCCCTGCAAGCACAGGTGAGCAGCCCAGCTCAGGGCTCCCCAAGGAGAGGCTGTTCCATGAGCTGACCCTGCAGGAACCTTGGCAGGGGTTGGGAGAGACTCAGGAGCCAGTGCTGGCAGTGCCCTGTGTGTGGTGTGGCAGTGCCATGCAGGTGGCATTGTCCCCTCTGAGCCCCTCTGCTGGGAAGGGTGACAAGGGGGAAGCACAAAGCACCAGGTGAGGTTTGGATTGGATATTAGAAAAAAATTCTCCTCCAAAATGTTTGTCCAGCATTGGAACAGGCTGCCCAGGGATTTAAAGGTGTGTGGATGTGGCACTTGGGGACACGGTCAGTGGTGGCCTTGGCAGTGCTGGGGAAGGGTTGGAGTTGTTGATCTCTGATGTTTTTTCCAACCTAACCAATTCCATGTCCCCCTGTGCATCCAGGATTGCCCGTCCTGCAGCCCTGGTGGGCACTGCAGTCCCTGCCGATGTCCCCCTCCCAGGTGGCCTCTTCCCCGTGCTCCATCTCATCCTCCTTTTTTTGTCCCTCCCTCTCCCTCTCTGTTCCCATCTCTGCAGACCCTCAGGGCTCCCTCAGTGCCTCCGAGCCACCCCGGGGGCCTCTCCCTCTGCTCTGCTCAGGTCACTGCTCCTCAAATTCCCCCTTAAACACCGGCAAAGCCCCCGAGGACACGCAGCGCCCCAGGCAGGGAGCGCTCCCCTCTGCCCCGGCTCCTCCTTCAGCCCCCAGGGGCTGCAGAGGTGGGAATTCAGGAGTGCGCCTGGATGGCTCCCAATGAGGAGCATCCAACGGGAACGGAGCGCGAAAGGCACCCGGGGGGAAATAAAAGCTCCTGATGCGTTGCTAAGAGGGCTGAGGGGGGAACAGCGCGGGGAAGGAGCAGGAGCAGCAGGATTCCAGCAGGATCCACCCGCTCCACGTCGGCACCAGCAGGCGCTGGGAAGAGACGGATCCAGGGGTGGCCTCCCGAGATCCGTGCGAGCAGCGCCTGCCCCGGCCTGTCCCTGCCTCGGGACACGGCCGCAGCCCGTGGAGAGCAGCGCTGCTGCTGCTGCTGCCTGTGGGAATCTCGGATTGCTTCCTGAAGCGTGCTCGGATAAATGGCACCGTGGGAATTGGGAGCGGGGAGCCGCGGACAGCTCAGCGTGGCTCTCAGAGGCTCGGCTTCCCTGGGATCGGCGCTGGAGGACTCCGAGGAAGTGTCACCATCCTCTGTAGAGAGCCAGCAGATATTTGCCGGGGTTTGTCCATCCCT
>VXBR01004491.1:0-36981 GCA_013400215.1 Cisticola juncidis
GAGAAACCCTCATGGTAACATTCAGGCAGATGTTTTTGGAATTGCAATCACAAGAAATTCCTGTAAATTAATAAGCACTTTATGAGCTGGACAGTGACCAATGAATGTGACATATGCTGTGTAAAGGGAAATTATTTAGAAACTAATTCACATCCCATTTCTCAGCAATGGGCTAAATCTATTAGCTTATATAACCACATAAACTAAAACTGAGTGCTCTTTCAAGTACTGATTTACTGTTTGAAAATGAAATTAACTGCATCTGACCAGACTGCAACAAACAACCTTAGGTGAGATCTGCAGTCAGGGGGTGCTTTATAATACCTCTGTATGTGACCAAAACTTTGCTGTCCTTTGTGAATGTCCTGCTGTGGTGAGATGAGCATCCATGCAAAGCAGTCCATGGACCAAAAGAATGGTCTGCCACAGAGGTGAGGTTTGGAGAGGAGAATGATCTGGGATCAGCCATACCTCCTAAACTGGTGTTTTATCCATAAAATAGAGCTCCAATCTCTTGGAAATGGAGAATGGAGTGGATATTTCAGTCTGGGTTCTTCACAGGACACAGCAACACGCAAGTCCCACGTCTGCCTTCTGAAGAGTGACAGCAGTGAATGCTTTACACTGACAGGCATTTTTAACTTTCAGTGTCCTACTGGGCAACAAGTACAAGTTGCAGAGTCACGTGAGTGTTGCATTTCCTTTAGTTGTTATATTCAAGAGTAAGCAAAGAATTTTAGCCTGTGTCTCATTTGTCAGAGATCACAGGATTCATGGTTTTTACCCTTTCTATGCATCATGAGATTTAGTTCACTTTGCAAGCCTATGGTGGCTTCTTCACTCAGAAGTTTCTTTTCAGTTATAGTTAACCTATGGCAATGCAAATCTCATTGTCTCTGCAGCTGATTTCTTTTGGTATTGTACATTTCCAGTGCAGACATAGGGTCTTTGGGCAAACCTTGTGTCTTGCACCTGTTTCTGGTGTGTAGAGGATACATCAACATTTCAGATACTTGGTTATTCAAAAAAAATCCAAGCCAGTCCTGAATTGGAAAGGGTGAATTGGCAAATTTGAATGGGAGACAGATAAATTGGCAAACAAAACTGCAGGTTCCTCCTGGGATGTAGAGTGTAGTTCAAGCAGTGGAGTTGTTACTCCAGCCACAGTGTTTAATTTACATTCCCATTGCACTCCATCAGTTAAAAGCTGAGCTTTAAAATTTTTTATCAGTTGCCATTAAGGTGAGATTCCAGAATCGTACAAACATGCTCTCATTGGGGAAATTACAGAAATAGTCAATAGATGATTTGAGTGTTATCTTTAAAACTACCAGGGACAGTTGTACTCTCCATTTCTGTGTAGAAGCAGATCTCCAATATCAGCCCTTGGCTTACAAAATTTATCACTGTTTCTCCATGATTAGACAGGATAGAGTTTTCTCAGGAAGATGTTTATGCAGAAGAGCACCAACTGCCTGGATTGTAAGCTGAGAAGCACTGAAGCACAAGTCTCTGTGTGGATCTGCTGGCACCTACCACCAGGAAAGGACATACTGCACCTGATGCTGGAAGAAACTAGTCAGGGGAGTAGAGGCAAAAATTAGTGCTAGAAATAGTTTATTGAGGCTCATTGGGAATCTAGTTCATTCCAGCCCATCCACTGAGTTCCAGCTAGAGTTGATAGACTTTTGTTGTAGTATTGGAAATGCCACATTTTAGAAGTAATTCTATGACTCTTGGAAATGTAATCACTGGGTAGATAGCTAAGAATTTCCTAAGATGCATTTCAATGCTTGTGATTGTATAGTGGGGTTTCACGAATTGGTATTTTAGCAAATAACAAAAGTCTGCTGTTCAGGATTGCAAATAAACACCCCAGATTTCAAATAAATAGAAAATGGACTATGAGGAACTTGTTAAAAAAGATGTAGCTGATTAACTGGGAAATTTTTCTGCTGATTGTTTCTCCTACCATGAGAAGTTTCTCATTTGTGGAAATGTTAAAAAACACAGAAGAAATTCTGGATAATTTTTTTTTCTTGGGTATGTACCAGAACTTCTACAGATAAGGTAGGAAGAGCAAGAGTAATGATTCCAAAATTGACCTGTTGGAAAAGGCTTTGCCCTGTCTTACTCAGGCTATCTGACAGTTTGGTGATGTGGTCTCAGATCTCTTTGGGCCTTTACAAACCAACTTGCTCATTCCAGGAGAGCACTGGCTGGTGATCAAGACATCAAAATAGGTATAGTCTCTACATGTTAGCTTGACAGCTTTTACAGTCAGGTTGTTGGTGACTGCATTCATAGTTTTGAAAACTTTCTTAAAAAACAGCAGTAACCAGGAACTCAGGTTTACTGTGCTGAACCAAAACAACATGGAAACATCATTCCCTTCCATCTCCTCCAAATTCCTTTTTTTTTTTAAAGTTCTCTTTCAGTTACTCTGAGTGTGAGCAAGAGCAATGAACTCAAGGGATTAGTAATTTGTGTGTGTGAATGCATTTTGGGTTTTTATTTAGAATCCTACATGAGGGATCTCTTCCAAATTCAGACATTTCTCTCAGTTCCCATGCATTAAGAAATTTGTAATGGCTTCTAGGATTTATGCTGAGAAAAATAGTTCATTTCCCTGTAATCTCCTAATGTAAAAGTTAAAGCAAAGGAGAAAATCAAATTCTCACACTTCAGAAACAGTCACTGTTTTGCAAATATGAGTATAGGACCATGCTGATGAATATTGGTCAGGGTTTTTCTCTTCTGTGGCATTTTTCTGTGTTTGGCTGTTCTGATGTCCTATCAATGAGTGGTGTAGTTGTTGCTGAAATCTGCATTGCTTCTTTCCAGTATGGTCAACAGTAATGTAGGTATTAATTTATCCTTAATGCACTCATACTTCTGCAGTTCTAAATTCTCCTCATGTAGCTTTTTTCTAACCGCTTGAGGTTGAATGATCATAGGAAGGTAATCAGATGCCATTGTTGAGTTGTGACTTTCTGTTTCAGAAGCAGAAAACTGCATCTTGATTCAGTTGTTGAGAGGAGGGCAGAGTAAAACTTCTGGGATTTATTAATTCATGCAGCTTTAAAGACAGCTTTGAAATGAGTTCAGTTGCATTCCTGCTTCCTTTCTTATGTCCTTATGCCTTGGTAAGACTGACCTGAAACAGAGACTGGACAGAGCTAGAGAATAAAGTAGGTATTTATTGAAAGGCCTCCAGGATATGCCTTGGGCAAGACAGGAGCCTGACCAAGGCTACTCCCAGGGTGGACTAAAAACGGTCACAAAAATGGCTGATCAGTCATCAGATTTTATATTTTTATAAGTTTTGGTCCATTTGCATATTGAGGTTTAGTTGTCCAATTACAGCTTTGGGTTGTGAGGTCTCATCCTTCTTGTTTTCTCTCTTTAGTCCACCATTGTCTATGCTGTTAGTCTGACAGTTGTCCTTGGTCTTCAGCAGGAAAAGGATTTGTTTTTTTGCCCTGCTCTATGAAGAGAGCTTACTAGTACTTAATATGAGGCTCAGAAGTGAACCTCTAGGCAGCACAGAATCTGAAAATATGAAAGCTAAAGGCATCAGTCCAAGAATCATGGAATGCCTTTTCCAGGGTTGCTCTGGCTCTGCTGTGCTCTGGGGCTGCATAGGAGCTGGCCAGAGCCATCTGTGTACAGCTCAGGGCAGTCCTGCTGCCAGCTCCCTGCCACCGACACCACTATGAATGTTATTTGCCAAGATGAATAATCTTTGGGGTTTCAGAAATATTTGGGATGGCCCGGCCTGCAGCTCAGTTTGGCAGTGCCAGGCAGGGTGCAGTGGCAGGCCCAGAAGGGGGATGAGGCTTGGAGCACCTCCTGATTCCCTGCAGAATTTGTCCAAGGCCTGCATTTCCATTACCTCAGGATTTCTTGGACTGCATTCTACCCTACTCGTTCTTGGAAATCAAGTTAAATAAGTAGAATATTTGACATATAAGTATGTAATGAAACTCCAAGTTCCATTTGTGTGCTGTATCTGGCAGTTCCCAGCAGCACCGTGAGTGCCAGGGGAAGAGTGAGAGCTGAGCAGCAGCAGAGCAGGAGGCAGCTGCCAGGCTCATCTCTCCAGCCACAGGGTGCCAGCAGCACTCCAGCTGATGGCATCCTCACGGAAATGGCAAACGTATCATCCGAGATTAACAGCAGCATGAACTACTTCTGTCTAGTTTTCAAGTTAATGTTTGTGCATGGATATGTTATAATCACATAATAATAGTTTTCTGCCTTTGAGAAGCTCTAAAGGATGTGTAATCTATGTAAATTAGGGAAAGGAGTACCCAGAGAATGTAACAATTCTCAGAAAACAAACACTTTCCAGCATCGTGTTGACCTGAGTTTGGTGCCACATTACGCCTCTATCAATCACAGGAACCCCCAGATTGTTGAAATAACCAAAGAATGGGATGCACATGTTCTGTGAAGTGACTGTGATGAGGGAATAAGGATGCCTATGTCTGACAACATTTCTCATAGGCACTAACAGCTTCCAGAGTGAGAAAAACCAGTCTGGATGCTGCGTGGCAGCTCAGCAACATTTGGAGTTGCAAATCCAGAAGATTTAAGATTACTTTAGGAATAAACAGAGCTTTGCTTTAGCCATGATGGCCTGAAGCAATACCTGTTAATTGCAGTGTACTGAGTGAGGGTTGAGTGGCTTAGGTCATATTTTCTCCTAGTTTAGAAATACTGGTTATGGATGTCCACTGAAGCAAATGGATCTTTGAGAGATTGGCCTAAGGACAAAACTTTATTCCTCATATTACAAAATCAAATTAGTATTTGGAAAGTACAGGAAAATACTGTTGATAGCTATAAAACAGAATAATAATGGAATGGAGGAAGTTTTTCTGGATTTCAAGGACTGCTTAGTGGTTTTTCACTTCAAGTTAATTGGATTTCATGCCAAGATAGCATAGGGAGCCAAAGTTAGAAGTCAAGACACTGGCAAGGCACTTTTGTTCTCACTGGAATAAAGTGGTTTGCATTTTTTACTTTATTTTGGCCCTTCAGGCTTTTTATATCCTGGTCTGTTTTCATTTATAAATAATTTGGTGATAAAGATATCGAGGAGTTTATTCTATGCACAACAAAATTGGTGCTTCTGTTTCAGGGTAACATATCTGAGTGTTATATAAATAGGTTTCAGGTAGGTTGGATGTTCAGGCAGTGAAGGTAATGACAATAGCCTGAGGTCGGTTGCCTCAGGTTTCATTACAAGGTCTGTTTTATTTTCTGTCTAATCTCTGACACTTACTTCGGAGGGTAATTTTGTAAGAAATATTCTATCTGGTTTAAATAGCTCACTAATTTAAGTTCACAAGAATCTCTGTTCCTGTTTCTGTTCCTGTAAAAGGCCATGTAAAAGAAGAAGCAACACTGATTAGGTCCAAAATTAAACAAATAGACTATTTTTAATAGGTTGGAGGATATTTTTAGTGCAACAGTGAGCAAAAGTTTAATGGCAAAGAAGTTTTCTAATAATTGTACAGCATCACAGCAATTTCAAGTCTGGGCTTTAGATTCTGTTTCATTTGCAGTGGTTTGGAAGATGAAATTATTTCACTGGTGTGAAACTGGCAAAATTGACTGATGAAGCGCAAAGGTATGGCAGTTTGCTGATAAATGACTACTGGAGAGAAAGCCTAGGTGAATCTTAAGCCAGAATTTCTCTACTGCTCTGACTAACCAAATAGTCCCACACTGCCCTTAAATACACACTTCAGTCTCTTTCATGTGGGTAGAATACAGCCCTTTATATCCTTAATGTACAACTTCCTTTCAAGAAGAATTCTTAGTTTATTTTACGGAAACTAAATTAGTTCCTCTGCAAGGAGCAGGAATCACCTCGCAAGCAACCTAAAAGATGCAGTTTATAGCATTCATGTACTCCACACTCAAGAAAAACAGTGCTGTTGACAACTTTGACAAAAAAAGGGGTCAAAGTGTCTTTTCTGCCACATTTAAGACCACCCAGCCTGTGGTCCAGCTTATGCTGGGACAAATTACATACAAAAAAAAAAAAAAGATTAGATTTAGAAACTTCTGCCTTTGTGTTGTCCTAAAATTAATGAGGTCTCAAGTAATAGAATACTCTGCATGTCAGTCTGTAGGAGGAAATCTTCAGCTCTTCAGTCTGATCCTATAGATAGAGAGAGTGTTTTGTGTGTCTGGAAGGAGGCTCAGTTGGAGAATTTTGCACTGACTAAGAATCTGGTTTGGAATCCTTGCTTTTTTCTCTACCCCACAGGACTAATATCAAGACCAGAAGGAAAAAAAAAAGAAAAAAAAGAAAAAAAAAAAAAAAAAAAAAAAAAAAAAAAAGAAAAAAGAAAAAAAAAAAAAGGGATAAAGCCCTGTCCTTCCAAACCCACAACCAAAAATGCAGAAAACATCATCCCAATTGTCTAGTTAGTGTGGTGTTCTTTCAGGTTTGCTTCAAAATTTAGACTGTTTTGGACTGTGTGTCACCAGCAGAATGTTGTGGTCCACCTGTTGGCATCTATTTCATCTATTTGGAGGCAAGTCTGGGATTGTGCAAGTTTTATACACTTGAAAGTTTTTAGAATTCAGGCTTCTAAAAACCCTGCATTTTTAAGTGTATGATTACAAAAATCATGCAGTGGGCTGGGTCCATAGGGCCCTGTGTTTTCCCAGTCTAGAGTTAGATTTGCATAAATGTGTATGGACTTGATTATCTGAGAATTGTCTGGAAAAATGACACTCTGACAATTTAATCAGTTGCCCACCTGTTGCAACAGATTTTTAAAAAATTTCAGTTGAGAAACATGTTATTTCTGTAATTGTTACTGAACTCCTAAATGTCTGAACAAGGTCTTAGACTTTCAGAGAGAACCTATGTTTGAGCTAAATTCCATACAAGAAATTCAGCCCAAAGGAGTTTTTCATGGCCAAATTATAAACGGCTGTAAAATAAATTTCATTTTGAAAATGTGGATTCAACCTTCAGTGGCACAGCACTTTGCTTTCCCTGTTAATAACGTGGTGACCTATATGTTTCTTAAAAAAATATGTTTCTTAAAAAAGTTTCTTAAAGTATTTCTTAAGGCAAGATTTTTCTGCTCTGGGTAGGAAGGGATCTATTATTTTATGTAACTTACTTGGCTCCAGTAAAGTGTGTGATTATAGACTTCTGTAACAATAGCAGATGCCCAGAAAAAGAGTTGATAAAATCAGGAAGTTCTAGAAGTCCATGTAATTTAGTCACATGTGTACATGTGATGTCAGCCTATACCTATACCTATATAGCTGAAGTCATCCTCTATGTATTTTTTCAGAATGGTCTATGGACAGTAACAGTGTGCTGTCTGTAGGGAAAAAAAAAAACCAACCAAAAAACAAAACACCACACCTCCAAATCTATGTAAACTGTGAAGTTTCCCTGAGACTTTCATAGAGGGTGAAAATTATTCTGTGAGGAGATACATCCTATGGGAACAGGTCAGGCCAGAACTAATCTTTTCACATGGGCTGTTCATGAAAAGTTAAATCAGTAATTTTCTCACTCAAATTGACAAGGACTACTGGAAGCTAAGAAAATCTCCATACTCCCATATTCACTCAGTTATGTATTACATAGCACCTTTTGTATGCAGCTGGAAATAAATGAGTGCGTTTGTTGACAGGAATGAGGATCTTCAAGGAATCAATCTATTATGTTTAAATTAAATATTTTTATCTGCTCCCTTTGGGACAAATATGAAAGAAAAGGATTCATGCCATAAATAGAGGATGGTATTTTATAGTGAGTCTTTGCAGCCAGAGGTTTTGGCCTGTTTAGTTAGTTAGTTCAACCAGAAAAAAATTTAAAAACCATGTCAGGATGGAGAAGTCCTTTTACTGCTTGAAAATGAAAAGAAAATCTGATTTTAGAATGTCAAGTTCAGGATTTATGAGTAGGTTTCCCCTTAATCAATCACTCAGAATGAATTGTATAACTTAAGATGTATTTTCAAGCAGACAAGCTGAAAATATTTCTGTGTACAATGCCAAGTCAGTTTATCTTTCACATCTAAATTGCTTTTTCACCATATGCAGATGGAAACACACAAACACGAATTCACAGTTTGTTAGTGCTGAGTTCCCTTATGAATTAGTTATAAACTCTGGCAACAGTGCACAACAGCAGAAGGGATTTTCTCTGCTCAGAAGCAGAGTCTGACGTTTTATCTGTAGTATCTTACCTTGCAGACCACATAAAACCTATTGTAGAATTGTGCTAAATGATATTTAGTAAAGCTAACACTTGAAAGGGGACCAGCTAGTAGGAATGAGTCCTAAATTGAGGGAGTGAGTCTATCCTTCAATTACTTAGAAATTTTAGGAATTTAGACTTCCGTGAGAGGGCAGGAAGTGGAAGAGCTCAGCAAACTTAATTAGGCATGTGTCTTTCTTTAGACATTCCAAGGTTACTTTTGGTGTTCAAGGAAGGGATTTTCCTTAATTTTGTCTTTTGCATATAGCAGTCATGGCCCACAGTAGTGCAGTGTAAGAACTGAAATGCATGCGGTGAAGTAAATATGTAAATAATTACTTATAGCAGCTGCAAACTGTAAAATACATGCTTAATCCTTTAATAGGTCATGTGTGTCAAGCTAGTTGAGTGTCTAACTTCATCATCTTTCAGAGCATTCTTTTACTGTTTTTCCCTTATCCTTTCATCATTTCTCTTGACTTTTTGACCTGGGAATTTTTTCCCGAAGTTCATATCCAGCTCTCTGCCATCAGAGGTCCAAAACACCAAAGTTTATGTTCTTTGGAAGGATAGGAATGACAGAGCCAAATCAGTGCAAGAAATGCTATGCCAGCTCCACCTGTCTTTACCAAAAATCTGTTTCAAAAATCTCTTTTCAGCTTGTAGCTCTCATTGTAACTGATAGTGCGGAGATTTAAGGATTAACATAATCCTACACAGGTTCTCTGTGCAAATTGATTCTGTTAATGACACTGGGCTGAAGGTGGTCTGAAGCAGGAGGGTTGTGATGGGTTTATGATTTCAGAAAAGCAGGTGTGGGGGCACCTACAAAAATTGCTGGCTTGTGTGAGTGGACACTTGATACAAGTCCCAAATTATGTAACAGATAAGCCCAGGTAGGAGGGCATGTGAATTGGATCATGATAAAAACCAAGATATTAAGGAAAAGAAAGCAAAGAGTAGGACAAAGACTAGGTTTGGGAACAATATATATGTGTTTGGTTTTTTATTTAAGGACTCTTCTGTTCAAGCAATGTTACTCAAGCAGTAGTCATGCCTTCAGATGGGTACATACCAATTCTTCTGAAAGGTGATGAAGGAATTCTTGCTACAGGTTGGAGAACACTCTAAACCCAAACCCGGATAAGACTCACCACATCAAGGAAAAGTAGGAGGTGGAATCTTGGGGTGTCATGCTAGACCTCAAAGTGCTATCACTGCTTCCTCTTCATTGGGACAGCAACGGGGAAACAATCTGATGAAATGACTGCAGCAATGTCATAGCAGCTGAGAATGCACCTGTTCTAAGCAACAGCTATGAGTGGATCCATGAAATATTGCCACTTTCAGAGTGAAAAAATTCCAGAGTGAAACTCACTACTTTTTTTCTTCTTGAAATGGGATTCAGCACACATAATATAATATAAGGGACATAATTACATTGCCACAGGAAATCTTTCTTTCCGTCCATATCTCTCCATGCCATTCTTTATCAGTATTTCCCTCCCTTTCTCTCAGTGCTCTTCTGTATCCCTCTGCACAAATGCTCTTTCTACACCTGCAGTTTGTGAGAGTGGACTGTAGGTCAGATGTATTGTTTTGGCACACTCAGTTGCTCCATTTCTTTCTATTGCTTGTCTGCAAGCAGAACTCCCAACTTGCTTTCCTTTCAATAAATGAGAGATCCCTCATTTCAAAATAAGTCAGGCACTGTTAAACTTTTTGGCATATGCACCTATCTCATGGTCAAAACATAGTATCCTCTTGCCTTCAAAAGTATACTGTTAATTAGGTTAACTCATATTTTAACTTTTACAGAGCTGTGGGCTCAAATACATGCACAAATTGCTTGAGAGCAAGTCTGCTGAATACCTCTACTTCGTACTCCTGCCGACTTCAAGGCCACTTTGAACATCTATTCTGTTACTGAATTTTAAAGGTCCAGCCTTTTAGCCAGGTACTAAAACTTTCACATTAATTTTGTGCTATTTTCCCCTTCTATATTTATCAACATGTGTTGTTATGGATCTTACGTACTGGATTAGTAAAAAACCTGAATGTTTCCCCAGGGAAGTAAAACTGTTCCAACACAGCACCATAAAACAGTGCACCATAAAATGAGGGCTGTGTTTGAAGTCAACAACCTATAATCACAATCTAGTTGTTTTTTCCTTTGGGAAGAGCAACAAGCAACAATCTCCATGTGAATTACACTATTGTACTATCTAAGGTAAACAGTCTGTGAAGCTTTAGGGCATCCTGTAGCTGTTACCAGGACACTGGTACTAGAAAACACAGCTGCCAAGTCAGATATGATTTATTTACTGGTTTGGAAACATGAGGCTGTGACAGCAGAATGATGCAGAAGCTCAGCTGAGGTTCACTTGTTCTAAGGGGCAAGAGGGACAACAGCAGCACCGTGATAGAGCCTTCAGCTGTCTGTAGGAGACAGGAAGCAATCGAGAAGGAGGTGGGGAGGGGGAAGGAATTGTTGGATTTTGAAAGCCTTTTAACCTCTGACTTCAGAGAAGAGTGTGTGTCAAATCTAATGAAGCAAGGAGACAGATCTGGAAGGGCCTAATGGTGACACTTTTATAAGACAGCAGACAAAAAACCTGTCTTTGCTGGATGGAAGCTGACAGTAATTTCTCTTTTTACAAAAATGGCAACTTGCTGAAGAAGAGAATAAAAATGGTAATATGTAGTTATATTTGCATCAAATCCCCCTGACTCCTATGTCTGTAACACTGGAAAATGCTGGTGACTTTCAAACATTTAATAAATCTATCCATCCTCATTGCATTTCTTTTTAAATTTGGTGTGGCCCCTTTTACACCAGCTCTTCCCTACCGTAATTAAAACAAATAGTGTTTCTAGCCAGATATAAATTTTCTTAAAACAGAAGTATGTGTCAGTGCTTCCGCTTATAACATTTTACCAATCCTTCCTTCATTAGTTGGCCTCGATCTCCTTTTCTTCCCAAGCAACACTGAAACTGTAACTCTAAGAATAATTGTGTTTTCTGCTCAGTTGGTGTCATAAAGGTGCTATTTAGTTTTTACTGGCTGTCAAAACTTAGTCAATACTGAACAAAAATTTGCCTATTATTAAATCTGTTAGCATCAATATCCATATTGTAGTGTGAGACTAATTTCCCATATAGTTTTGTATTCTCTGAATTACTATAGAACCAGCCAATTCTTTCACTGTTGCCAAAATAAATGCTGCTTTTAAAGGCCTAATATCTAATAAGTGACATTTTATGTGGACTTAGAGAAGGGGAATTACAATCTAATGTCATAAATACAGAGAATATTGGATTAGCATATTTTAGTTGTAAAATGGGTAGGTAAAATATTTAGAAAAAATGTTTTCCTTTGGTTGAAAAATCAAAAAAAAATCATCAGAAAATACTGGTTTGTAAAACCTGAAATATTTCAGTCAAAACATTTCTCAGTGATTTACTGTCCATGAATCCAAGGCAGGGCCTTAAGGGACTCTGCATTTTTACCTTATTGATTTGCCTAGAAATTCTCTGCAGACATCAGAAACATGAGTTTCTGTGAACAGGGTCAAGTTTTGAATAGTTTTGTGTTTACCACTGTTTTATTTGTATTAATAGCATGATGTCAAAGAGTAGTAAGAAAATTTCCTATGAACTGAAATCTCTTGAGGATCAATTTTTTATACCTTTTCTGCTTTAGGAACACAAACTAATACAATTCTATGTAGACAGTAAAGGGAAATGCAGTGTTATTAATTTGAACTCGGACTCCCAATTTTTAATGGGAATTTAGAAGCCTTTTCTAGATTAAAAGTGAGAGGAAGAAGAGAATGTGAGGTATTGTCCTTCATGATACAAGCAAAGTGTTTCAAGTGTAGAAGTGCTTTAGCCAGATTTAGTTCAAGCAGGATATTAAACAGCTTAAGCTGACATTGAGGTTCTTGGAAGGTAAAGCCCCCTTATATGGAGTTTATTTCACAGATGGTATTGTGATACAAGCAGTGTTTGATAATTAAAAAATTTGCTGAGCCAGTCCAGGCTTCAAGGGAGGGCTTTCCACAGAGCTGGTATGATGTCCCCAGCTGCTGTATCAGAATAATGCCACTGCCTTAGAGTCTGAGGCACTGGTGTTCTCTGCACTTTCAGCTGTTGGGTGAAAACTGTGTGAACTGTGAACCTTGAGGATTCTCCTCCTGAAAGCGTGAGACACGCATGGAGAAGCTGCTTTTACTAAGATTTATTGTGAAATGAACGAATTCCAGAATCATTAGGCTGGAAGAGACCTCCAGGATCATCAAGTCCAACCCAAACCTAACCTCAACTAAACCATGGTACTAAGTGCCACACCTAGTATTTTCTTAATCACATCCAGGGATGGTGAATCCACCATCTCCTAAGGTAGACCATTCCAATACTTTATTACTCTTTCTGTAAAAAACTTTTTCTCATATCCAGCCTACATCCCTTGGCGCAGCTTAAGACTTTGTTCTCTCGTTCTGTCAGTTGCTGCGCGAAGAAAGAGACCAACCCCCACCTGACTACAGCCACCTTTCAAGAGGCTGTAGAGAATGGAAAGGTCACCTCTGAGTCTTCTCCAGAATAAACAACCCCAGCTCCCTCAGCTGTTCCTCACAGGGCTTGTGTTCCAAGCCCTTCACCAGCTTTGTTGCCCTCCTCTGGACGTGCTCAAGCATCCCAATGTCCTTCCTGAATTGAGGGGCCAGAGCTGGACACAGCACTCAAGGTGTGGCCTCACCAGTGCCCAGTACAGGGCAAGAATCCCTGCCCTGCTCCTGCTGCCCACACCATTCCTGACACAGACCAGGATGTCCTTGGCCTTCTGTTTCTCTAAAAGTTAAGCTTTAACTATTTCACCTTTTATGTGAAAACTCTTTTCTGTACACAGAGTGGCAGTGTTCATGGCAAAACAAACTGATGGCAGGATGGTAGAGGTGAAAGACTCCTGAGCACTCACTGACAGAGACATTATTTTACCTTAAAATGGCACAGTGCTAGGTCTGATATGAAATTCTCAGGATCTGCAGAGCTACAAAAAATTAGCTTGAACATAGGGAATAATTATGCAATTTTAAATGAAATCTATATCTTTCTGCACTTGCCTATAGGCAATTTTTTTGCATTTCCTTATGATTTGATTTCTCCTGGGCTAGACTTAGGTGTGGTAGGAGACAAACCAACCTGAAGCTGGCAATGGAAGTAAAGGAGTGCTACATATTGACATTTCAGGATGTGGTGTCTTAGATTTTCAGTTTAAAAACTATTACAGTTTTGCCTGGATAGAGTTTCAATGACTATTTGAAAGTCAAGGAGTCTGGCATCTGAACTGAGGGGCTAAGAAAATAGCCTGTAAATAAGAACCGATTCCTTGAATTTCCCAAGTAAATTGCTAAATTTTTAATTTCATGGGATTTCCTTCCGCTTGGATCCACTGAAAGTTTAGACAGCTGTTCTTACAAGGTTTGTTAGTAGCACAATTGTACCTGGAAAACCTTTATCTAACTTTTGACAATCTGCCTTTGCAAAACTATTCAAGCTTTTGAAAGAATTGTCTTCCAAGATAAAACAGCAACAATAAAATCAAAATGAGAGATCTTGCTAAACAAAAGATAAACAAAGCAGTTTTTCAAGAATCCCAATCAGTTGGCTCCTAAATCTCTTTGCTGCTGTGATTTGTGCTCCTGAATCCAAACTTCTGAATAACTCTTATCTTCTATCATTCCATTTTTCACCATTTCACCATCCATCATTCACCATTTTTCAAACAGCAGAAGAAAATAAAAGGGAAAATCTTCTTATGGGAAATGAGTGTGCAACTGCTGAGGCAGATGAAAGTGCAGATTTGGCTTTTATTGGATAATATACCACCCATTCCCAGTTGGTGGCTGAGACCTTGTAACACACATTTAAATGTGCTTTAGATTTCTTAAATATTTTAAAATTTTGGGGGATCTAAATTAACTTTCTGGACATTCTATCTTTATAGACAATTGCTGCCACTTTAATTTGTAGAGTTTAGAGATAAATTATGCTTTCTACCAAAATAATAGATCAAATTATATTTTCCCCCGTAATTTGTTTGTTCAATGAGTGACTGATTTACAAGCAGAGAGAAGAAAATTCTTGTCTGCCATAGCAGCTGATGCTGTGCCCTACCTGTTCACTTCAGCTGATGCCATAGATGGCCATGAATATTGAATGGAGTGAAAAAAGACAGTTGGATTTTCTGTATTTTCCTATGGGTAAAAGGATATCTTCTTTTTGTAGAGCCATTCTGTAAAAGGAAAAAGAGAGGGAAAAATTATTTGTCTCTTTCCTACCATCTTAGACATTAGTATTGAATGCTACTTTATGAGTAAAAGAACCTAAATTTCTTGCAAAACAAAAGGCCATCATCCTCACTCTGGTGTTTCTTCAGTGCTATACTGCTGGTTACACAAGAGAAATTTGGCATTCTGTTTGCAAGATGCTACTGATTATTGTTGCACTGACACTAACAGAGTGAAAACTGCTATTTAAAGAAAATAAAAATGTTTTTTAAGTTGAGAAAAGAATCTCATAATCTCTGAATACTTTGTGAAGATATCTTCCCCTCACTCTGTAATAAGTTGTCTCAACAGAATTCTTAATTCTGTGTCTTAAAGAGAGACCGCAATTTCTAGCTGACTTCTGCTGCACATTTTCTGTATTCATTACCCTAGGAAAATCTCTTTGCAGCAGTCCCTTTCATTACTAGGCAACGAGTTTGTAGCAAAACTGAGCTGAGAAAGTAATGGTAAACATAGAAATTGGAAAGAATAAAGTTGGCCACAGCAATATTGTTATTCTTCTGGGCTGTGCAGACTCTTCCCATTCAATCAGGCATCATTGCAGTTTTGAACTCCACATTTTTCTACCTATGAGTACCTCACCCTAGGATGTCTTAGACAATCCATTTTCCAACTCTGCTCTTATTCTTACTGTTATTTCCATGGCCATTACTTTCTCATTTGTCATTTAGAAGAAGATTTCAAAGAAGTAAATAGTTTCAGAGGATACTTGGAAAATACTCAATGGTTTTTTATTGGTACTGGAGCTCAAAAAATACCCTCTTACCCATTCACAATGTAAGTTGTACCAGAGGAGGTTTAGAGTGGATATTCCCTAATATTCCCTAATAAATTTCTTCACTGAAAGGGAATTCAAGCTTTGGAACAGGCTGTCCAGGGCAAATGAAGTCATCCTGGAGGGATTTAAAACACATCTGGATGTGGTTCTTAGGGATATAGTTTAGTGGTGGGGTTGGCAGTGCAGCAGTAATGGTTGGAATCAATCTTAAAGATCATTCACAACTATCACCGAGAGGCCTACCAGGGAAATGAGACTGGGACACAGGATCTGGGTTCACAGAGCATGCAGGCAGGAAGACCCTGCCTTAGTTTATTTTTCCATATATAAACCTATAGCAGGGTGAGCATGGATTGGAGAGTGGTATCCCCACCTCTCTACCGCACAGGTCAAGGAGGTGTCATTCAACTTCCCCTTCTCTTGGTGAAGGAATCCATAACATTGCCAATGTTTACAAAACATGGTCCTGTGTTTACATTCACCAGCGTGAGAAGCTACAAGTTTCTTCTTTAGTATGAACGCTCAGTAAACCAGGAAAAACCTCATGGCAACACACAACGTAAAAGATTGCATGATTCTGTGACTTTCCAATTCCAAACAAGCTCTGAAAAGTACAAGGGAGGATGCACACACACACTTCACTTGCTGGGGAGCCATGCTCCAGATCTCCCCATCTGAACTCTGTCAAATGAAGCTGTGAGGAGGACAGACATTTGACAGGTTCAGTTCAATAACCTTAGTGTTTCTGTATTTTTATGATCCAGAGAGTGTTCCAGAAGAAGAAATGCATTTTAATGAATAAATAAAAATTAATTGATTGAGATATCTGAAGTGTATTCACCATTCAAACATATTTAATCACTGCAAGTGCTTGAGTTTTGAATTTAATAATGTAATATTGGTTTAAGTACCTCAATGCTTCCTTTTCCTTGCTGCTTTTTGTGCCTATAGTCTCCCAAACTGCTTGCAATTCATCAGTGGTGTCTGAAAAAAGGTTTTATCAGAATTCTGCCAGAACTTCCTAATTAGGTGTAATTAAAATGTTCCACAGTGATAGCTAAGTTAAAAATGTTCTTTTCTAAGCAACAGAACTAATGAAGCTTGGTCCTGAGAATTTATCTTTCATGTCTATGGAAGCAGCTTCATTATTTTGTAAGTCACTCTTACAAGTTGAATTCCTGTGTTGTCCACCTTTTTCAGCTTCCCCAGGACATTCTCCAGGACATGCCCTGAAGCTGTGATGCTCTGCTCCTCTCCAGGTCCCACCTGGTTTCCTGGGCAGGAGCAGCTGGCCTTGCTAGGGCCGTGCATGCACTCAAAGACCAACAATCAAATCCAATCCAATAGCTCCACTTACACTCCACATTGCTTCCCTTTATCCAGCTGGACATTCTCATAAAACTCAAAAATTCCAGTCCCCAACCCGAAAACCAACAGCCCCTCCCCACCCCAAAAAGCAGTCCCAAACCTCAAACCCGCCAAAATTCTTTCTGCCTTTGAGATCTCTTTCAAAGTTTGTGAATTGGCCAGTAAATCAGGAATGTGTGAGAGTGTGAAAGATGAACAGATGATGTGATTGTCTAAGTCCACTTTCATTAAGAAAACAGGACTGGAAGTTCTGGTAGGGCCTTGCTGGTGTCTGACATTGCCTGGATCTGCTCTCACACAGCCTGCTCTGCTTTAACAAATTATATATCTCCCATGCCTCTGGCTCTCATGCAGCCTTTTGTGGAGAACAAGGAAATGTATTGATTTTTTATTTTAGATGAGAGCAAAACCATTTTCAAAATTCTGTTTGAAATATGTATGCCCTGCCATACCATCCTGGAATCTTGCTTTCTGTAAATGTTTGGACATTGTTCACAGAAAACAAAGAGGTGGAATACAAATGTCAGACTGCCATGGTTTATAAATTGGAGAAAACAGTCATTAAAAAATTACTGTGTTGGGTTGAAAGTTCACTGAAATAGTCTGAGTGTTTTGTTTGAAATTTCAAAAGAACAAAACCAAAATTAGCATTTGAGTGGCCAAGAACTTCTGGTAATACCTTTTTTCAAGGAATGTCGGAGTATGAAAACAGGGTTTATTTAAGAGGAAGTTATATATGTATCTGCTTTTTTTTGTTTGTTTTCAAAATCATAAATCTACTTAGCAGTGGTTTTTTTTCTAGGTTTTTGTTGTTACTTCAGTTTCTTGGACTGCATATATTCAATATTATCTAAGTTAAGCAGTGCTCTTTTTAATGAGTTGTCTTGGAACGACATCTGGGAGCCTTCATTTAATTACAGGATTGTGTGTCACTTTTACAATCTTTGTGTTTTGGCCCTCTCACTGCTGATCCACCTTGTTCATCTTTCAGTGCACCGTAATAGAGTGCTTCATCTTTACTTGCTGCCCTCTTATCCAAATTACCATCCAGTTTCATATTTATACCTCTTAAAGTTCATAGTAAAAGTAGATGAGAACCATCCTTCACACTTGTTTGTAACTGAAGAGATGATTGTGACTTAATTATTATTATTATACAAATAGACACTGATGTCTAACCAGTACATACTTCATATAGGTCACCTTTACTCCCCTTATATTACCCTATAATAGTTGTTTTATAAAAACTTTCTACCTCTGATGTCTATGAATCATATCTTACATAATTCTTGTTATGTATAAAGCCCCTCTGCCATTTGTTCTGTTAAAAATATCATATCTCAGCATCATAATTTAGGGTAAGTTGGAAAGAGAGAGCAAAAAATCTTCCACACAGCTTAAAAGGATTTTATCTCCCCATAGCTGTATTTTTATTAGGGTTTTGTTTTCTTTTCTCCTTATATTTCTGTATATCAGCATCAGTACGGAATAATAACGATAAATCATCATTAGGCTCAGCCAGTACTCCATGTTAGAAATGTAGGCATTAAACTCCTGAATTATTCTCTGTCTCTGTGCATAGGCATGGGAGGCCACAGTACCTCTTCCTAAATATTTTCTAGTGTATAGTTCTTCCCCTGCCTATAAAGGTTAAGCCATTGTTTTCTTATTCCTTATAGATACTTTTGAGTCAGCCTTGCTAGATGAGGAAAAAAAAAAAAGAGTGGAGGTTGAATTGTATGAGTGAAGTTTCTGTGTTAACTTATATTTGCAGTACAGCTCTAGCCAGATAATAATTTAGGTGTAAGGTGTTAAAAGAAGCAGAGATGATTTAAAGGTGGTCCTTTTAACACAACTGAAATGACCCTGTTGACTTTTCTTTTCCACTATATCTTTTCTCACTTTCAAAAGTTTTGTAGAGGGTACCTGTGAGTCACCAAAGGATGATTCCCTGCCAATGGATTTAGTTTCTCTTCTGAGAAAACTGTAATTTAAGCACACAAGGGAACAGAAGAAATTTTCAGGTCTTATCTCCAGTGATAGTACTAGCATTTTCTTTGGTCTTGCACAAGGAATTCTCTCTGCTTTTACAAGGCACACAGTGATTCATTGACTGACCAAACAATGAACTGGGCTGATTTGAGTAGATAATGCTAATAACTGCATGAAACCCTGTAGATGAAAGCAGAATTTAGGCTGGTGTTTGCAGAGCACTCAAACATGCAGTGACCTGCTTGTCTGTTGCTTTGATTATCTCTGTGTTACAGGGGCTGTGCAAGGTGCAGAAGGAATGAAATTTCTTCTCCTCGTGAGGTTTGGATAAAGCTTTTCTTTTAGCTAGAACTGTGAGAAGTGCTGCTGAATGGTTGAACAAGGGTGGTGCAGTTTTTATTTCTGTATTGAACTTGTGATCTGTATTAATTAAGCCCTGATTCAATAACAGCTCCTGAGGATATAATTACATTTTATTTTATTTTAACACTCCACCCCAAACCCTCCACCCTCCCTGAGCTCCCTGAGTTTTTTAGTGCATGTAGCAAGCGATTTCTTAGATTGCAGAGGGAAGGGGGGAAATCGCAGAATAATTGTACCATGCAGAGGATGCAAAAATTCAACTATGAATTATGAATATGAATGAAATATCAGTGTACTTGGGGAGCACCACAGCCCCAAACAGTGAGACCACCTCCCAAAGTATAACCAAATAAGATTGATTGTAGAAAAACTTGGTGCATATTACTGTTTAGAATCCAACCATGACTTTGTCTGGCTTAGAAAACACATGAGCTACAGTTATGAAATAAAAATCGAATTCTGTATCCATGTGACCCTAAATGCTTAGGATAAAAAGAAAATTAACTAAATACTTATATGTTTTCCAGGGATATTCCCTGACGTTAATGTGTCAATTTTTAGTCTTAATTGCAGCAGTGGAATTGCAAAGTGGAAGCAGCATTTTCAAACTCAAATTGTAGTGAGATTAGAGCTAAAATGTAAGAAATTGCAAAATGGGTCTGGATATTTAGTGAAGGATCACTGCATCAAAAAGGACAATATTTGAGAAAGGGCAAGGAAGAGAATTATGAGGGTTGTAGGTATTTGAAATCATATTGTTATCATACATTAAAAAGAGTTGATATTTCAGTCTTCTGGCCACCTCTCTAGCGAAGAATTCACTTTAAAATTCAGTATGCTCACTTTTGATGATGCTTGCTTTTGATGCTTACATTAGGGAGGGGCAGTGTACATGAATCTGCCTTTAATTTGGATTGGGATTCACACTTTTGATGAGAATATCCTCATTATCTCTGGTGCTTTTGTTTCAGAGCCTGTCAGCTGGTTTGCTCTCATGTTGGAGTCCATGTTTCCATGGATCCTCCACAGAGAGTGAGAAGTACAGAGATGTAATTAGAGCCTTTAGAAAAATTAGAATATACAAAGTTTTAGATGCATAAAGTAGAAATATAACCCTCAGCTTTAAGCTTCTATGCCCTAAGCCCTAGTTGTCAGTGTAGAAGGACACAGCATTAGGCCTTGTGATAGAGTATAGACAAAACAAATATAGGGTAAAGTGCTGCTTGGAGTTTTGCATGAACTTTGTGTAGAAAAGACAAGTTTTTCGTATATGCTAAGATAGAGGTGTTCTACATAACAAAATAGACTTTGTACTAGTAAGATAGAGTTTACGTTAATAGATATGCTACCTGCGTAGGTTTTGATAGAGTTTTTCGCAGTTTTACGAACTTAGAAAACTGCACTTAGATTGGTTAGTTTACAGATAAAATATATGAATATGCACTTTGTAATTTGGCATAAAAGGCCCCTGGGTTAGAAGTGAAGGCATCGATTTGATNGGGTCAGGAGAAAGGAGGCTGATTTATTTAGAGGCTGTAATGTCAGATTTATGCTTGCTTGTAGAGTTTTGCTTGTTAGAGATTCTATGCCTGCTTGCTGTTTCATTAGAACTTTGTGTGTTAAGATTCTACGTTTTAGTTATTGTTTTACTTAGACTTTGCTTGTTTATGTTTATAACTGATTGTATTGTAAGGCTGCTCTTAGAAGTCTCGCACCTTCAGATACATGCTTGTATATAATAAATCACCTTGTTTAGATACTAAAATGTTTTAAGACTGTAAGAGATTTGTGTACCCATAATAACGACCTCGGCACTCTCCGATACAACTAAATTAGATGTGCTCAAAGAGTTCACCTGACGTGCCACAACCATTAATGAGCACTCAGGTTATAAATATGCCAAAATAAAATCCCTAAACCACATCTGTCTAAATACTGCATTCTCAGCAATAAGATCTAACCTTTTACAGAGATCTGCACTTAAGCTCTCCAACGGACACTGGAGAGCTGGCAATAAATTTTAAGTTTGTGAGAGTGACATGAGAGAAATAGATTTCTTTTTCTCTCAATAGAGTATTTTTGTTCAGAGATTTTCAGTCTTTTTCAGTCATAAAAATATAGATATCCCCATGAAAGAAATAGCTTTGTGAGTTCAACACTGGAATTCAGCAGGAGCTCTTTTTTTGAGTTCCAAACTGGCTCAATGCGCGAGTTGCATTTGAGTTCCAAACTGGCTCAATGCATTTTATGCCTGAATTTGCATTAAATGATATGCATCAAGTTGCTTATATATGCTTTTAAATAACTTTGGATACTTGAAGTACACATGTACATTAAGAATTGTAATTTCCGGAAGAGGAGATCTGTTCTCTGACAAGAATAGCTGTGCTACTTCAGTGAACAAAGGGAAAAGAGTTCTCAATTTATTTTCTGATTTAAATGTGAAAATTCTTTTTCCATTTTTTCAGATGCTGGTAATTTCAGATCAGTTATGTCACTGAGCTTTCATACTTTGAGTCACAAAACAAGCAGGCTCTCAGTATTTTACTGGGTATGCAAAGCCCTCCTCTAGGAATCACAACTGACAAATACAGAGTGGTGGATTTGTCTCCTTCCCACAATTATTCAGTGAAAGATAGAATTTGCCTAATTGCCATTATTCACGTTGCCTGAATGAACTAACTCTACTTCTATTGAAGTTACAATAAATGAATCACAGAATATTTTGAGTTGGAAGGACACACAAGGATCATTGAGTCCAACTCTTAAGTGAATGACCCTTAGGGGGATCAAACCCACCAGCTTGGCTCTAAGGAGTTTTTGTAGGAAACAAGATCCCCTTAATAAAAGGAGATGCATAAATACAATAATAGAGCTAATCTGCCTTCCAACTGTGCCTCCTACTTCACAGTGGTTCCCCACCTTTCTCTTGTGAAAGTTTTTAGTTTTGTTTCTTGTCTTGTCATTTCCACACAGACACACGCACATAACAGCACAATTGCAAAACAGAATTTTGACATCTGGTCCAGCCCAGCAAATCTATCTGTAGCACAGCATGCTGCCACTTGCAGAAACTTTGCTTGAGCCAAATTTAGTGGTGTCATAAGTGGTGTAAATAACATACCAGTAAATCTCTGCAAGTCAGTGTCGTGGTGCCACCAGAGACCACAGTGTCTCTACTCGCCAGGCTAGCTCAGGCACAGTGATTGAGGATGAGCCAGCGAGGCACACAGGCTGGGCTGATTCTATGGGCCTTGGCGCCTGAGAGCATAGTGGCTGGTGTAGAGTCGCAGACAGAGACAGAGGAAAGAAGAGGCAGCTGAGTAAGCCAAACAGGGGGTTATTGAGGGGCAACTGAAAACCACCTCACCATCTGCAGGGTGCTCAGACTGAGCCCCACCTGACTCCAGATACTTCTGTTACAGCAGATTTTATACCGAGGTGGTGAGGGGAGGGGTGAGGTAACAACAACCAATAGAATAAATCTCTGGGGGTGTTACATCAGTGGGGTAAACCAATCAAGGATAGGTAGGAGTGGTTTACATGGGCAGGAAAGGAAGATTGGCATGTAACTGCTACTGGCAGTTACATAACCAGTTAACTGGGGGCGGTTAGGAACAAACCAACTACAAAGATGGGATACAAGGAACAAACCATTACAATAAAATTAATAAACTTAACAATCATAATTTTGCATCAGCACAAGTCAGCATGAAGGCAATTTAGATACTAGAAAGTGTGGGTTATAATAGGAAAAGATCCAATTTAGGTATGCCATATAATGGAAATGTCATGTAGCTGATCACTTCTATAAATTACAAATTTAAGCTCTAAAGTCACAGTGTGAAAGGCTGCATATAATGGCATTCAACTTAAAACAAGGCTTTTTTCATACAAAACTCCCAAAACCTCCATAGATATAAAAGAGAAAGACTATTTTTAATTATGACCACAATTGCAATCACAAAACAAGGGAACTCAAAGGGAACTGGAGCCGTGTGAAAGAGTAGGGAAGCCTTGTTACATATGTTATTTTTAAAACTAAGCAGATAGTTTGACTTTACTAATCTGCTGATAAATTCTGCTTTTCATTTCCATTTCAGAACTGTCCCAAAATACTGCTTTATGCTCTTAATTCCCCTAATTAAAACCCATCGTTTTTGTAGCTACACCTAAATTTAAAAGTATCAAAATAAAATAAAAATTGAACTGATCAGATTAAGCACACAGCATGTTAGAGTTCAAACCCAAAGATTTTAGATTCTGCAAATGGTGGATGTATTTCACCCAACTTTTGGTGCCTGTTCTTTCCCAGACCCTGATGGGAAATATCTGAGGGTGATCCCCCCTCTTTGCTGCAGTGGCCCAAAGCAGCCCCTTCCTGTGGCTCAGCCCAGCTTTCTCTGTTCACTTCAAAAGAAGCTCCAAGTCTGACTTGTGCACAGTGTCTTTCACACTTCCAGCCTGCCTCTTCTACTCCAGGTTATGGAGTATTTGACAATTTGTTTTATAGTTAATCTATCCCAGTCTTAAGGAACTGGTAGAAAACCATGGGTTGGGAAGTTGTTAGGCTTGGGTTTGCTGCACTCAGCCAGGGCTCAGGAGGATGATAGAGGCTGTAGCTACATCAGCTTGAATGTGGGATGATAAAAAGGATCTGTGGAGTGAGGCTGATGGCACTGAGGATTGAGTGGCCCTGTCACAGGGCTTTTGTGCAGCTCTGCCTCTGTGCTGTCGTGAGCTCAGGCACAGCTGGTGGGAGCAGTGTAGGTGTAAGACCAGCCTGAAAAGAGGCAGTGATGCCGTGGTTTGGTGGTTACGCTTGGACCAAGCAAGAAGGTTGGAGCAGGGCTAGAGCTTTTAAAACTTTGAATGTTATAACTGTCCCCTATCATGATGGAGGCCTTGTATGCTCCTGCTGATGAGGGAAAAAGTTATTGAAACCTGCTTCTTGAGTGGTTTACTCTTTGATAAGGTGAACATTTCACAGAACAGAATTCCCTATTTCTGCTTCAGTGCTAAGCCTGGATAGCAGATTCTGCCAACACTGTTTTCTGTCCCTGTTTCTGATGCTATTTGGAGAGATGATTTTTGGAAAACACTGCAGCTTTGCCTCTCATATCCATGACTCAGCACTTAAAAATAAAGATAAAAGTCTGCCCTTTTGGGCAGCCAGCTGGGAAAGGATTATCATAGACTACACTCTGCGAACTGTGGAATTGCATTTTATGGAAATGGTATGCTCTGGCTCACCCCTGGAAAGTGTATGGTTTATCCTAAGTCTGTAAGCTCCCTGCAGTATCGTGTATCTGTAACCTCATTGGCTGGAGAATCTTACCGTGCCTACTTTGAAACTCCCTGTTAAGAGTGCAGGGGGAAGTGGGCTCATCCTCTTTTGCCCTGGCGGTCTCTGGAGACTGCTCTCTCCCCTTCCCTCTCTGCCTTTCCCTTCCCCGTCTCCCTCAGCGACCATGCTGCCTTCCCGGGGTAAGACTCTGAATAAACCCTCATTTCATCAGCACCTCTCCAGCCGTCTGGAGTCTCCTTGCTTACCAGCACACGAACACCCACCTTGGACCTTAGACCTTAGAGCCCGGGGGGCACCCGGGGAACTCTCCCCGGGGACCGCCCCCCCCCCCCGTAATACTAAATTACAACAGTGAACTACTGAAGTATATAAACAGCTTCTTTTTTCCCTGTGCTTTTATATCATTTATTCTTATCACAGTTTTATGTGACAGTGACAAACTACAAGAAATTTATATTTAGTTTTAGTCTTCAGTATTTAGCAACTTTTCCAATCCTTCTTTTAAGTGGCGCCTTCAGCAAATTGCCAGGCAGATACTCTGTTTATGACAAGGTGATGAAAGAGGAACACGTTTGAAGCCAAATAACAGCAGGGATCCACCTCAGGTGGATCTGTTGTAATGTTTGCTCAGGTGTCTAGTCAAAAAGACCAATTCCTTTATGCCATTTAGCTCTTCTCTGTGAAAGGTCTGTGTGAGAATTCATGATAAATGAGGCTGAGGTTTAACAAATGTTCACCACAAGGGAAAACACAATCTTGTTGCTTGTGAGTCAGAGCCCAGCAGCAGGAAAAGGTCAAGGAGAATATGTGTTTTATTCTGAGAGCTTTTCATGGGCTGACTCAAAAGCTGCTGATCTGCTCTGGTTCAACTTTATGATATCTTATGCATCGTGCCCTGCTCTGTTGTCCTATTGGGGCTGAAGGTGCTTTAAGCCACAGGTATTTTGTAGAGAAAAAAATGCGTTGTTGCACAGCTAAAGAAGCATCACTGTTTACAGAAAAAAAAAAAAGTGAGAAAAGAGTAATTTCTTTTCGCACCACCTGGTTTCTTGTAAGTCAAAAGAAATGCAAATTGAGAAGGGCAGCACTAAAGAGCAGTACAGTGAAGGTGCTGCTGCAGGGTGCCTGACACGAGCTCTGACCTCTGGCCTGTTAATGTGTCTTCACAGACCTTGTTTTCTTCTTCAGCACATATAGGCCTGTTGTATCTTTGAATAGTTGTATTCACTTGATGAGTTTGGCTGTTTCTTCTTTCTGCTGCTTTCTCCCAAAGCCAAGCTTTCAGTAAGTTGTATGACTGTCCTAAATGTCTCTTACAAAACTGTTATTTTCTTCCATCATATGGAAATGTTTCATCTGCTTTTGATACGTACTTGATACTATGTTTTCCATGTTTTTTTGTCTTTAATTTGGAGTTCAAATCATCAGGAAAAAGATTTTATTCACTTTTTTTGGTGACTGAAAATGTAGTGTATAAGTTTATTAACATGGGAAATACCTAAAATTGACTTTCTAGTTATAAAAAGAAAAGGCTGAAAATATATAAATATGAGCAGTGCTGTTAAATGAAAATTTGTAGACAAATAGAAAAAAATACTAATATTTGTATGCTATCTTTACCAGGAAATGTTGATTTGGAAGGCTGGCAGCAAATTAATGTTGATCCAGCTATATGCCGTTGATAATTTCAATAGAAATGGAGTTTGGCAGAAAAAGACTACTGGTCCTCTTGAGAGATGTGTTCTCAGTTCAATCACAGGCAAAATAGAGGTTTTTACTTTTTAAACATAAAATTAGCATTTCTCTCCCAAAATACTGAATTACAGAACAGAAGCTTGGATCAGAGTTCTCCTCTGATGACCAGTGTGTCTAAATCATTACATTTTCTGACTGTGTTGAATGTCTCACTATTCCAAAAAAAGTCTTTCAAAACTGGTAATGCTTCCTTGAAATACTTGAAGTTTAGTAAAAAGGTATATTTTAATAAAGACAAAAACATGTTTTTCAAACGAGCCATGTGTTGATGCAGCAGAGAAAGCAGGCCAAAGTTTGTCAGTAACGGACATATTAACATTCATTACCTGCATTTTTCCATATTTTCAACTGCTGTTTACTGATTGTTAAGGGGCTGGAGAGGGTTGAGTTGCATTTTAGCCTATTGCATTTCCATCTTCACCAGTCAAGGGTTTCACTGATGTAAGTAAGTGCTGAAGGTCTTCTGCAGCTTCATAAAGCTTCTTCAAATTCCTTGTGATTGAATCCTGGAGTAATTTCAAATAAGTCACACTGGCCTTTACCTTCTTCCTTCTGCTGCATCTGTTGAAGTACTTAAATTAATGAAGATCTTATTTGGCCCTTTTCTGAATGAAGTCCTGGCTTCTGGCATTTTAAATGTAAGTTTTACATTTGCCAACCAGAATTTCAACTGCTGATCAATATTTGTATGTATGATATGAACTGAACTCAAACTTAGCTTAATATAGATTTCTTGACCAGCTCAAGGAGAAATTTTATTTTTCAGCTATGTTTCTATGTGACTTGTCACTAAGGATTGCTGGAAAATGTTATGCTCTGTTTATGCAAGGTTAAAAATGTAAATCCTGTTGCCAGTCTTTGGTCATACAGTAAGACTGTGGGATGTTGCTGTTCTGATGTTACATCTGTGCTGAACACAGTCTATTTTGTCTGTCTCATTTGTGTCAATTTAAATGGTTTATTATTTCTACCTTGTGACACACTCCTTACTTATTTAGCATTGGGTTTTTTTGCTTATTATTAGTTTTTAACCATTTTGATGAAAGGCACTGTAATTGGTCCACTCAAAAAGTGCCAACTGTAGAAATGAACTAACTGCAAGACTCTCAGTAAACAAGCTGATTATGTTTAGCTTAGAATCAATAGAATATTATTTTCCTATGAGAAGCCTAAAACTTGCTTGTTTGTTTCATATTTTTTGTTTCCTCCTCTGAGCAAGATTGTTTGAAAATGGAGCTAAGAACATGAGAGTGTTTCAAGCATGAGTTAAACTGCCATTGGTAATGATGTGGATTTCGTTAATTCTCTGAGAGTGTGAAACAGTAAACTCCTGACAGCCTTCTCAGAAAGCCACATGCCCTTGCTTGTGTGGGTTAGGCACTGAACCAATGCTTTAATATCACTAAAGGCAGTAAGTATTTCTGGGATAAAAAGGTTTATGATCCCATTCTATTAAGAAATATGGAACTCTTGCACTCTCAGAAATGAGTTTAAACAGAATCTGCTGAGGGAATGAATCAGTTGCTGCAGGTGCCACAAATTCTTGCTGTGAATGCAATTGACCCTTTCCATTTTTTGCTTGATGAGGTCGATCTCTACATGTTCTTATGAAATACAGTATATCAGATACTGCTGTCCTACATATATCTGGTCTTAAAAGTGGGTCTTTAATTTTTAGATGTCCCATCCAAAATCCTCAAATATCTAGATATACATCCCTAGCAGGTCTCATAAGATGGACAACAAAATTCCTAACAGATGTTTTTCCCAAACATGCTGTGCATCAGGACAGAGGAAAAAGGTCAGAGAGTTAGAGAAACATGTAATCACAATTCACAGATTAATTTCTGCAATTAAAACAGACTGCAGAGAAAATATGAATTTGCAGAGTTTCAAATGTTTGCTAAACATCTTAAATTGATTTAGCCAGAATAAATATATTCTTCAGTAAGTGCTTTCCTATGTACAAGTAAGATTCAAGGTTTTGTGACATAGGAGACAGAACTATAGTGATTTAATCAACTATTTTACTATGTCTGCCACTCACAAGGCAAAATATGCCGCTACTTTTTGGTATGTCAGTATTTATTCAGTAAGTGCCCTGGGGTTGCTAACTAATTGTATACAATAAACACAGAGACTAGCAGCTGCTCTGTTTGATTTTCATCAAACTCTACACAGACACATGTTGAAAAATATTATCTTCCACAAACACACTGAGTATTTTTATTGCCTTAATTTGTGGGCAGTCTGGGGTATGTTGAGGTCTGATTATTTTTCAGTGGGTGGAATAGGCAGCACTCTCTAAAATTCAGAGCTCTACAAGATCATTTGATGATTACTGAAATTGTTAGATTGTGATCATGATTTTAATAGAAAACCACTTAATCAGATATAGAAGTAATCTTAAAAAAAAAAAAAAAAACAAAAAAACAACATCTCTTTCACGTTTGTTTTTTACCCGAGTTCCACATGTTTACTCTCTTGGTCTCTTGCTGTCAGGATATGCACTGCTTGTGCTTTTCTATCAGACAACAGCAGTTACATTATGGTGGAGAGTAAATTAATTCATTAATTTTCCTTTTCCCAAGTTCCATTAGAACACGTCAATGTTGTATATTTGATGCCTTCAGTGATCAATCCTTTTCACAGTAGGAATTGAAATAGTCCCTATTGTTGTGTTAGAAATGGGCTGGCTCTGCTAATGTCTGTTATTGACCACTCCAATGAGATTGGGGACTGAGCTTTGGCATCATGCTGAGGTGAGTTAAGGCTAAGCAATATAATCTGGCTTGGCTTCTTACAAAGTGAAAAAAATGTGGAAGCAATATTATTCTATTAACTGATTTTTGAGGCATCTAGAATTAGAAAAGCTTTGGGATTGGCACTGACAACATGTTACGACATGAAGTACTCTAGAGGCTCCAGAAATTATATTTCTGGAAACAAGTATAACATAATTAAAGTTTTCTTTTGTTTTGTTATTTTGGCCCTTTGGTTTCTCTGCCATAGGAGTTCTGTCTGGTTAAGGAAGAAATTAATACAATGTGTACTGCAACTTTTTGTCATAATGATTTTGTTTAAAGACTTAATCATGTTCAGCCTATTATCCCTGGATTAGAAAAGCAGCTGAAAGGTCCTAAGCACAGGGTACCTGAGTAATAGTCTTTACAGGGGACTCTGTCCCCTGCCAGTATTCTTGGTGGCACTGATTTTACTGAGGGAGAATCCCACTGCTGTGGAATTTGTTCAGGTTTTCTGCAGAACAGGTGAGCACAGAGTTCAGTGGCCTCAAATTCCAATTAATGATTGACATTCCTTGCTAGAAAAAACTCGGTAACTTCTGTTTTCAAGTGGACTTCATTAACTGCAACATAACTTTTAAAACATGATTAAGCCATGATCTTTGAGAAACTTTGTCTTCAATCTCTGAAGATCTGTTTTGTAGATATCCTTGGTTTGGTGTCTTTTAGAAGAGCTTTTGTCTTACTGAGTAGGAGTCAAATTAGGAAATAGAAAACTGTATTGCTAAGGCCTAATGAGGACATTTTGTGTAAGTTCCAAAAGAATCAAAATGCTGCAAACAGCAAGGTATACAACTAAAGTCACAAATGATCATAAGCTGAAGTGCTGAAAGATGGCTGCTGCCTGGCTTCCCACTGAACCGTTTATTACTTGCAAAAATTGCACTTTTACATCCCTCTTCGATATGCTTCTCTTTTCATGTTTGAATAGCGCTTACTATTGCCTATTTCGTCAGCTGTGCCAAACCTTGTCTGAAATTTTTAATGCAGTGGTTCTCGCCTTTGTCAGGAAATGCACCTCCTAGTTTTTTAACTGTTAATTCACACGAAGTAATGGAAACTATCTGCTTTCACCTCATAAGTGAGAATTTTTCTGCCGTTATAAGTCTGTAATACTAACGCTGCAAGCTGTCTGAAGCTGGAAATTTCTACTAATGCTGTAGAACTGAACAGCAGGTCACCCTCGTCTCCCACGAATTTCTGATATATAGTAGTTGTGTATCTCCTGTCAGTTTTGATGCTGCTTCACAGACAGAAGCCACTTTCCTTGCTGTCATGGGTTGGCACTGGCCAGATGCTAATGCACCCATGAATATATGTTTTTCCTAACAACTATTGTGGGATGTGATCAAGAACAGAGCAGAGCAGCCCCAAAACTTGAAAATAGAAAGAAAACTTTATTAAACTACATAAGAACAGAAAATAGAAAAAAAAAAAAAACCAAAAAAAACCCCCAACAACTAAAGACACAAAAACAGAAATTAAAACCTCCCAGAACATTTTCTTCTCCCCCTATTTCCACCCATTACACGTTACCCTCCATAAACCAAAACCCTGGGTTCTCAATCAAAACAATCACCACTCAGACAAAACTAATCTTCAATTCAGCAAGGGAGAGAGGAGTCTCTCCTGCACCATAGACTGTCCCCCAGAAAACACAGGTCCACGCGTCCGTGTTTCCGTGTCACCCATGGCACCACCTGGAGAAGTCTGCCATGGTGACACCCTCTTTCCCATGTCCAGTGCTCTCACCACTGTCCATGGGCCAAAGCTGCATATAGGGCTCTTTTAAGGATGCTTGCATGCCGGGACAGCAGTCCCCCCCATTTCCCCCTGGGGCCGAGGTTTCCAAGAACAGAGATCTTCCCTGAGGGCAGAGGGCACCACCACACCCTCTCCTTCTCTTCTCTGTTCGCTCCACTCCTACAGTGCCAGTCACTGCAGCAAAGTCAAGCCGACTGCATCCACCCAAATACAGTTTATGTTCAAAAAGAGACTCAAGTTCAGCCTATGGCTAACATTATGCAAGACAAGTCCAGCCCAAAAAGCCACTCCTCTTCATCACTGCCCATCTGGGATTCTTTTCATCTTCCTTTGTGATTTCAGTCCCAGGCTGTCTCTCTCTCTCGTCTCAAAAAACCCCCAGCTACGAGAATCAATGTCTAGAAAAAGTTTTCTCCTGCCAAGAAAGAGTTAAAAAGTCTCTGGCTCCTGGCAGGGTCGCAGGCTCGGCACTTTCTTACGCAGCCTTTTTCTCCCCGCCACCTCCACCCCGCTCTTTCTCCACTGCCGGCTGCTGCCAATATCAATTCTGAAGCTCCAAAGCGGCAGTCTCTCCCTGGGGGGGAGGCGGGGGAGAGGAGAACAGGGATGGAAGGCACCTCCACAGTTTTCCACCCTTCATTTTGAACGGGTTCCGCATGGCTCTTCCCCTCCCCTCCCGCACCCAGCCCCGCGAGCTGGGAGCAAGGGGAGAGATGTGTGCCCACCTTAACCGGAACCCAAAGAGGGGGCAATCCCTCTGAAGTCCTTGCTTTTAACTCCCTGTGTCCTCAGAGGCGTGTCCAACAGTGGCCAGGTGCCAGCATAAAACCTGACCACTGATTGGTTTGCCCATAACTTCCTGGAATACTCGCTTCCCCCTCAAACCAGGACACTTGCTAACACCACCAGCAGCAGTAGTATTTACTTAGATGTTTTTAGAGCTAAAGGTGATCACCATACATAGCTGTAAACACAATAACTGATCACCAAAATTCTAGTTAAAACGCTTAGGACTTTGCTCCATCTTCTTTCTTAAAACTCTTGCACATTAAGCCCTTTCTTACCAGGTGGATAAATTTGCATATTGATTTGAAAGTGTACTTTTGCCTCAGTACTTTGCATATCAGTCTTATATCAATCCCAAAATGTCCTTTATAATGAAAATGAGCACATTAACAGATCAGTTTACATTTCCATGAATGAGGCAGGAAAAGGCCATGTGGGTTGTGCAGAAGCAGACAATTTATAGTTCAGTGTCGTGGGCCTTATAAAACGGTTCCAATTATATCAGATACCAGTGACTTTGACAAGATACTCCACATAGCACCACGATACAGGCTTGACAAATACCCTTCTTAAACACCAAGACTTCTGTGAATATATCACTGGCACGTGCCGACGTACTGCTCTGCCATCACAAATGAAGTCTCCTTCAGAGTATTCAGTCAGCACCCTCTCAGCAAGTTACTTTCTGTTTACACCCTGCAGCACTTGAAGAAAGTCTATATTTAGTCAGTGACAGGACAGCATTTTCAGATAGGCAACTTCATCTTGGTTACTTCCCTAAGGCACCAGATTTGCCAGTTAGTTAATGCCCCTTGCCTGTAGCAATTTCTTACTTGGTTTGTCAAGCACATTTGTTAAGTATGTTCAGGCAAAAACTGTGATAATGAAAAATACCTTATCCTACAGGTTCTTCTATCTCTTCAATTCCAAACTTGGAGCTGAAGCTTTAGCATTCCAGCAGTAATTGATATTGAACTCTTAGTGGTTTTCTATCTGAAAGTTACAGAAGGCTTGCAAGAGCAGAAAGCAGTGAAGAAGAAGCAGAAGTATCTAAGGTGAAGTGAGAGAAAGAAAAGGCAGTGGTACAAAAATACATAGCAGAGAGGAATGTATTCTCCATTTGGAATAAAAGTCATAGGAGACATGTGAAGGGGTGCACAATTTTCGGGACACTCCTGCCAGGCGGTAACTGGGCTGCAGCAGCCCGCGGTGAGCTCTGCTGGTCCCAGTTCTCGATGGGTTGACGCAGAGACAACAGTGAGATGGGACTTGGCGGCCAAGCTGAGATACTCATTCATCAAATGCTGGCGGCCCAAGACCCCGGGCAGAGGTTTTGGGGGGCATTTTATGCTTTCACAGAAAGGGGAGGGGGCAAAAGGTCACAAACTAATGGGTTACAAGTAAGGGAATGGAATAGGGTGGAATGACATGGATATGGGGCCAAGAAGATGGGGGGGGGGAAAAATCATGTGGGCCTATGAGGCATCGAGGATTCAGTGATTCTAAGGCAGGGATTAGGTAGAGGTTGGCTCACGGAGGGATATTGATAGGGAAAACTCTGGAAAGTGTGATAGGATTAGGGAGGATTGACAACTGGGAGGTGGAGTCCCAGAGTTTAACAAATCACTGGGTGAAACTATAACTGAGGATGGAGACATGGGCATGCCTGGATTATACCAAATCTAACAAGCACAATACAGAAATAAATCATAACCTAAGAATGCAACACAACAGACATGAATGTCCCTTTGCTAATGGCTGTCCCTATATTAACAGAAACTGTGTATATAATCATATGTATCCATTATTTATAATAAGATATATCATCATATATAATACATACACATTATAATAAGTATATATATAATACATATAAAATATATTCAGATTGCAATTGCCTTCTTGGATTGACTAAAAAAATCATACTTTCATCCATCTTTGCATTTAAAACAAAATCAATAGGACACGCTTCCAGTGGAGGACTTTTGAGCAGCAGTGAAATTACTGTGAAATGGCATCAAAAAATGTACTGGTTTTAGTGTAGTGACTTAAGGATTGTAACATGATCTACACCCTTATTCATGTGAGAGAATAGGCAATAAAGGAAACTACAGAATTAGTCAAACTGGGGTCATTTGCTTTTTAGCAAAGGCTCGTGTCCAGCAAGGGTCAGCTGAATCAAATGGTGTGGGAAATTTAAGAAATGAGTTAAAATTTGTTACTTCAGCATAGAAGGATATCTAATTCTCCTAAATCTTGAGTCCAGAAATAGTAATCCAATAATTAGGACTACATAATGTGGCAGTTTACAAGAGCTTGCAAAGGATTAGTCCTTCCTTTGAATGCTGTAGAGGAACAGCTTCTTCCTGGAAGAGAAAACAGGCCAATGCTCATTTCCATGAGTTTTTCTGACAAGCTTCTTTGCGTTTTTTATCTCAGCTTTACTTCTGGGGAAATACTTAGTGTGTTGACCACAAAGAAAGTTATGGACTCTTAAGATTATTTGAAAAGAAGATTTTTAATTGTAATCTGGCAAGCAGCACTCCCTATCCCTGTCCTGGCATTAGCCAAACATCCACAGCAACATGTCCTGTTTGTTATTTGCTTGAAATGTGCAAGATGCTTGGAATCATTTGTTTACATAGATAGAATTTTTCTAAAGCAAGGATCATTGCAGCTGAACTGGTTTAACAGAGGCCATGGGTACTCTGTAAGTGTTTTGCTTGGGAAATATGGATCTGGAGATAAATTAAATAAGAGAATTAAATAAAGAGAAAAAATATTTTAAAAATCTATTTTACAAGATTTTTAAAATTCATTACTGAATTAATAGGCCCAGGATGCAGAATAAGTAATTTCAGTTCCTCTAGCTCAGTTACTGCTTTTGGTTTTCTTGTCTGTTCTATAACAATCTCTCTTGAGATTTTCACTGTCCTGTAAGCAGCTCTAGTTGCTCCCAAAATTCAGCAGAAATGTACATTTATCTTCCAAAAGCTGGTTTCTGTGGGTAAAAGGCTGCTTTGAGAGCAGCTGTTGTTATTGCCTGACATTAGTGGATTCAGACATGTAGGCCATGCTTTAAATTACACAATAATAGTGCCTCATCTGCAGCCAAGCAGTACTACCAACATTTTGAGAATCAATGAGATACAGTATTTTTTTTTTTTGAGAAAAATAGCTACTTGAAAAGCTCTTGGGTCCAATTCTCAGCTGGTTCAGCCCCATTCCATTGATCTTAATGTTTCAGAGGGAATGAATTTCAGACACTGACAACACAAATGATCATGTGCAAAGGCTATTCCAGAGGAGGCAGTTGTATAAAACAGGTAAATGAAATATCAAGGTGGTTAATTATTCTGTTTGAAAATTCCACTTTGTCTCACACAATCATTTAACATTCAGTCCCCCTTTTGCCTCCTTTTCCTGAATTGCCTAACATCCTAAAACTAGTCACCTATGATTGCAAACATGGACTCAGAAGAGTTGCCTGGATATGTGGTTATGGTCAAACTGCAGGAAGAGGAGAGGTGCTGACAAGTTATTTAAGACTTCACTTTTTCTAACTCCTGTTTTACAGAAGGCTCACACAGCACTGGCATGCTGCACCAGCTCAGAACAATCTCTGAGTGAGAGGAAAGAATTTTCATATGCAAAGCTTTTGTTTGCTAGAGCTATATTAAAACAAGCTAGAGGAGGCAGTTTTGCAGCTGCCTTTTGTAGGGCTTTATTGGTACCATTTCGGTAGTCAGGAGAGAAGGCACAATCCTCTTCCTAACACCATCCATGTGCTGATTTTGAAGGAGCAGTTTTTGTCAATGAAAACAAAAGGGAAGTAACTGATATTTTTTTTCTTATTTCATCCACTTACATTGAGAGTCAATATTTAAAAAAAAAACCAAAACAAAAACACACCCCACAACATTATCCAAGGTTCACAAAAAGCAGTGTAAAGATGTCTGATATTTCAGCATATGCTTAAAGGATACTCAAAGGCAGCTGCCTGGGCATTCAGTGACCTTATGAATTGCTGGATTTCAATGGTATTTGGAAAGAGGAAAGTAATGTAGCGTGACTGACCTGTAAATACCCTTATCTACAACAATTTGCAGGAAAGGGTTAAAAAATGACAGCTTAAGTGGTGTTTTCTAACAGAAAATAGTATCAGTGACATTATAGAGTGTGACATAAATGCTGCATGGATCAATTGATTATCCAGTCCACAGCCTCATCATTTTTTTGTCTGATGAATTTTTTGTTTTGTGGTGTAAGACCTACATCAACTACAATTATCATTTAATCAGTCTTGAGCAATAGAAAGTATGTAATGGGCTGCTGGATCAATTAGGAATTTAGATCACTTCATCAATATAGCATGGCAAGATTATTTTGAAAACCGATGTCCTTTCTTTTATAAAACATGCTTCACATGTCTGAGGCAAAACCGAGGTCAGGCATAAATTATTCATGAAAGTATTTCATTGTCAAAGCAGCAGTTCTAAGGTTGAAATTAGGATATTCCTGAGTTGTGCAAACAAAACCAAACATAATACAAATAAGTGCTGATGCACTATGCCATTCTTTGCCACTATGCAGTGTTTGAATCAAACACTTGTTCTAATTAATAAAAGCTTTCTAAGACAGTTGTGTGGTACCCAAATTCACCTTTCCTAACCAGAGCTTCACCTCTTAATTTGAATAAATGAAGTTTATCAAAGAGTGCTGGAGCAGTCTGCTACTGTGAAAAGTGAACAGTTGTTGGTGAATTAATTAAAAGACAATATTTACAACTGCAAAACATATTATAAAAATTTTTAAGACAACATAAGAATGCTGAGTGGGAGAAAGATAAATCACTCTGGAGAGGGAGATATTTTAAATTAATGAGGGTTTGTGGCCTTTGAAATTGCTGTAAGTGAGGTCTTTGAATGGATTCTGGAATTAATATTGGTATGGTATGGTGTGGTTTTTTGTGATGTCTTAACTGTAGAAATTAGCCTTATTTTTAAATTTTCTGATAACATTTATGATGAGTCTTCACTTTGAAGTAGCTACAAAGACTTTTTTAATGATAAGAAATTTCAAATTAAATGCAGAGCGTATATAGCTGAACAGTTGCAAAGATAAACCTACAGGAAAATTTTACAATTTTCACCTAAAGGAGTAAAAGCAGCAGCAAAAAATGAGCCAAGCCAGGAACAGCTGTTTTCTTGATGAGTAGAACTGACTGAAGTTGTCATGAAGGGCCTTAGTACATAACATGCTCTCCATTGAAATGGATTGATAAGGCAATGGGAATCTTTTAGTGGAATTCCCAGCTGACCTTGAATCAGATTCAGTAAATTTTGACTTGTTTCTTGTGTGCTATGTGTCTTTTTAGTTTTGCACTATTTTAAAGTAATCTAAATATTTTTTTCTATCTAAATAGTATTAGGCCTGTGGCAGTTCTTTTTCTTTTTTTTTTTTT